>KK115000.1:528744-599613 GCA_000611955.2 Stegodyphus mimosarum | reverse complement strand
CCATTGGAATAAATCAAGTGTACATCCATTAATCTTCTCTTTCATAAATCCTTTTTACTGCCATTCATAACGTAATTCCGTGATTTATAAAACTGTATTCTTCTGTTGTTTAAAACTACGTTTAAATTTCTTGAAAATGCAGGTAAATTATTAATTTTCTGTTAATTATAATATGGATTATTTCTTTTCCCTGCGTTTTTAAACTGCCCTCGGATAAACATGATTTTTTTAAATTACTTAAAATGTTTTAGTTACTAGACTACATATATAAGGCATGCTTTGTAGTTAACTGTGCTATATTCGCTAATTAATTAGCGTTAATTATCCCTATTACAATGGAACTGAGTGTATATTCAATTCCTATCAAAATCGGGATCCGCGCTGAAGGTACTCCACAAAGAAGCTATAGAGTGGAATATAATTTGAGGTAAGCTTAAGTAAATGTGTTAACATAAGTAATAAATTATTTTAATAAGTTTTAAATATTAGGCTATGCAATAAGATAGATGTAGTTTCCCAAAGGGCATTTTACAATAAAAAAAAGCTTCATTTTATATTCTGGGCGAAGGGTATCTATTTATGTGTTTATTTTGTTATTAGTAATATCGTAACCTCCGTCGAAGTTAAGTTTCAGTCACTGATATAACTGCATTTTCCATCATAAAATAAATAATTTTACTCCGCACAATGGACCTCAAACGAATGTTTTATTCATCAGTACTTCCTTTTTAATTTTCTAAATGACATAGCATTTATTCTTTTAAATGGAATATAAAAACATCTGTAGCGGTTAATAGCTGTGCTAAAATTGAAAAAACAGGGCACGAGGTCATATTTGAAGCGGTACTAATGGGGAAATAATTTTATTTACTCATTTATGTATTTTTGCATCAGTTATTTCCTTCTCGTTAATGGCAACAGTTTCAAGAACTCTTAATGGGGTATTTTAACTGCAACTCATATAATAGAGAATTAGGCAATTTGGTAAATATAAACAACTTCTGAACGATAAATTTTTGATTGACATCTGAGGCCATGTAGCTTTTATTTTTATGAACTCATAAATATTTTAACCTAATTTTATTTCTTAGGCTTCGGCGTTAAAAAATAAATTTCTCATTTAGCGCTAAATTACAAATTTCTAATCAAGTTAAAGAATAAATTTATTAATTTAGTGCAGTAACAAATACTACTCAGATCAATAAATGAAATTGAGCTATTTAGTACACATTTCCAGAAATGAGTTTAATTGCCTGTAAACGAACTACAAGTAAAGTAGGAGCTTGACGCGAATTTTTATGATTAATTTCGTTTGCAAGTATAAGATTTTTTTTCGCCGAAAGTTGGAAGTTTTCTATTTATTTTTTTCAAGTTACTGTCATACACTAGTGCGCAAAATTTAAAGACGAGACGGATTTTCGAATGCAACGTCCATGCAGAAGAATTCCGTATCGAACCATAATAATATAACATTCCCAAAATGTGAAAATAGGGAACAAATGACCAAAACCATCCAAACAAAGAATAAGAAGGATAAAAGGAATTTTATCGAAATGATAGCTCCGAACACATTTGCAAAGAACACAGAAACGCCCATGTGATAAATGTCTGGCAAGGTTTCGGTTTATTTGATTATGACATAGCACACTAGGGCTATCTGCCTAGGAGAGTGATGCCTCCGTGGAGGACTTTCTAAGGGGAATTGGCTCGTATACACTTTATACTCGGGCAAAACCCTAAAAAACGCCCATGCTGCCAGCTTGTTCGCTTGGAATCCAACCCACGTCGGAACTACCACTGTCTATCGATTTTATTGCTCGGTCGTTGGTGGGCCCGGCGCCTGGCAAGAAACGTCCAGTATCCAGACGGGATTATGATCTCCAATTGACTGCCATGCAGCAACTGTAACATGTATGTATTGGTGATGTCTTATCATTAAACAGAGATCACACCTGCTGTTCCAAGTATCAGGTTTTATCTGGTTCATAGAAGAATCAACTGGTTATCATCTGGTTCACAGAAGAAAAGATAAACAGAACGAATATATACAGATGGATTGAGTATGTTTTAGAAGAGGAATCACAACATTTGTTCCAGTAGGCACAGGTAAATGATACAGCTAACCACCTATGTGCGGTCACTTTAGGTAAGTCCAGGTCTGATCGCCTACGCGTGATCAGTAAGCGTCTTGTAGCTCCTTCGTGAACGCTCCGTTAAACCGCTTCTGTCGGACTTCTCCAACCAACTGAAGATGTGTTTACTTGGAGGGTTCCTACCGTAGATATAGATAACGCCATCTGGTGCATCATTGAGGCATGATTTCTACATGTATTGCTGAGGATAAGGTTTTCAAGGAACTGTTGAAGCATCGCGCCATATTCTTCTGGAACCGCCAATTTCAGTTGCGGAATCGTTGCAGGCGACTGATCACGTGTTGTCAAGAGTCTCTTCAGAAAGCCTCACACCTGTTCTATAGGATTTAGGTCTGGGATCCTTGCAGGTCAATGCATATATTGAATGTATTCACTCATCAAGAATACAGCGAAAGCTATTGTACAATGAGGGGTAGCGTTATCGTCCATAAAGTCCAAACCCACAGCACCTCTAACCAAACTTATGTGAGGCAAGAGAACTTAGGTACAATGGCGGACATCGATGACTGAACTTCCTTGCGATATGTGGAAGTCAGTACGGCTACCAAGCATGATACCAGCCGAAACGTGAACGCCTCCACCTCTAAAACGGTCCCTAAATAGAAATTGAAAAGCTTTAAAAAATTTTATATAGTATTATACTCTTATCGCAGATTCGTTATCTGTAAATAAATTTAATACCTTTAGAACTGGGGTGATGGCGGTACGCTGCACCGATTACGCTCCATACGGTAACTGATGTTGGTTGCGTTTAAGGTTGCACATTATTTATTGCATATAGAACAAAAATTAATTTAACATAAATCTAGGAGAAGTTCTAATACAATGCATAACAGCATCGAAGGCAAAGAAGCGATTATTATATTGTCCTTGTTCGATTATGAGTTTAATCACACCAAATATTCATGAAATTCACACCCAGATGTAGCGGTGTGTATTATCTTTAATGTTAATTCCGTTAACAAAGATTACACACACATGAGAGCTTTACGTATTCTACTTGGATGGACACTCTTGCTATCCGCACCTTAAAATACATATTGCGTAATCAGCATAACCGCCTTCTTAGAATAGCACAACCAGAACACACAAAATAATGACGGCCAGCTTTCCTCTTTTTTTCCTCTGCTCTTAGTTGCCAGATCCCTCAAGTTAAGCAATACTCAAACATTAGATCTTAGCGTCACTTCTTTTCGGCGTTAACATACTGCCCGGATTGGGCATTTGTTACACAGTTACCAAATGACAAAATTAAGCAAATTTAAAACACCATATAGGTCAAATCAAATATCACAAGAATTTAAATTGGCACACATGAATAAAATCAGTAAGCACAATTAAACAAAGAATTTAAAATGCACAAAAAATATAAATTCGGAACAGTAAATATTTTTATTAATGAACTTAGCAAAATATGTACTAAATTTATGTAACATTTGCTGGATTAGTAATTGGCCTGTTCAAAAGCCTAGTCTTGGATTTCACGAAACAAAATCTAAGCCTCTTATCCTTACCAAAAATTAGTTCTTCGGTTTTCTCCAGCAACCAAGTTGAAATGGGCATATTGTCTTCCTTTACCAAAACTATAGTGCCCTTTTTTCACTTTATTCTTAGAAAAATGCTATTTAAATCTTTGTTTTAAGTGACTAATATAATCTTTTTTCCACCTTTTCCACAAATGTTGGATGTCTTTAGTAGTGCGCTGCCAGCTTTTTAGAGAGTTATCCGAAAAATCAGTAAGATCAGGCTCAGCCGTAGACGTTAAAGGTCGCCCAACTACAAAGTCTGCGGGTGTAAGTGCTTCTAAATAATTGGTGTCATTGGGCAAAGCGGATATTGGGTGTGAATTTAAAATTCATTCAATCTGGTTCAAACTTGAAAGAAACTCCTCAAAGTAAAAATCAATTTCCTAACCGCACGTTTAATATAAAACTTAAACGACTTTCCACCTGCTTTCAAGATTTCTAAACAGTGAGAAGCTTTAGGATGCATAAACAACCAATGAATCTTTTCAGATGTCAGATATTTAGTTTTAAGAATTCATTGGCTTATTTCATCAAATTATGCAGTCGTTTCAATTCATTCCTAACTCCAACGAAATTTCGAGCACTGTCGCTAAATACGGATGCACATTTTCCCCTTCTAGAAATGAATTGTTTAAAGGCTGCAATAAATGGTTCTATAAACAAATTTAAAACATTTCTAGATGGACAGCACTTGTCAAGAGGCAAACAAACCTTGCAACATAAATGTTGTGTAATATGCCCTTCCTCTGATTTGTATATTTTATAAAAAAAGGTGCCACAAAAGTCGATACCAATATGGTTAAAAGGAAAGGAATGGTTTAGTCTTTCTTATGGTAAATTACCCATCTTTTGGTCCAGCAGTACTGGTTTTACCTTAGCACACGTATATATTCTGTATAGGTCCTTCTAGCAAGATTGCGTCCACTTATCAGCCAAAAATGTTGTCGAACACTATGTAAGAGCGCTTGTACTCCAGTGTAGAAGTATCAAGTATGGTGGTTTAACATAATTAAACAAGTCAATTTATGATGTTTTCGCAGGACAGCAGGGTGCTTTGCGGTAAAGGAACAAGTTTGATTCCTGTGGTCTACCACCTACTCTAATAACTTGAGATTCATCTGAACAGGGACATGAAAATTTTAACTGGCTATGTTTAGATACTTTACAGACTTAGCCTTTTGAACTCCTCAGGAAAGCATTGCTGTTGCACTAAGGAAAGCAATTTCTTTTCACTTGACGAAACCTCATCAGCAGATGACACAGCTGTTTCTCCCTTGATCTCCAATTCCATATAAATCTTAAAACATAAGCAAAAGACATTAATTAATTTAATGTAACAATTAATAATGCTAAAAAGAGAATCCATAACAGAATTGTTAATAGTTGCTGTTAAAGTTACATTAGAAACAGAGTACATAGTTTTCATTTAATCTTTCCAAGCAGTTGTTCACTGTTGTAATTAATTACCTGTTGATGGAAAAGCTTCGGACCTAGGTACCATAAAGATTTATCAACAGTATGTTCCGGGCTCAAACTACGAGAAATTAGATCAGCAGGATTTTCTGCTGCTCTGACATGTTGCCTGGAGAAATCCTTAGTTAGCTCTTGGATATTCGCTACTCTATTCGACACGAATACCTTTAGAAGATGAGGAGATGTATCAGTCCAGTCTAACATTATTGTTGAATCTGTATGCAGATAACGTTGTCAATCTCTAAACTAAAAAATATTTTACCTTAGACACAAGTTTGGAAAGGAGTTGAGTGGCACACAACTCCAGATGAAGTATGGTTATAAGTCTAAGAGATGATACTCGAGATTTGCTGCAAAGCAAAGGCACTTCGCCAGTTTCAGAAACACAATACAAATAAATAGCTTCGCCATATCCAACCTCTGGAGCATCAGCAAAACAGTGGAGCTGTTTCTTTAACTAATGCTATTAGAGTGTAGCGAGGAAATTTGATTTGTCTAAACTCAGGTAAGGCACCTTAAAATGTCTCCCACTCTTGTCGCTCCTTGAAAGGAAGTGGATCATCCCAGTCTCTAGATGTAAAAGTCACAGCTTCTGTAGAAACATCTTTGCACGCATCTTTTGATTACAGATCCCAGAAAACCTAAGGGATCAGTTTAGCAATTTATGCCAAAACTGAACGTTTAGCACAGACGTCATTAAATGAACACACAACCACATGAACAATGAAATTAAAAGAATCTTCATCTGGGTTCCATCTTAGAGTCTTTATGGGGCTTTGTGAAGATTCTTCAGAATGACTGTTCTTTCAAATGATTTTCTTCAAAATATTCTTTTTTTTTTCGAATGCAACTTGTTCTAAAAGAATTCTTTCGTGTGAGCACAACTTGTGCAATCCCATTTTTGCAGACTGTAGCATAGCTATTAACTGTCGTTGCATTTTGATATGTCGTGTATTTAACACAGTTAAGGAGTTTGAGTACACTGTCCCCTATTTAGCACAGTTTTATTAAAGAATCATAAGTTAGAATAACTACGAAATCTTTATTTAACAAGTTAGAGAGTTTGCTTAGCTGAAATAGAATACAAATCGAATGTACAGTCTTTACAGATATTTAAATCAAAGTGTTGAAATATAGAAAGAGACTCATTTATAAATTTTAAATATCCTCAGACTTACATATTAGGCAATATTATCAAGAGAATATTCCTTAAAAGAAGGAAACATGCTGAATAGAATGAAGCACAAATATAACATTAGCATAAAAGCTTTTTAAAACTTCTGCATAAGTAGAATCCTCTGTCGCCAATATGTTTCGTTTGGCGCTCGTTTGTTTTTTAAAGTTGCCGAGTTTCATCATGCAAAAGTTATCTACACTAATTTATTCTAACACATTTCTACAGCAGAGGTGACATCCTTAGCATCAGACAAAGTGCCATCAACATAAAAATCGTTGATTATCGTTTTAGAAACCAATAGATTGCTTATTCTTTTCATCTGTGGCTATGCCTCAGATCCCTTGTTGCTGAAAAAGGCCTTGATTTTGTTTCATACGTTATGGTAAGTAATTGATAAAAGTTAGACGTATCATTCAACTTATTTTTCCAAAGGATGCATTGAGGTTTGCGCTGCTCAAGATTTATAAGAATCTGTCGATACATTTTACATATATCAGCAGTGAAAGCCAACTTGTGATTTCTGAATCGTAGCAGGATAGACAGCACGTCACCTTGGACAACATCTCTATTCATCAAACAGTCGTTTAATGAAAAACTAGATGATGGAGCCGAAGCGTCGAATGCCACGCGAAACTTAGTTTACTGTTCTCTACTCTATAAACATCAGGCGGGCATTATGTATTTAGGAATTTCAGACACAGTCTGCAATTTTTGCATATGCCGTAAGGTTTAATATTCACTCATGAATTCACATTACACATCTTAGATATGTCAGGAGTTTTGTCTAGTCTTTTCCATTAAGTTATATAACCATTGTATTGCTAAGTGCGAACAGTCACCCAACTATACATCTTGCTTTATTAGTATAGTTATTACATATTTATCCTTGATATCCCGATGATGAGTTTTCACAAAATGATCCTCACATTCTACTACTTCTTTATTTTTTATTTTAAGAGATTCTGTAACAGCTTCAATTTTCCAAAAAGTCTTTATTAGTGATTTAAAGATTTCTTTCATAAATCCGCACTGAATCCTGTTGTCTGAATTTGAACCAAAATTTATACCGCTAGCAATGTATCCAAATACGAAATTTTGAAAAGTTAAATTCGAATTTCATATATGAATTTGATCAGCTTTCAACAACTCATAAAAATACTCGGCACCTAACAAGGCATCTATTTCCTGTGGTGTATTGAAATTAAGATTAGCTAGGTAAATGTTTTGAGGAAGTTCTGGAATAAACCACTGTACAATAACGTTCTGAAAGTGATAAAATTCCCACAAGTATCTTTAATATAAATAATCGGAGTAGATGATAATACTTCTTTGAAATCCCTTATAAGACAGTTACAGACGAACCAACAAAATCTAAATTATTTATTTGGTTGAAATCAGATAACGTTTCGAAACATCTGGCATCTGCGTTTAGCTTCGAATTTTCATTTGAATAGGGAGTCAGAACCATTAACAGATGTTTCTTCCCTCCTGACACAACTCGTAAAGGTGATAGACGATTGCTAAATATCTTGTTTGGGAAAATGCATCAAATTGTGATGCTTTTTTATGCATTTTGAACAGCTGAATTCAGAAGAAGTTTTTGCACAATGAGTTGGATTTAAAGCCAAGCAATGAAAGCATAATTTATGTTTCTTAACAAATTCAAGATGTTCACTTACAGACATTTTTAGGAAATGATTACATTTATATAACTTGTGAAAATTGTTACTTTTACAGCAAATGTATTTTAAGCCTTGATTTTTAGCACTTGACACTAAAGTAGTTACATTTTGAATGGGCTGACCCTTTTTTTGCATTAAACACATTAGATGACTTTAATAATTTCAAAGTTGGAGCATGAATTTTTTAAAATATAATAAGCTCAGATAATATAGGTTGTTCATTTGTTTAGAATCTCGCTCCTACCAAAGACAAGTGGAAACATCTAATTTTTACAGCAAAATATATGAATGAAAAGTTTCTGAGAATTCATTTATTTTTTATTCTAAAACTGTAAAATTTATTGATACCTTACATTCTCATGCATTAAATCTACTGATTTTAAAGTAGAAGATCAGCTTTAATTTTGTATAGAAGAAATTGACATGAAACGCTTTACTTGAGAAAAGACCTGATCAAGTTTATTGGGATCTCTTTTTATAAAAGATCCCAAGCAATTTTATAGTTACTATAACAATCTGTGATTAACTGAACAATTCTAGCTTCTTCCTGTGAAGGGATAATTTCACATACGACAGCTTTTGTGAATCCAATAATGCAGTATTATTATGAGTACTTGAAATGAAAAGATTCCGAAATCCTAACATGTCCTGCATATTTCATTAAACGATGACAAGTTCAATTTATGTAATTTCTGTACTAGTACTTTCAATCTTTAAATTATTTGCATCTTTAACAATAAGTTTTGACATTTGTCATTTCACTTAATCCTTAAAACATCAATGTTTTCTTGAACGGTTTGCTGCTCAGTCACATATTTATCACAATCCTTCTCATCAATTAATTCCAATGTTTTATTAAAAACTAGACGCTGCGCGGCCAGCCTTCGTCTGGCTTTTAAGTGTACCAGAAAAATGCCTAGAGAGAACACCAAACATTAAATTTGAAAACTGCACAGAATTTTACTCTGCAGAACAATTTTATCGAAAAAGAAACAAACACCAACGGAAAAAAAATTCAGTTAAAAATGCATTACATATAAAAAGCATACAACGAAATAAGCAATATCCCTTAATACAAATATTAATTATCCTACTAAATAAATTAAATAACTTCCCTTTGCAAAATCTTAAGAACTCAAATGGTATAAACAGATTAAAAAATATCATGCAAAACTTTTTTATAATTAAAATTATATATAATTAAAACATAATATTACAATGAAACAAGCAATATCCCTTGATACAAATGTTAATTATCCTAATAAAGTAATTAAACAATTTACCGTTGCAAAAAGAAACAACTTTTTAATTTCTTAAACTTTTCAGTCTCTTAAAAACAGTAACATAAGAAATACGATGAAAAATTGTTGCCAAACCGAAATTTTTAAAAGAATAAAACTATTCAAAATGATGCAATTTCATCAAAAATCTATCAACAACAATAAGAAAGGAAAATTGTTGCCAAAACTACATTTTAAAATATCTGAGATGTGAGAAGTGTATTCGGAAGCTTCATTTAAAAAATTTTTAAAAAATACAAAATATTATTATTTTTCCAAAATTCTTTTTTTAAAAGGAGTCGAAAGGATTAAAGTTCAACGTGTCCAAAAATCAAAGGAAAATAAACAGCACATTTTTTAAAATAAGTTTTTTTAAAAAAAATTCCGCTGAAAAGGTGTTAAGCTCACCTTCCTAAATAAATTCGTATTTAATCGATTTATTGAAATACGAAATTTATTTTAAGTTCGTAAAATAGCTAAGTGTCTACGCTTCACGACGATGTAAAAATGAAATGTATAGAGTGAAATCTCGCTTTCCTGTAGCCCATTATGTCTCAAAATGACGCGATTTGGTCACAAAACATAAAATAAAAAAAATTCTAATTCGAATTTCGGAAAAATCGCTTCGAGGTGCACTGGCTCTTGTGTAGATACACCTATGTACCAAATTTCGTGGCTCTGGGTCTATTAGCTTACTCGCAACACGAACGAAAGACACGCGCACACGCACACACACACACACAAAACACACAAACACACACACACACACTCTTTGTTTGTTTTATTATATGTAGAGATATCTGAGCACTCATCGTTAAATTTTATACATACATTTTCAGAAAATTCTAGCTAAAATGCATCACAAGCGGTTTTTTCTAAATCAGAAGTAGCTTTCTTATATTAGCTTTCAAGTTCTTTTCTTAATTAATAACACCATCACCAAAGTTAATTAATAACACAGGAAAGTACATAAGAAAAAGGTAATCCAAATGGGAAACGAAACCAGCGAGTTAAATCAAATCCCAGATTATTCTAAACATTAGAACAAGTCCGTAATAATCTGTCACACTTTATTTGTCTTTAGCTTTTTAAACAGCCTTTTATCCACGGGTACTAATTTTTCTCCCGGGAGTCGCTAGTGCCACAAATGTTCGATCATTGAATTTAATCACACCAAATATTGATGAAATTCACCCACAAATGTAGCGGACTGTATCATCTTTAAAGTTACTTCTATTCACAGAAATTACACACACGTGATAACTTTACATATTCTGCTCGGAAGGACATTCTTGCCATCCGCGCCTTAAAATGCATTTTGCGTAATCAGAATAACCGTCTTTGAATAGCACAACCAGAACACACAAAATAATGGCGAACAGCTTTCCGCTTTTACCTCCTCTACTCGTTGTTGCCAGATCCCTCAAATTAAATAATATTCAAACATTTGATCTTGCCGTCCCTTCTTTTCAGCGTTAATAGTCCGTCCTCATTATGTGATGATCTTGCTAGTGGCAAGAATCTCATTAATAGGAAGTTTAGAATTCCAAGTTCTTGCTTTGTCTAAAACAGTTTGCAGACTGAATTAGTCACACATCCTTAATTTTGCGATTGTATTTGATTTGATGTAACTCCTGTGATTATTGAATAGTTGAAACGACATCAGAGGAGAGACAGGATCATTGGTCCTTAAGCCTTCCTGAAATGGAGAGGTTTCGGCGACAAACATAGTGCAGATCGCTAAAACACCTTAAGACTGGCCGTGAAGTAATGCCAGTTCTTGTAATGTCAAGCAGAGCTGTAACAGAATGAATAATTTCTTCTTCAATGTTACAGCCTGGCGTCTCACACCTCGTAACAGCTCGAACAATGCGATGTGTGGGGTCTACCATAGACCGTTAGAAGAAAAGGTTCAAGGTTTATTTGAAACAAAGAAAAAAAACAGCAGTACGAAGTAAAATGAAACAGTGTAAATAAGAAATCAAAAGGAAAAATCCCTGCAAAATTTTCATATATTTAAATTTATGTGTAACTAACTACTAGCTTATGCACCCAGCAGCAGCCGAATGGCTTCTAACACTGGTAGTTTGACATCGGTTCAAATTCTAGCGAGCGGGCTGACTGTGTGGTAGTTTTCATGGTTTTCATTGTGTGCACCATGAATTCGAGGCCAATTCACCTTAGAAAGTTTTCCCCGAAGGTATTCATGCCTGAAACTGAAATAGGACTAGTGTGTTTTGCCGTGATCTAAGAAATCCAAATCCAAACCACTTTATACATACGATTTAAAAATTTACAATCTAAAAGCAATTTAAAAAATTTTAGTAAGGTGTTATGATGTGAAAGTGTGAACTGTTACAATAAAAGCTCATCCGTGAGGTAAAGGTATAATGAAATTATGCAGGAATATATTCTTAGCTAATCCTACTAAAGATACCGTTTGGACTGAAAAAGATCTCTATAAAAATTAGTGACCGTCCGGTCTTGCAGTTTATCATCAGGATTTCATACCTAATCACTCGAATCTAAATCCATTGCACGTGTTAATTCTACTATGCGCTTCACACCCATAAAAAATTGCGTAAAATTAAACTAGGATAGAAGAAAAATAAATCTGCGATTATAAATAACGAACACAATAGGAAATAAATTAGAAAGAGCTTTTCTTAACTTTTAAGGTGAGTGCAAAATCTATTTAATTTATGTACATTTGGAAAGGCTGATAAATTGCTTTGATTTTGATTAAATGATTTTCAACGGTAAATAATTCAGTTTAAACTGTGGCACAACATTTCACGCTGTTCTGGCAAACAATACCCTTAAGAATATTGTAATTTCAGAACAGTCATTCGAAGAAATCCATTTATGAAGCGCTGATACTAATAGTTTTAGTATCAGTGTTTTAGCTGCCATTAACATAGCTTTCACAAGCCTAAAGTGGATGATATGCCAAGACATAATGATCAGGCACATGATGTATTAGCTTTCTGTTTACGTTTTTATTGTACCTTCGTATTATTTTAGAGCATTAAATTGCTTTGTATGTCAGTTTACGAATTCAGCATCACAACCCGTTTATTATTTCTTCAGAAAAAGGGAGTGGTGAGGAGAAATTAGAGAAGTGGCTTTGTAATTAATGATACAGGGCATGTAAAAATCAAGTTGTTTTTTTTTTTTTTTAAATCCAGCATTTCGTGAATATGGCATCGATTAGTATGCATGCTATTTTATTTGCAGAGAAAACCGAAAATAAATTATATATATGTTTATTTATAAATGGATTCGGTCAAATATTTATTAAAAATAATAATAAAATTATACTTTTGATTATAAAATTATATTGAAAAATTCTTTAAATTTATAATTTAATTAATTTAATGTACAGTAACATAATTAAAATATTGAAACTGTATTTTCTTACC
The DNA here is from genome assembly GCA_000611955.2 of Stegodyphus mimosarum. NCBI lineage: Eukaryota > Metazoa > Arthropoda > Arachnida > Araneae > Eresidae > Stegodyphus > Stegodyphus mimosarum. Next base: position 586,900 of record KK115000.1, on the reverse strand, counting down.
CGTAATTTGCATTTGTAGTATTTTTGTAGCATCTTAATTGCTTAATTCAGTATGAAAATACACACAGTGTCTGCTTGCTAAAAAGATGGAGATGTCTTCGTAGACGACTCTACAAGGAAACTAGTTTGCAGTTAAATAATACATAGGGAAAAACATGAAATGCAGCAAGAGATTTCCCCAACTTCTCTTCAAAGTACATCTAGTTTAGTTTGCTTTACTTTATGTGATTATGGCAAAATCTTGAGGGCTATCTGCTTAAGGTGAAAGATGCCTTCGTAGAGGACTTTCGAAGGGAAACTGACTCGTATACACGTTACACATGGAGAAATTAGCCAAAAATGCCTAGCAGCCAACCTGTATGCGGAATTCGAAACTCAAGCCGAACCACCAGTGTCCAGTGACTTTACCGCTCGGCCGCTGGTGGAACTCTTCAACGTAAGAGCGTTAACAGTCTTATCCTCTCTAGTGGGCTTTGGTTGCATGTTATAAAATGTTCTTAAATTCTACATAATTTTTGTCACATATGGTTTGAAAATAATAACTATGAAAATGAACAATTTGCCTTATTCCATATGTATCCGTGATGAAGGTAACTTTTAGCGATTTCTCTCCAAGGCTACAGATTTTATTAGAATCGAAACGCCGTGAAGTGTCAAGTTATAATACGAGACAAAGACTTTTATAATTATTTACATATAACAATATGCATTTTTATTTACGCTTCGAAGAAAATTCAGTAAATAAGAGAAAGAAACTAGGTTATGATTATTTATTCTTAAGAGTTTTGCTCTACGGTAAATTTTCTTTGAAAACTCAGAAAGTTTTCACGATTAGTTTATTTTTAATTTGAATTAAAGTAAGATATTTAATGATTAATAAAACATGTAAAAATTATTTGAAAGAAATATCAGTCTAAGAATTAAATATTTAGCTGTCAAATATATTTGAATTACAAAATGTTATTAACAAAAATATCTCATAAATAGAAAACTTTACGTTTCAGAAAAGAAATCAATATAAATTTCATATTTTCCTTTACGATGTTATTATTACTTTTTATGTATGTTTTAATAACTATTTTGTAAAGAAAATTTTAAATTCATTCAAAATATTTTTGGTTCAAAGAGTGGCAATTTGCCCAGAAGGTCTATTAATTTCGTTTTGGCATTTTGCGTTAATTCATAAATGTACCGAGGACCGTAATGACTGGTTAAAAGGACTTGACTATAAGAGCATAAGGACTTGAAAAGTCATGCTCATATTAGTGAAAATGAATTGTAGCAAAATTATAAGAATGAATAAACGCCACTAATTTGATTGTTACTGATTCCTCTAGAATTTTCCGTAATAGTAAATTATGCTTAATCTAGTCCTTCGAATTAATTGTACAGTAATACAACGGAAAGTTTTATTTTATTAAAAAGCTGACTGCAGGTCTGTGATATATACTTATAAGGGCATATCATAACGTTCCCTTATAAAACTATATTTAGAAAAACTTTATTTAATGTAATTATTTTCGCTTTTTTAAAATTCTTATTATCTCCCACGAAACATATATAGGTAAGAGAGGTAATGTTTCCGGTCTAAAAATTTGATAGTGAGATTTAAGTGAATAAGCACGAATTGACACGTCATTTTTTAACTGTTTTTAAATGGTGTCCTGTATGTGTGGGACGATGTTTTCATCCACAGTAACTCGCTTACACCAAATTACGAAAAATTTCTGTTTTCCTTATCGAAAGCCTCATTGGGGTAAAATTGGACAACCAAAAAGGTGCTTTACTTAAAGTCCATAGCAATTTTTAATGAAAAACTATATTAAAATATAATCTAAAACTTTTCAGTTTAGTATTTAAGACTTTTATATCAATGTGAACTACACATTATATTTCGGCTAAAACTCATAAACTGGAAGGGATACTTTACTTGAAGGTCTGAACAGATATTCTCGAGAAAAATTGGATTATGAACCAAAACCTTTCATATTTAGTATTTAAAACTTTTATATGCATATACAATCATGGTAGAGAATGACATACTAGATTTTGACTACATATGATAAAACGGGAGTGGTTTTTACTTGGGACTCTTTACAGGTTTTCGTCGAAAAATATAGAATCACTGTATAAGATATTCCCCCCGCCTTCATAGCATGCCTTCGTGGTGTGGTGGCCAGCACAGTCGGCGCGTATTGGAGAGGTCCGAGTTCGAGTCCTGGAGAGAGCATTGCACATATGTCTCTTTTCCTGTTTTCAAAATAGCCTAATGACTTTACAGTGGCGCCCGAACTACAAAATGTGATGGATGATTGATTCGGCCACCACCAGGATTCGGCGACTGGGTTCCCTAACCCACAGTCACCTTTTAAAAGGGAATTATATAAGGTATTTCAACCGCCTTCTTGGCATGCCTTCGTGGTGTAATGGTCAGTACACTCGACGCGTATTCGAGAGGTCCGAGGTTCGAGTCCCGGCGAGGGCATTGCTCATTTTTTACTTCTTCAGCATCCTAATGTCTCTACTGAAACAAGAGTATATAAATATACAATCTCTATAATGGACTATACAATAGGATAAATAAGTATAGAATCATTATATAATTAGCTATATAATGCAGCACATTTAAAGGATATTTCTATATATCTAGACATGACATTTATTTGTATCAAGCTGAAGAACGCATGGCAATCACTCTTAAGCTATATTTCCAAAAACTACGAGCACTGTTTACTGATACCTAAATTCTTAGCGGATATACGTGCATGTGAGATTGAATTTAGATTTGTTGATGCTGTAGAAAAAAAATTAAATTTTGGTATTAAAAGTAAAGTATTTGATAAAAGTATTTGAAAAGTAAAGTATTTGTTTTAAATAGATTACAAGCACTTGATTTTCTTCGATTAAAAACCACCGATTAAATACAATTAAAATACAATTAAAATATAATTAAAATACAATTTTTATTAAGAAAAATAAAAGGACAAACTTTTGATTATGTAAGCATAAATTTAGGAAAACTAGCTTTTACGTATGTTTTTACACATAAAATATATTCCAAAATTTCATATTACAGACCTTTTTATTTATTGTGACAACAATTTAGATTTTGCTTAGAAACGATGAGCCTGAAGTTGATATTTTACTTAGAGCTCAGTGCTATTTAAAACACAGAACTGGTGGAATGTCACATCAAATATTTTTATAGATAATTTTGCCCTCTTTCCAGTTGTTCATCTGAGACAACTGCCTTATTTACCCCACCTTTGTCCGGACTTTGTGAGAAATCTCCATGTGTGCCGTATATTATCGAAAACATGTATGAAAATATTTATGCCTCAGAAAGTGCAAGGTCAACAGTAGTAGTAATAATAAATTTGATTCACCTTGACGCGGGCCAAAATTTGATCGTCTCTAAATGAAAGCATGTCTGATGATAATACGTGATATGTAAAGTTACGTAAACAGTTTTTGCGAAAACAAGCAAAGAACTGGGAACCAACAGAGCGCGTAAGATGCCGTTATTACGGAATGACGTTATTTATTGTTTTAAATAAAATATATCATTAATTATTGCATAATTAATGAAAAATTGTCAAAATAGGACAAAAATGGTTTTCTAATGATGTTTCCTCCTATTAGACTCAAGAACAGGCAGAAGAAAAACAAGATTTACGATCTTCTGTTCAAAATTCTACGGCGCCGACTAAAGATTGTGATCTTAACGGTGAAAGACAAAGCTCCAGATCCTTACATGGAAGAAAGCATTGCAGGGGTAAGATAAGGTAAGTGCTCTCAGTCTTTGCTTCATCAGATGCCATTGAAAGATTTTGACTACGAAAGTTAAGAAATTTTTAAGCAAATGCTAAGAAAGTTCTACGATTAAGAAAAAGTTTTTTTCGTCTTTAACTTGAATGAGTTTCTTCCGATACCAGAATACGAATAATGCGTATGTATGTTTAGAATACCACTGGAATAATACGTAATAATAAGTTGGTGACTTTAAAATAATGCTTATTTTAACACCTTAATTCAGAGTTTCTTAAACTGTGGGTCGCCAAAAATTATAGCAATTTTGATATTTATTTAACTTATTATAATAATTTTACAATTACCAAATATGTTTACACACTGTATCTGAAAATAGATAAAGAAGAAGTTCTGAAAGATTTCAGATTTTAAATTACGTCCAAAGCGGCTGTTAACATTTTGTGAGTTACTTTTATTTATTAAAGATCATGTTCTTCCCATTTAATCCATAAAATTCAGTTCAAGAGCAATATCTCAAAATAATTTTAAATTGAGCATATCTTTAGAATTTCCGATACACAGTCTCCCGTGCCGGAGATAAAAATGTTTTTTCTGTGCAGCGTTGCCATTGTCCACTTTGAAATCCATGAGTTTGTTAATCAAAAATTCGTTAACGTTTTACAAAATATGAAATCGATAATAAAACAAATTCCAAATTTCAAATTTGGGCTTTCAGATACCCATATTCGCAGCAGGATTACGTCATTCAAAATTTGATGGCTCCAGGTACCGTCGTTTTATCATAGTGCGGGAAACATATATACATTTATGCAGATTCTTCATTATTTAATTTCTTTAAATTTAATACAGAGCTGCAATATTTGGTGGCAACAGTTTGAAAAGTGAACCGACATTTAATCTTTTCGACGCAAAATCGCAAAACGAAAACAATAGTCCTTCAGGGACAAAGCCCCTTTGGACTAAAAAGTTATACAAGCAGCAAGAAAATTAATTCGTGCAATTACCTAATAAAAAATCATCATTTACAAAATAGTAGAATTAAATATTGTGATATGCTTGAATATATTGTTATTTTGTTTGACACATTTCTATTTTTTTAACGGCCAGGCGCTTTATTTAATAGCCATTAGTCTTGCGCCACTATAAGGCGCCGGAAGTAGTGGCCGTTTCATTATGTAAGCACCTAGTATGTGGCCGCCATTGCCTATTATGCAGGGACGGACTGTTACAACTGTGCCTTCTTCGGGATTCGAACCCGGGCTTATCACTACGGCAGTCAGGATCACTAACAATTATACCGGCTGGGCGGCTTCTTATAAAAGTATTGAAAGTAAAATTTTTGGTTTCTGCAACTGAGTCTCGGCATGTTGATGGCGATGACGTTTTGAAGCTACCTGTGGTCGAGTGGATAAAACTGCTGAATACTGGTGGCTTCAAACTCCAGCCTACAGGCTGTCTACATAGACATTTTCGTAGTTTTCTCTATATAAATTCTAGTTTCCTAACGTAAATGTGAGTTTTCATTCAAAAAACGCAGAAAAATATCTGTCACAAAGTACGCAAAGGTAAATGTTTTGCTATAACCACTCTGTTTGCTGATAGAAAATCACGGATGTTCAGCTTTCGGCAGCACGCAAATTCCGCCTAAAACCGTGATAACAATCTTCCCAGTTTCATCATTGCGTTTTTTTATGTCTGAAATAGTTCATTTTCCTAACTACAGCCGTTAGCTGGCCTTTCGTAAATTTCGAAAGCTAATTCAGCTCGCTTAATTCCTGTGATATTCTTAAACTTTTCAAGCATGTTAATACGATTACGTGAAAAGAATACATATATATAACTATACCCTAAGATTAGCAAGACTATTCTGAGAAATTCATTTTGAAAACTATTTCACATCTTATTGGTTAGAAACTTCTTAAGACATTTCTAAATTTTTAGGACATTTTTTTTTCACACGTATTCTAATGCATTTTAAACCTTCTGCAAAACTACTCAGCGAAGATTTCATTACATTGTAGGGATTTATATTTAATTTTAATAGTCAATTAAGTTTAAGTTTACGTTTTTCTATAAGCCTTCGAAGGAAAAGTTACAGAAGTTGGGCAAGCGCTGTATTTTTGTAGGGTGAGCTTCTATTCTGCATTTATTGCTGGTTAACGTGGCTTAACAGCTGCTACTTTGCTGCCACAAGATATTCGACGCAGTTTTAGGAAACAGGATTATCTGAGCCCTGTAGAGTAATTCTACTACTTGTTAATATCTTCGAATTTTTAGTTTAGTTCTTGTTGTTTGAGTTACCGCCCAGGTGAGGCGTAATGTGTTAGCGTCAAGTTGACGCATTGTGAATTTTAAAAGAGTTAATAAAGGGTTCTTTTTATCCTTCTCCTGTGTGGTTTCTATACGTACTTCGGCTGACACATCAGAAAATAGCTTAGTGGTTCTTACAACATAAGTATACAGTTGCCAATTTTTATGCAGTTCCGTAACCACCATTGGTTACAAATTTTTCCATGTGTATAATCCAGTTGTTTAGCATTTCTATAAAGGTAAAACAAAAAACCGTAAATGATTTAATTATAGTTATACCATTAAAAGTTTTTCCCTCAAATTCTAGTTTTTAACAGTCGGTTGATAACTGAGTTTATTGTATAATATTTGTTTTCTTCTTCTAGGAGTAGAGTACTACAGTAAAATGTTAAATCTGACTGTACTGGGTGGCTTAAATGGTTAAATAAATTTATATGTTTCAGATATTCCAGTCCTCTCATCGAGGAAGAATGCGAAGTATTTCTAGACGAGAACAGTTCTCCTAAGACAGAATCCCTGGAGTCGGATTTGCAGCGAGTGTCTTCGCCTGTCGAGTGCCCAGCGAGGATCGTCAAGGGCCCTCAGAGCGTCACCGTCCTCAGGGGTGAATCCGTTACATTGGCCATTTCTTTCAACGGATATCCAATTCCGAAGGTTATTTGGATGAAAGGCGTAAGTAAAACATTTATAAGTAACATAACTTTAGAAGTAGCATGTTAAGTAAGTTATTTATGATAAAAGTACTAATAGTAACAGTAAGTTATTTATAAGTAACATAAATTTCCTCTTTTAAGTAATAAATAAAGGATACAAATGCAAAAATACGACTGAGCACCAATTCATAATCTACATTTAAAATCTTCTCATAACTGTAATGTTCGGATGTTGATTTCTGAGTATTTAATCCAAATATAACTGTGTGTATGAAGTTAAGGTGTACATGATGTTCGTAATCTTTTATGCGTGAGGTATCAATAATGCTTTCACCGGGATTCAAGCAACGAATCTTCCAACTGCTTAATAGACGTACCAACCACTTACGTCACGACAACATGTATGGGGGAATATGACAAATCTTTCCAAACTAAGGTTTCAGGTGCGCCATTTTCCTCATGAAGTGCAGTATTTCTGTACAGGTTTTTCATATGCCATAATTTTCAATAATATACTAGTTGTGTTCTTATTGACTTTAAACAAGAAAATTAAAAAAAAAAAATCTAAAAGCTTGCAGATTTTACATTACGCCCAAAGGCGAGTTTTTTTAACGTTTTGTGTGCTACCTTATTAAATATCACGTTCTTCGCACCTAAACCATAAAATTCAGTTCAACAGCAATTTCGCAAAATAATTTTAAATTGAGCTTATAAGGTATTTCTCCCGCCTTCTTCGCATGCCTTCGTGGTGTAGTGGTCTGCATGCTCGACGCGTAACCGAGAGGTCCGTGGTTCGATTCCCGGCGAAGGCGTTGCTCATTTTTCAAGTCTCTCTTGTTCCAAAAAAAATACCTAATGTCTCTACAAGCTTATATTTAGAATTTCCGGTGCACAGTGTCACGTGTTGGAGATAAAAACGTTTTTTTCTGTACAACGTTGCCATTGCTCGCTTTGAAATCCTTGAGTTTGCTAATAAACAATTCGTTAAAGTTTTACAAAATATGAAATCGGTAATAAAACAAATTCCAAATTTAAAATTTGGGCTTCCAGATGCCCATATTCGCAGCAGGATTACGTCATTCAAAATTCGATGACTCTAGGTACCGTCGTTTTATCACAAAGCTAGAAATATGCATGCATTTACGCACATTCTTATTTAATTTCTTTAAGTCTAATACAGGATTGGAATATTTGATGGCAACAGTTTGAAAAGTGAACCGACGTCTAATGTTTCCGACGGAAAATGCCGAAATGAAAACAATAATCCTTCAGGGACAAAGCTCTTTGGACTAAAAAAATTCGTTAAAGCGTATTTATAGTCCAATCAACAATAAATCCTCCATTAAATCTGTTCAGGTATTCTACTTGGCTTTTATATTTTCAAGTAATGCTCGAATATTCACACAAGTCTCTTTCATGTTTACAACATAAATTTGGAGAACACAAGGCAAGTGATGAGATTCTTGAATGAATTGCCATTCTAGACCCACACATGACAATATCTTGTAGCTCATAAACAAACTATCTTCTGTCACTACCTGTAAAGTTGATCTGATGGCCAATATGAGCTGTCTAAAATATTACAGCGAATATCACAGTGCTTGCATCAGAAATACGACTTTTAGAAAATTGTATATTAACAACTGAAATATTCCCTAATTTATAATTTAAACTAAAATTAGCATACAAAACATAAAGTATTATGCTGCTTGCGACATAAAACTTTATCAGTATGTTAACGTTCTTTGCAATCTACAAAACTCAGTATTCAGTTGACACAATAAAACATACAAAGACTGCGTTACACTAGCAATGAAATTGTTAATATCATGTACTCGTGGATGGCTGGCTTCACCCCATGTTTACAGGTAATAGTAGTTCACGAAGAGCTACATACTACACATTTTAGCCTTAAAACAGCAAAATTCAGGAATAAGCTTGAATCAGCTTGTAGGGATTTACATTTATTTTAAATAACCAGTTAAATTTAACTTTTTAGTCTTTCCTATAAGAACCCACTTAGAGACCTAGAGACTTCATTCCCCTTATTGTCAATGCCAGAATATTTAAATTTGGTAGCGCGCGTGAAGTAATGCAAATTCTACCTTGAGGAGAAAAGGTTTAAATACTGAGTTCTAGAAGGGAAAGTTAGAGAATGTGGACGAACAATGTGCTTTTGTAGCGTGAGCTTCTGCTTGGCATTTATTGCTGGTTAACGTTGCGTAGCAGCTATTACTTTGCTGCCACTAGATTTTCAACACTCTTTTAGGAAACAGATTAGTCTGAGCCCTGTAGAATAATTCTACTACTTGTTAATATCTTCAAATTTTTAGTTTAGTTCTTGCTATTTGAGTTACCGTCCGAGTGAGGCGTAGTGTGTTAACGTCAAGTCGACGCGTTGTAAATTTTAAAAGAGTTAATAAAGTGTTCTTTTCACCCTTCTCCTGTGCGGGTTCTACACGCACTTGAGCTGTTACTCTACTCTACAAGATAGACCAGAGGGTCCTACAAGCTTACTCCTGAGATTCTACAATAGCATAAATAATAAAAGTCTCAAAGTGGGAAATTTCACCTGAACGTAACGTAATTTTTATAATTTTTGAGTCTAAACAAATTATCGTGATGGAAGTCCAGAAAAGAAAGAACAAAACGTATCTGAAATTTGAAATTTTAATTTAAATTAAAATAATTGAAATCCTCTTGCCGCAGATGTTCCCATTACGTCAGTTAACATTTCACTTACAACTGCTTGAAATTCATCTTTAGTGTTATATTTAGAACCTCAAATTTTTGAAAGAGCAATTTAGTAGATTTTGTCTTTAACAAATTCGCATTTTTTACCACAGTTAACAGAAGTCAATAGTTGTTCCACGATAATGACAACGGTGACCGTAAGCGAGGTATCTGTCCCAAACTGATTGCTAATGTAGAAAAATATAGTATTTATTAGGAAAGGATTAGGATTATTTACTTTACTTGATGAGGATTATTTACTTGATGTAATGAAATTCTTTTCAATCGATCGAAAACGGAATCTATTATTTTTAACTTTAGAATTTGTTTATCCAACACCTATGGAACGATACGAATGTGATCATTCTTGCGTTTTGTTGAACATTTGCGCACTGTTTCGCATGAGGTTCGCTGCAGGAATACTATGTAAAACATAGAAAAATTCAGTCAACTACAAATTTCAAAGTACAGGGAGAACAAAATGAAACAACAGAACTTAACCAAATCCTTTCAGCCATACATAAATTATTCACATTTAAAACTGACTACACATTACTAAACCCTTTACCCCTAAACATTATTACCCCATTTAATGCTCAGGATGAGTTTTTGGAAAACCAAGTACTGCACGGGACAACATTAAACAAGGTGTTTTTAGCCCATAATAAATAAAAATGAAGGAATAAGCAGCCAGAAAAAAATGCTAATTTTAATTCTGTTTTACAGTTCACGAACTTGTCTGACAATAAAAAAACATGGAATTCATGGTTTACTTTTCTTTGCAATGAAGTCTTGTTGTTTTTTTCTTTTTCGCATTATAAAAAAACAGCGGTATTTAGAGTATTCTGAATCATCAAATCAAATTCTGACTTTAGACATCAAATTCTGAATAACGTAATTCTCCACTCAAATATGGGCATCTGGAAGCACAGATTTGGAATTTGGAATTTGTTTATTATCTATTTCATATTTTGTAAAACTTTAACGAATTTTTGATAAACAAACTCAACGACTTCATTAACTTTAACATCGCGTGCATGTTCAAGCACGGATATTTTGTGTTCCAGATTTCTTTGCATTTCTTACTGGTATTATGTTGGTAGTGTAGAACCGCAAAGAAGTTACAATGTCTAATGATATTTTGCGTCGAATGACTTTAAATGTCTGTATCACTTTTCAAAATCCCGTTTCGAATCCCCCTTGAAAAAAAGTCCCTTTTCGCGTAATTTAAGATCTGAAAGCTTTCAGATTTTTTGGTTTATATATTTCATATTTTCTAAAACATTAATAAATTTTTTATTAACAAACTCAGCAATTTGTAAGCGAGCAGTGGCAACCCTGTATGTAATAAAACATTTTTGTCTCCAAAGCGGGAGACTGTCTACCGGAAATTCTAAAGATAAGCTGTTTTTAAATATTTTGCGATTTTTCAGTTGAATCAAATTTTATGTGGCATAAGTGCGAAGAACATGTGCTAATGCTAAGTTCATGTGTGAACATGTCCTAGTGCGAAGAACAGTAATAAATAAAATTAGCACTAAAGACATAAATTATAAAATCAAACAAAAATACATTTTGCAAACCATCTTACTAAGAAAACTGAACATTGATAAAATGAACTGAAAAATATAGAGAAATGTATGCCAACACTTAACACTGAATACATAATTTTAAACATATGCTGTTGTGTTGCTTTTAGAACTTTCGTAATTTTTCTGTTGAATTGGGTATGGCATAAGTGCGAAGAAAATGATGCTTAATAACAAAGCTAAGAAATGGATTAGCAGAAGTGAGTGCAACAGCAAACTAGTGAGCTGCGAACTCAGCGAGAGTATAAAATAACCTCAACGAATCTTCCTGGGAGATCGATATAATCTGAACTCTTTTTTTTTTTAATTTTCTGAAGTAAATTGAAATCTTTGCAAAGAATCAAAGCACTCTGAAAACTGCGCTCATGCTCCGGAGATAAGTAAGTCAGGAATGCGACAAATATTCTTCTGTGGCAGCAAATAGTAAGTTACAGATGAGGTTAAAAAAACGTTACGTTAAGCAAACAAAGCCTTTAGTAAAATCGCCAGTGTATAGTAATCTAAACGGAGAAATTTCTGTCCACATAGCTTGTGACGCAGTAAGGCTCCAAAAGTGATGTCAGTTCAAGAGAAGGCATAATGTTCTTTAGGGGGAATTCAAAGAACAAAGGGAATGCAAAACATAATTAATTACCTTTACAGAAAACCGTATTAGTGTCATTGATCCAGAACTTGTGAAAAAATTTCATAACATCCAGATTACTGATCAAGCGATATTGCCGCTATTGAAGAATTCTGAGAATAATCGGTGATGTCATCGTCTTTGAACAGTCACGATGGACAGCAGATTTGACGCTGAAACTGCGAAATAAGAGAGGTAAGACATCGATCCCTAAATTTATAATTCACGATTCTAAGAATATTGACGATAAAGTTGAGAAACAAACATTTTTTTGTGTGTATAGTGTTAGAAAAACGTGGCTGCAGGCTTTATTTCCTTAATTACTGATTCTGATGCTTAGATACTGATTCCTGACATATGTATTTGTAACTGAAGAGCTTCTTAAAATTATGCAGCACATTTTATGAGACCACAGTAGTAGTAGAATACATTTTTCGACACAGTAATTGGAGAGGATTATGTAAGAGTAAAATACAATCCTTACAGCGAAAATTCCTGTAAGTGTAAAAAGTTCTTTGACTTTTCGTGTGAAATTTGCTGATATATCTTACATAAATACTTTTAAAAATGCAGCTAAATATTTAAAAATAAATGCTGTTTTACTGAAAACAAATCACTAATCATCAAAACAACGTATTTGTAATTTTTCCTCGAATTTTTGAATCACATTAGTAACAGGCACGGAAAAATCACAAAAGTCAGTAATTTTCTTTTTCACAATGGCGGGCAGAAGCATAAGCAGAATTTATCATAGCCGTTGGTCTCTACTAAAGCTAGAAGCGGTGGTCACTTTATTATGGAGAATGGAGGCATATAATATGGAGACATATAATAGGTGGGTCCTGCAGGCACGGACAGTTACAACTATGCCTTCTCCGCGATTCGAACCCGAGCGCTTTGGTATCGCAGTCTGCTCCCCTAACCACTATAACGTTTGGACGGCAAAGTCAGTAAATTTGTTTTCGAATATTTGCAAGAATTTCGAATGCAAAGGCATCGAAAATATGACGAATGTTTCACTAATTGGGACTTACATTCTATGGAGATATATTAAAAATTTAATTTTATATATTTTCCAACACTGCGCAGTACTGAAACAGTTTACATAAAAATTTCTGTTCTATTTTGAGAAACTTTCTGGTTGGCAGTGTATATCTAGCATTAATATTTAAGGAAATAAAGCTTATAACATCTTTATCGAATGCCAAGTAGAAGTATATATTCACAAGCAGGACACAATTCTTGGAGCTTTTCAAATTTTATCTAACAAGGCGATTTCTCATTTTTCTATCTCAATAGCAGTACATGTCTGTCCTTTAGATTCACATTACTTGACACTATTTGATTGCTGCAACTTGTTTTCTTTTTAGAATGTTATCAGTGTAGTAAAGCTGATTTAATATTCATAGTTACGTAAGAATGCTTTTCGTGAATTGGTTTCAACATGAAATTTGTGCTGTTTGAGCTTCGTCTGTGGAAAAACAAATGGTTTGAAATTACATAATTCTAGCGCATTTTTTTTTCAGCTAGCTGCCTCTTGATTTCTCTTACTTTAACTAACAAAACATGCTATTAACATCTTCACAAAAAATGATTGTGATTTGCGGCTTGCAAATTGTCTTGGGGCTGTGTAGAGAGGAACAACGTGCTTCGTAATTTGAAACAGAAAATTAAGCCATAATTATATTACTGGAATAGGAAACGATTTATCAGCAATTTTTAAACCGCAGAGCAGAACAAATGTTTGTGAAGACCAGCGTGACAACTGAGAAGAAAAATATTGCTATTCTACTTTATTTATTGACACTGCGCATCTTCCAGGTTCCATCGAGAAAGGGTGAAACGAATTACGATGCTTCATTTATCACAGCAAAAGGAGTGAGTACTTTGGGAGGTCTTCAAAGAGATGCTAAGTGCCATCTTAGACAGAGATATTTATAAGCGCACCACTCTAAAGTAAATTTCAAGGTCCCAGGAGAGTGCAAAATCCAATCCATTTAAAGCTTGCTTTAGGTGTCATAGTATGTGTTTTAAGATAGCTGTAACTGCATTTTAACGTTATGTTGGTAAATATAAATAAATATTTAAATACTGGCAGTTCATTCTAAGTGTTAAATTCATCATTCTTATTGTAAGCCCTGTATTTTCCCGTGTAAAATTTTAATTTTCATTTTTGACCTGCTGCATCTCGGTGATATTCGTAATGTGTTTCGCGGAATGCCAAATTTCGGTAGAAAGTCTTCAGCCACTCCTGAACAATTTTATAAAAATGTATATATATGGTGTCTTCTTAGCTTGGAAATAATTACTTCAGGATTGTAAGACATACACGTTTATTTTTAGACGAATACATTTAGGGTTAATTCAAAACTTGTATATGAAGAATTTACATGTGTTTAATGGTTAGTACTGAAGCTCTGTTGTTGTTTAGATTAATAAAATTAAATAAATAATAAATGCAAAATATATCTATGAAAAGGAGGAAAGAAATGTGATTTATAAAATGGCAGAAGTCTTCTACACAAGTCAAAATTGTTTTCAAGCAATTGTTTTTAGCAAGGGAAGGAAGATATATAAATAAATAAAACCAACGTTAGAAAAATCTATACGGAAACAAGAAAAACACTGTGTCAAACAGAGTGGCAACCTCAAGCTCTAACTATATTTCCAAGCGAGTCACATGACGCCTAAGGAAGAGCCGATGTTTCCCATTCTGCTTAAATTCACAGCTCAGCATATTTAAAAAATAATGTAGAAAATTGTCCAATTAAACCTTCTTATTATTCTTGTTTTAAAAGAGAGCAAAGTGTTTGTTTTATAATTTGTGTAAAGTTCGAAACTTTGTAACAGATACATTTTTATATGTTTAAATTTTAAAACAGTAGACGCGAAATAATCGAAACAAATCAAGCAATTTTTGAAAATTCACCCCCACCTTCGAAAAAAAATAAGAAATTTCGTTAACAATTTTTATATGAACATTATTTAAAAGATTTTTTTTCTGATGTGTGCAGCGGTGCAAAAAGTAAAAAAAAAAACCTGAACTTTTTAGTTTGTTCATGAAACAAAGACATGTGCGAAAAATTGATTCGGCATTAAATTAAAACTATCTAAATCGAATTTTGGAAAATATTGTTTCACCACACTGTATTGACATCCACAAAGAGTGCTCGTGCAAAATTTAATTTCCACAAATTTTCAGAAAGTAGTTTGGAAATCGGTGACTAAAATTTGATCATGGTGATAAGCATTATGAATGAACCGAATGGAAAGCTTATTGAAAAGTCATATAACAAAAGTTTTGCTAAATGAATTTTGCCGTCTTACACGATCTGTGTTTCTCGAACATACGTATTGGGCAAGTGCTATTTTTGTCTTCCGACAATGCTGAGTCAAGTGTAATTTTCTCTCTATGTGTATTAGAAACATAACGTTTCCCAAAGTTATGTAATCCAGCCCATGCCATAAATACCTAAAACTAACATTTTCGTCATCGGTTTTATCTCTTTCACTGGTCTTTGCTATTTCTAGCCCGATCGGCATCTTTGACTCGCAATCCGAACTGTTACACTCATATGTTAGGTGATCCTTCTAAGCAAGGGGCCCTTGAAAGGTTATATGCTTCGGGGTCATGCTAAATGAATAACGCAGTCATCCCATTTCTTTTCTTTAACATGCGACCTCTTATGTGCCTGAAAACCGAGGAATTTCTAAACCTCAAAAAGATACTTTTGTCAGAACCCCTGACCGTGTCTTTTCTATTCTTTAGCAAAGTTTGGTCATAAAGAAAAAGGCTTCAAAGATGTGAGAAAAGAAGGTTTCAATGGAATTTTAGCAAAACTAGTACTTAGACCTGAATCGAAAACATCCAAAAGAAAACCGTCTGCATCTTATTCGTCCTATTAAGGCAGTTTCTTTTTTTAATTTTATTTCGAAGGGATGTGTGAGTCATACGAAATCGTTTGAATTATGTTTCTGAAATACAAAGATAAACAGTTTTGGTCTTTCAATATTGTAGCATATGCGTTTTTGATTTTTCCTTTCTGAAGGCATGTCTGGCCTTTGCTTACAATGTTAATTAAGTGGTAGCTGGAAATAGTGTTATGAATGTGCAGAATAGCGCTCTAGTTGTCCGGATTAACGCGAATCCCAACCCATTCGGTTACTGAAATCTGGATAACTGGGTTGCTGTGCGATGCAAAAAACAGTTTATTGTATTATGAGAGACTTTTACAAGAAATAAAATTTCTTCACTTAAGAAATAAAATTTTACGTATTTCTGTTATTCAAATTTGAATGAATGCAAATAAGGGATTTTAATTCGTGGACATTGCAATTTCATTTTAACAAAAATTACACAGTTTAAAAAATAAAACGTTTTTATTTTTACAAAATGAAAAAAAAATATATCTTTTATTCCGATAAAAATTAAACGATGAACTATTTTTTGCTTCCCTGAACACATAACCTGTTCCTATTTCAGCTAATTTAAATTAATAAAATGAAATTTTATTTATGTATGCTCTAAAAAAACAGAAATTGGTATTTTCGTTTTTGTCATACAAATAAAAAATAAAACTAAAGAAATTATTTTTACTTGCCTTGAAAAACTCGTAACTCATTATATTCAACTATAATTAAACAAACTTCTTTTTGTCTGACTTAAAATAGTAAAATAATTAATTAAATTAATAATATAATGCACATTATTGAACTCTGGCAATTAGCAAATTCATTTAGCTTTTAATTCATTTGTAGAGTCATCAGGTTTTTTTCATGCAGGAAGTGTGAAAAATGTACAACGCACTCGCCGGGACTCGAACCTGGACCTCTAGAATACACGCCGAGTGTGCTACCGTTTCATCATGAAGGCATGCTGGAAGGAGGGAGAAAATACCTTATATACTCTTCTTTTTAAAGGACGACTGGAGATTAGGGGATCTAGTCGCCAAATCCTGGTGGTGACGAATTATTGTCCACCACCTTTTAGTTCGGGCGCCAATGTAGAGTCATTAGGTTTCTTGAAGCAGGAGGCATGAAAAATGTGAAATGCCCTCACCGGGACTCGAACCTGGACCTCTCGAATTCGCGTCGAATGTGCTATCGTTACACCACGAAGGTATGCTGGAAGGGGGGAGAAAATACTTTATACATTTAAATTATTTATTTAGAGTTTAATTCATTTAAATTAATTTAACAGCTTCTTAGAAAAATT
Organism: Stegodyphus mimosarum; assembly: GCA_000611955.2. Classification (NCBI taxonomy): domain Eukaryota; kingdom Metazoa; phylum Arthropoda; class Arachnida; order Araneae; family Eresidae; genus Stegodyphus; species Stegodyphus mimosarum. The sequence continues at coordinate 570,008 of KK115000.1, read as the reverse complement.
TCCTGCATTATGTTATACAGATATTAAGATTTTTAAAAGACAGGAAATACGAATTTAAGATAGGAAAAGACAGGAATATAAATTCGAAATAGTCAGCTTTTACGGATTTGTTTATTTTTTTCTAACCAGTTATTTTATGTTAGATAATTTTACTATCTTTCTTCTTCTCTTTCCATTTTCCTGTCAGAATGCAAATTTTAGTTCGCGCACATTCAAATGAGTTAGAAAGAGATAGTATTTAAGAGAGGTTGGTTTTAGATTGTTTACTCAGAGCGTGTTCCGCATGCTGAAGGTCACGTTACTGTGTAGTTGAATCCTTTCGATAGCAGTCTGTCTGCAACGTTGCGTTAGTGCCCGTCCCGCTTATTTAAGTTTGAATCAGCTTGCCCATTATTCATTCTATGTAGCCTTTGGCTAACTTAGTTAAATTTGAATTCATGAAGTTGCTGGCTGATTTTGTAAGCACAAGAAGTGTCTTCTGTTAAATTTCTGAGTTTTAATAAAAGGGTCTTTTACACTTTTTTTACATTTCTCTGTGTTCGTAAGGAAGTTAGACTGTACAAGCTATAGACACTTTTTACAAAGCCAAAATGCATAAATATATCAATGACTATTTTATTTTATTTGACTTAAGAAACTGTACAAGAGAGTCGGAATCATAATATTGGAAATCCTGATAGCTGGATTTCTATTGTACTCTTCGTATGTTATATTCATGCATTCACTGCGGACAATACGTATACATCAGTTTAGCATTGTTTTTTCTTTTCATCGTATCGTTCATGCGACATAATTTTATATTAAATAAAAATGTTGTGCAAATTATTAATTGATTATTTTCTTAGTTTACGTGTACACGCAGAATACTGTGCTGATCATTATGGTTAACTAATAGTTATTTAATAACTATTGAACTAAAAAGTATATTTCAAGAACTTTTATGCATTAACTCGTGTATATGCAAACGTGAACGGTGAAAGAATTAACAAAAATTGCTGTGTAGAATCATTAGGATTTTTTTGAAGCAGGAATCATGAAAAATGAGCAATGCCCTCGCCTGGACTCGAACTTCGAAGCTCTCGAATACGCGCCGAGTGTGCTGACCATTACACCACGAAGGCATGCTAAGAAGGCGGGAAAAATACCTTATAGCTGCGAGTGAGTGTAAGTATACAAAGCGGTATTAAAACAGGAAAGGTTTTCACACAAACTGAAATAAGTTTACAAAGACACAAAACAGTGTTTGGGTGTTTTTTTATTTATTTAAACAGGTATTTTTATAACATCTAACATCCGTTAATCGATGCGTATATCGTCATAAAACGTGTCTGTTTACCCTCCAATTAAAAAAGATGACAGTACATTTTTCCCGACAAATGTTGTTCATATATGGAATAACAATTAATTTTTAAAAACCGTATTTTTTAGCAATTATTCGAAAAGTAACAGAAATTGGAACGACTTATTTCTATTGTGTCCACTAAAAATCCATATATTTTAGTAAAATACGTAGTTTAACACTTCACATGCATTATAAGGTCGATCTTATGCGGAAAATATTTATACTGTTAAACTATTATATAGCTAATGGGAAAGGGGAGATATTAGCTTTGTTTTTATTTCATTCATTTCATTGCCCTAAAAACAAAGCAGATAAAACTTTGGCATGAATTCCATGAAATTTTTCGCTGCGGCCGACAGTGTGCACTATTTATTCTAATAGCTTTAGCAATCTTTTGAGAATTTTATCTTGAAATAGTGGAAAATATATTTTTTGACGATACGATATTTTTAGTGAGTCACCAAATGAGAGCGTGAATTATTTCAGATTTTTTTTTCCTGGAACCGCAAATGATAAATCTCCCCTTCTAGCACTTGAAAACAGCGTGAAAGTAAGAAGCACGGGGAGAAAATGAAAGATTCTAGTGTTTATACAGCTGCTTTCTGAAAAACATGAGCTTTAGGGATTTTTCTTGAGATTTCAGCCAACAGTTTCTCAACTCTTTGACGCCGTTATAATATAACTTTGCGTCAGAATTATGCTCTCGAAGTTTCAGCCTCAAAATTTCCGAAAATGCAAAAGATGCTTTTGCAGGTATATAATATACGGTGCTACAAACATATTTACAGTGATGTATTATAATTTATAATTATTAGGCATGTTAATAGAAAAGAAAATGAATTCTGAATTCAAGAAATTCTTTTATTGTTTTAAAGTGCTCAGTTTGTTAAACAATTGCAGATTGAGTAAATGCGTGAAATAAGTAAAAGAAAAACCTACATTCTGAAGAATCGCAATACTCTGAGAACTGCTTATGCGGGAGGCTCATCGAAGATAAATCAAACATCTTATGTTTCGAGCAATGGCAACATTTGCCAAGACAAGTGGTTAAATTGTCCATACTAGCGTAAAGTAGTAACATTATTTAAGGGTAAAAATTCGAAAGGCTTCTCTAAGGATGTGTCTAACAGAGGGGGATAACGTTTAAGTGAGTTCATTTATTTTTATTTTGCTGTATTTTTAATGATAACGAATAAATTGAAAGCTATAAATGCACAACATAAAGCAAATACATAAAACATAGACTCAAGAAAAATTGGTATTCCGAACATGAAAACTAAGTTTTCTGTCCGCTAAATGGACATTATACATCACTGTTTAATTCACAAACACTTAACTTGCTAAGAATTTTCTTCGGTGCTGTATTATTTACAAGTGATAGAAAATTAGTGATAAAATTCGTTTGATACAGTACTCAGCTTAGTCGATCCTAGGGCTTCGAAAATGCTTTTTTTCGAAATTTCCAGAAAGTCGCCAAGTTGGTAAGAAATAGCAGAGTGTCACCAACATGGCGACAAAGTTGTCATTTAAGGCTCGTTAGAAACGTTTTTGCCCGTCTCGTGTTGAGTTAATTTAGCAATTTAAACATTGTTGGATTTAGAAACCCTGAATACAGAAATTAAAGAAATAAAATAATGCACATTATCGGAATAATATACAAAACCAACAATGCAGAAACAATGCAAAAATACTGAAATATTTACAGAAATTTAGAACAACATGTATAATGTAACAAATAATTTCTCTATCTAATGAAACTGGCTTAAGTTCTCCGCAAGCACTAACAAATTCAGAAAATTAGTCTCAAAAAAAGAAATTAATATGCAGTTAGACCATTCACGATATAAATTGCTTTTCTGATACGTTTGCCAAATATTTCGGGTGAAAAATGACGAAAGAAGTAAAATTTAACGGGATAGAATAAACTGAAACACAACTTGTCAACTAAAATAAATTTTACAGAAGGAAATGAATTTCATTAGGCCATGATCATATACACAATACCGCCAAAAGTATATCGTCCTTCTGATAACCGCAAAAGTATTCCTTTTTAGGACTCCAGTGTTTATGTTTAGCAAGATGTAGCACTTTCTCACTACCTCCCAGGTGCTAGGATCTTAGATGAAAATATGCTGAATAAATGTTTTGACTAAAAAGGTATAATATTAACTACATCCCTTCTGACTAGACATCATCCAGTAAACCTTTTTTTAGCTGGAAGATATCTAAGGTTCTAAACTGACAACAGTCAATGAAAGTAAACATTTAAAGAGAATATGTCCAAATGCGAAATAAATGATGCTTGTAACTCCATTCATCTAACTCATTGGCAACATCTGAGACAAAAGTGATAGTTCGAACACTTGCGATGATTTGTTTTTATTTACATTTGTCTTCTTTCACTTAAAATTAAAATATTATAACTCCATTTATCTTACTTACTGGCAACATCTGAAACAAAATGGTAATAGTTTGAACACTTAAGATGATTCGTAACATTTGCCTTCTTTCATTTAGATTAAAAAATTGTAATTTATTGATCTAACTTATTGGCAACATCCGAAACAAAATGGTGATAACACTCGTGATGATTTGTAACTAGTTATATTTGTCTTCTTTCGTTGGAATTAAAAAAATGGTTGTGTCTTAACAAACAATTCATTTCTAACCATTCAAAAACGTGCATTCATTTTTTACTATCCCTGTAGCTGGGTATCTTGTTTTCGAGATTGTATTTGATTCCCAAAGAGTGTTTTACGCCTTAATTCAATGCTCTCAAACTGGCGGCCCTCAGGACGCGTACGGCCACCGAAGCAATATTGCAAAGATTTCAAGATTTCAATTATTTGAAGTCCGTATTATGTTACTTCTATTTCCATTATAATATGAAAAAAATAAAATAAAAATATTAAAAAAAATATTTGAAAGTTTGCAGATTTTAAATTAAGTCCAAAGAGGCCTTTTTTTAACGTTTTGTATGTTACCTTTATTTATTACATATCATGTTCTATGTACTCAAACCATAAAATTCAGTTTTACAGCAATATCGCAAAATAATTTTAAAATGAGCATATCTTCAGAATTTCCGATACACAATTCCGCGCGCTGGAGATAAAAAGGTTTTTTTCCCCCGTAGTGTGTTGCCATTGCTCGCTTTTAAATCGTTTGAGTTTGTTCATCAAAAATTCGTTAAAGCTTTCAAAATATGAAATAGATAATAAAACAAATTCCAAATTTGGGCTTTCACATGCGCCTATTCGAGTGGAAACGTACGTTATTCAAAATTGGATGGCTGTAGGTACCGTTGTTTTATCGCATTTGGAGAACTATACATACATTTATACAGATTCTTAAGTATTTAATTTCTTTAAATATAATACAGGGCTGCAAGATTTGGTGGCAACAGTTTGAAAAGTAATTCAGACTTTTAATGCTTCCGACGCAAAATCGCAAAACGAAAGCAATAGTCCTTCGACGACTAAAGCCCCTTTGGACTAAAAATTCGTTAGAAAATCCATAAATAGGGTTAATTAGTTTACAGCGTGATATAAATCTTATTATTCAAAGATTTAAATATGTATATTTTATTAACCTTTTTAATGTTTGTCAAAAACTAAATAAGCTGAGATACGAATTTTCCCACTCGCTTTGCTTAGGACATTTATATGTAAACAGCTCTTTTTTCACAGTTGAAAAATAATAAGAAAAGAACTGACGATTGACCGATGATATCTACAATTCGTGCTGAACATAATTTCTTAAAACGTTATCAAAATCGAAACGCCTTTCGTATCAAGTAAGAAATAAAGAAATAAAATATGTATATCTACGGATAGTAAGAAATAAAAAAGTTTATAATTATCTACATGTAAACATATGTATTTTTATTCGTGCATCGAAAAAAACTTGATAAATAAGAGAAAGAAGCTAGCTTGTTGTTATTCATTTTCAAGTGTTGTCCCACTTGGTAAACTTTCTCTAAAAATTTAGAAAGTTTTCACAATTTGTTATTTTTTAGTTTAAATTAAAGTAAGTTGTTTAATGATTAATACACCATATTAGAGTTAGTTGAAAGGAACCTAAGAATTTAATATTTCTCTGTCATTATTTTTGAAATACAAAGTGTAATTAACAGAAATATCTTGCAGTTACCAAACCTTAAATTTCAGATTGAAAATGAATATACATATGTTTTTTTCCTTTGCGATATTATTGTTATTGTTAATATATGTGTTGATAAATATTTAAAATATTTTTTATTTTGTTAATAAAATTTTTCATTGTATTACAGAAGAAAACTGTCTCGTTAGCTGTTTTTAGATTGTGCATTTGGGCGGCATGTAATCTGAGTGTGAGACCACTGGCCGAATTAATCTTAAGTGATACATTTTAGGAATGAGTTTTCATAAATTATCATCATAAATGTATAATTATTTTCATAAATGTATAATTAAATTATTAAAATTAATACGACGTTTTCAGAATTTTATATTCTGTTTACTTCCTTTTGTGCCATTTATTTCTGATTAATATTATAATAATATAATCTTTCACTAAGTATAGATAAATTAATTATTTTAGTAAACATTCTGCATAGTTAAATTAATTTTTAAAGCGTTATTTTATTTGATACATGTATCACCACTCCGTGCCCGCTGGCTCTGAATCATTCAGCATTAGTTTTAAATTTCAAATTTGAATATTATTATAGAATTGTACTATATTCAATGTACAAATTTTATCAAGAATTTGATGTGATATTGTAACTTAAATATTTCCCAAACTTAGAGGAAACATTAAGTAAGCAGTATATGCCAAAAATTCACCTGTCTTGCTTTACGTTACAAAAATTAGCTCTTAGGCGTAAATATAAACAGTTGAAGTAGAAAAGTAAATATAAATGGTTAAAGTGTGTTTGAATTCAAGACCAGGTTTACTTATTAGGCAGGTTTATGAATTATATTTTATTCATCCATCATGTAATAAAGAAAAGTCTTTGACTAATTTTGCTATACAAAAATGAACATTAAAGAAGACCCAATTTCATGCTTATCGATTTAAAGATAATAACATATATACATGAGTATAAAGTAAATAATATAGTGTATTCCTTTTCTGTATGTCTTGCGCTTGTATAACAAGCAAACGGAATATCCTCGTATCGTTGTTACTCATGCTCACTTGTCTGAAAGAGTCAGCCCAAGCCTACGAGAATTCTCGTGTCAAGGAGCGCCAGATTACGCCTGTCGTTGGCAACAGCCTTGAGCACCTAACAGGTGACAGTACGATTTGGCTCAGTTCCGCCTCCAATTTTGATGGAGAGCAATTTTTTTTTCATCCCGGGGGAGACGGGTCCAAGGGTCTCCCACCCCCTTCCACCAAACCACGAGAGGACTTTCGGCTCGCCGCATATTTAAAGTGCCGCCATTCCGCACCGACACTATACATTTACAAACATCCATGCCTTCTCCGGGATTCGAACCCGAGCCCTTCGGTATGGCAATCAGGAATATCCTCATAAATTCTCGTGTTATTCCAAATTACAATAAAACATCACAAGAGATTACTCATAATAATGATAAAAACATTTGAGAACTTAAAAATTCTGCAAGGATAAGTAATCTGAAATAAAATATTTTTTTAATGTGTTATCTGTTCGGATTTCTGTTGCACTTTGAAAACTGAAATCCATCATTAAGAGAAAATTTTTACGAATACATTCAATGCACAAAAAATTTCAGATATAAATTTTAGAAATTTAAATTTTGTAGTAAAAATATATAACCTCGTTTGTAAGCAATCTTGAAGTTTTCTCAAACGTAGCCATATTTTACCACGTAAATACAGAAATTATATCGATGTTTTAGCATTTAAGTAATTATTTTCGTTAATGTATGTGACTCTGAAATGTTGTGCATGGTATATCCATGTCACGAAAATATTTCTGAAAGAAAATATTAAAATTTCTTTTGGTATGAAATGCAAAATCTCTCTTGGCGATCTTGTTGCGCCATTCTACCATCCGCTTAATGCTCGAGCAGAGCGCCATGCATAATAGGGACTTTCAGAGTTTATGGGGAAGAATTAAAACTATATTCCCTCTTCTATTTTTTTGTGCGCAGGGACGCGTGCTAGTGGGTAACGGCCGCTTGTCCATTCTCGAAGGCAGAGAGATGTCTGTAGTGACGGTCAACGATGTAACCGCAGATGACAGTGGAAAATATGTGGTCAGTGTCGAAAACGAAGGAGGTGGGGATTCCTGTTTTGCTTCTGTTGCAGTTGTTGGTGAGTTTTTTTTAATTTATTGTTTTTATTTTTGTATTTCCTTCCCTGCAAAGTAAAATGTGACACTACATGTCATTAGAATTTATATGTTGCGCATCTTCACATTCTTTCTTTTATTTAATCTTGGTCAGGAATTTATGACAGATGATTTCTTAATTTTTGAACCACATTGCTTAAAAATAATCTTGCAAATTAAAATAGTCCGCAGAAATAGCAAATTAAATTAAAAACTTCTTTAAATGAAACTTCAGGAGTAGAGCTCAGATTTCGGAATAGCGTTGCACATATTTACAAACGTGTCAGTTATAAAAGGGAAAGGTAGTCGAATGGATCGTAAAATGAGTTAAAAATTTTATTTCCATTTTGAAGTAAATTTATTTACTACTTAAATGTCCCATTATTGTTCTTTCAAGACTTCTTTCAGTCAATTAGAAATTGACACGCAAAAAAGTTTGACAGCAATCTGGGTTGAGAATTTTTCATGTTTCGGCAAGCTCATATAATGCGTTGTTTGCATGTATTCGTATCGTGTTCTCGGTTTTTGTCCTATTATAACTGAAAAGTCAGGTAGAACTTTCGTACCTTGAATATCTTACTTTAAATATCCTTTTGAAATATATAAACATGCATATTTATCTTTTCGCAGTAAATAAATTCAAAATTGCTTATTGTATACCTATTCATGCGTATCCGGACCATTTAATTACTAGCTCCCTATTTTACAGTGGAGATGAAGAAATATTTGATTACAGCTCATTAATTCGCTTTCTACAAATATTTTGTTTGAGATTTAAGCCAAAAAAGTGAAGTTGATTATATTACTGTAATTAAAACTTTTTGATTTTCGAAGTTCTTTTGGCTTGTTTTATTCGTATGAAGTTCAGCAAATATTGTATTTCGGTTCACCTTACTTATGTAAAAAGTTACTTAATTGTTTGATTTTGGAACTGATGTTTTCTCTCCATTTTGCTTTTAGTTTCTGAAAATGAAGACGTAAGGTTTTTTAGCTACGAGAACAATTTCACAGCTTTTGTCTTTAGATTATATGTGGTTTACTTCCATAAAAATCTTATTTTTCAGGTGAAATTTAAATATTGATCGTCCTGAAGCACATTAGTTTTCCATTTTTTTAAAATTTCTTTGATATTTTACTGATATCATGATATTAGATTGATATCATGTAGTGACTAGTAATGAAATATTTCAGAATCGTTTTAAATTCTGATTCACGTATCGTTTAGATTATGATTTTCAACCCAAAATAAAAACTGTGAACTTGTAACCTTACATTTTAAATCTCAGAATAATGTGAGAAAAACTGCTAATCTACCATAAACATCCCTGCAATTTTGGCTAGAGTATTCGCATTCATTTGGAGCTCAGATTTTATTTTATTGAACGTTGAAATGAAATAATGATGTATTTTGTTTTAAATTTACATATTTTTCACTTTACATCTACATAATACAAGGTTAATAGTCACTCATCCAATAATACACGATAATATGTGAAAACTATCTCACAAACATTTTGTAATTTCTCTTATTTGATGTTTGGTTACATGTTTGATTGAATGTATAAATATCTTGTGAAAAAATGTGTATCAGTTTTCAATGTTTTCTGTGATTAGAAGGAATATGTTTACCCATCAATATTTTTATGCTTCCATTAAACGAATGGAGTTATATTGGTATTAGAAATAGCTACACTCTGTTTAAAAAAAATCCCGCACCTCCAGGAAGTTTCCGGTTGATGTGTAATTAGTTAGCTTTGGCGGCAATGCATCAGGATGTCACGAATGTTCACAGAAACGTCAAATGTGTTGCTGTCTTAAATTTGCTGCCAGATATTCTGCAACTCTGTTGCAAGTTTGGGTACGTTGCGAGCTTTGTTGTAATAGATGCTTTAACATAATTCATACGTATTGAGTTAGAGAACGGTGTAGAAATTATAGCAAAGAAATATTCGTCGCACTACGCTTACATCTACCGGAGACATTCGCCATGTACGGATGGATACTAGTTTGTTGAAAAATGCCCCTCGAGAAGCACTACAGTATTACCAACACAACAGGCTGAAGGATGATATCGACATATTACCCAGACATTAAAACACCTCTAAATGTGATTGATTTGTATAGGTAACGGTTTCTTAAACGGTAGCGACAATCCTGACAAATGTGTAGCTCTCCAGAGGGCTCACCATTCGTCTGGTTTCTTCTACACATTAGTTCTTCAATCATCCAAGGGAAGGGAAAATTGCGATTTATCGTTCAATACTGTATGGCTCCGATAAATACCAAGCTTGACGGTCACGAATTCAGAGTGGGCGTCGTTGTTGATCCCCGAGAATTACTGGTAGATGTCTCAGTTAAAGAATGTGTTTGAACATGATTATTCTTTGGTCTCCGTAGACAGTGACATCTAGCCTTCTTGCAACGATGTTTCGCAATAATGCATGTTCTTCGAAGCAATTTATAGAAGCATTTTAACCCATATAATGCGATGGCTTTTACTTAAGTGTTTTTCATTGAATTCCTAATCGACAATGCTATTGCTTCTTAAAGGTTGAATAAAGAAGTGCTTTTTTACCATCAATGCTGCGTGAATTTTAGGCTCGACTGTCTGGAAAACTTGGAAAGTGTTGAACGCTAAATACGTGAGAATTTTGGATAGTTGAGTGTATAATAAATGCAACTCACTGTAAAAACGCCAAATGAATTGAAGAAATCTCTGGTTGCGGTAATCAAATAAACCAAACCAGACTATCCCTCTATGCCCAGTTCTCTTTGACTACAGTATGCTACTTTAAAATAGCACTTTAGGAATTTTTTCCACCAAAAGCATACGAAAGAAATTTGACTTGAACTACAGTCTCACATGGTGTACCGAAAATAAGGGCTGTGCGGCGATGACAACAGGGGCTGCAACCGTAAATCTATTAGGGTCGTATATCTTGAAGTATCTATTTTAACGTAATAGACTTTAAGTACAACAAGCTATCGATAGATTTCTTCATTTTTGCTATAATTTACATATAAAATGTGACCTAGACTACTAGCTTTTATTAAGTATGACATTAGCCAAATAATATTTTCAGTGTTCTAAATTTGAAAAAAAAAAGTGAATGAAAATAACGCGATGTCCGCATTATTTAGATATCATAGCAAGAGTCGTTGTTATTTTAAAATGTTAATGCAGAAAGTTTAGTTATTTAAATATTAATCGCGATAAATTGCTTCAGTCACATAAATATCATAAAGTAATTTAATACATGATGAAATTTGAGTTGAAAATTATGTAAAAAGTTCGTGCTTAAGTATATCGTTCTTTTTTTAGGATTTCCTGAGCCTCCAGGTGGAGAACCAAATGTGAGCGATGTTACGGACCATTCTTTGGTACTTAGTTGGTATGGCTCCATGTACGACGGTGGCAGTGTTGTAACTGGATACATAGTAGAAATGTGTTCTTTACCAGAAAGAAAGTAAGTTTTCATATTTTTTACAAATGTTTCTTTATTTAATGCTTTATTAACAATTTATTAATGTTACGTGAACAATTTCTTGAGTTTATTTTTAACGTTAATACTATAATGCTTCGGATTTTGCATTTTAACTAAGTAACTGTTATGCTAAGAGCTGAAAAAATGGAAATACAGAAGAGCGGAAACTGCGTTTCCTTACGTTGTGATAGCCCAATTTTTTAGCTTGTATATTTTGAAAAAACCTCTATATTTTAGTGGATTAATTTAGTAGCTGAAAAGTAGTGGTAACTGTATTTTATATTGAAAAACAAAATAATAAATGGTTAGGATTTTCTATGTAGGCAGAAAATAGATTATTTAGATTGATTATTCAGTTAAATGATTTACCTACTAGATAGGATCTTGTATATAATTTTTTACCTTTTAGAATTAGTCCATATTTGCAAAAGTAATAAAAATTTAAATTATATTTTCCCTCACAGTCCAAGAAACTTTAAATTGGCATTTCGAGAGGTATAAATACAGTTGGAATAGTAACTTCATAACGGCGAAAATTTCTCCAATTATTTTTGCAAATTTTGGGGGATTTTCCAAGATTTAGACTTTTTTCTAACCTCCCCCCTCAAAAAAAAGGGGGGAGAGAGAGAATGGGGGAACCTGAAAGCTTTCAGATTTTATGTTACGCCCAAAGGGACGTTTTTTTAAACGTTTTCTGTGTTATCTTTATCATATTCTTCGCACTTAAACCATAAAATTCAATTCAACGGCAGTATCACAAAATAATTTTAAAATGGCCATATCTTAAGAATTTCCGATACAGTCTCGCTCGCTGGAGATAAAAATGTTTATTTTTCCGCACAGTGTTGCCATTGCTCGCTTTGAAATTGTTGCGTTTGTTAATCAAATGTTGTTTAATATCTGACAAAATATGAAATGGATAATAAAACAAATTCCAAATTAGGGCTTCCAGATGCCTATATTCGGTGGAGGATTACGTTATTCAAAATTCGATGGCTCTAGGTACCTTTGTTTTATCACAGCGCGAGAAACATACATACATTAATGCAGATTCTTCATTATTCAATTTCTTTAAATGTAATGCAGGGCTGTAACATTTGGTGGCAACAATTTGAAAAGTGATACGTCGTTTTATAGTGATTCAACGCAAAATGCCAAAGCGAAATTAATTGCCCTTCTGGGCTGACGCCCTTTAGGCTAAAAAAAAATAGGCTAAAAAAAATTCGATTATTAGGTTATTTTTGTATTTAAAAAAGGTTTAGTTAGAATGAACTACTTTTAGTTAGAATGCTCGCAAAAGTAAAGTAATTTCTTCCAAAATTCGAATTAGAAAAATTAGTTTTATGAAGGATTAATGCACTATCCTAAGCTTTGCTAGATTTCTGGAATACCTGAAAAGTCGCTTATGATCAATTCTGTAGAATGGAATTCGTTTCATTGACTTGCACTCATGTGTGTATTAGGTATTTTTTTAAAGGTTATTTAAATAATATTTATTATTTAAATAACCTTTTAAAAAATAATATTTATTATTTAAATGTACCTCATTAGGTATTTAAATAATTCATCATATTTATTCAGTTAAATGAGTTCAGTTGAAAAAAAATATTCAGGAAGGATATTTATGGGCATACCAGCGGCCCAATGGTAAAAGGCCACTGAACACTGGTAGTTAGGTCTGCGGCTCGAGTCCTGGCAAACGGGCTGTCTGCATGGGCATTTTCGTGATGTTTAACGTGTTAGAAAACTACCTCGCATCGCGGTAGTATCGCCCACCATATCGGTAGAAATCGCTAAATCCTCAGAACATGCCATCCTCAGAACATGCCAGACTCTGGTAGCTACGCATAACAATTACTCAGCCAACCGTACGCATGACAAATATTTAGTTTTCAACGTCATCATTTTCGTATGCGTTCTTTTTGTTGTATTTCAAGTTCGAACGTCTCTTATAGAAAAATTATGGTTACGTTTTGTGTTAGATTCGATTTTATAATTCGCGATTTTAAAATTTTCCTATAATACAAAGAAAAAGTGAAATTTCTGTAGGAATGCATTGTTTTCCCGCAAAATTGCTGAAGAAACAATGCTCTGAATTCTCTTTCAAAGCGATCGCTACGAAATTTCCACCACAACAAAAACAAAAAACCCGTTTGTAACTTGGTTTACTGATTGTCTTTTAGAATAAATATATAATTGAAACGTAGACTATGTATTTATGTAATGTAATATTTTTTACAATAAAAGTAATTGTTACTTTTCATCCGTAAACTTCACCAAACGGCTACAAGGCGGTTGTATAATACGTAAGTACCTTCCTTTAAAAACACCTTTACGGGGCATCTCTCTCTCCTCATGTAGCGCCTAATAGTAGGGCATGTAATAAATAAACAATAAATAAAAGGCTATTTATTCCTTCTGAGACACCTGAAGCAAAAGTTACAAGACGTTAAAAATTTGAAAGAAACACTATACGGAAAAATTCGCAATTTTCCCCTGAATTTGTATCACATAATTCCTTCCGTGGCTCAAATAAAGGATACGCTTTTGTAAATTTCAGAATCATTGCGTGTGAATTTCGAAACGTGACTGCAATTTAGTCACTATTGTTGAAACATCCAACTTGAAATATATGCTGATATGCAAGGGAAACAGTGTATGCCATAGATTTGAAGTATTAGATTCAGCTTTAAAGAAAAAATTCGGAAATTTGTTGAGAAGCTCATTGATTAATACTGAGAACACATCCTATCGACTGGTTTGTTTTACTTTTGAAGGAAATAAAAAAAGTTGCCATTCTGTTACACTTTATTTTTGTCATATATTAATCAGCTGATTGTTTTTGTATTTTTATTATGTCAGATAGATAATATTTCAATACATATCACATTACACTATCTCAAATAAACAATTATCCGTGACTAATCAGTTGTGCAGGTGGAATATATAATAAGCAGATCAAAACATTTTTTCTTCCTTATTTTATTTTGCCTGTCTTTAATAAGACAGATCGGAATTCTGTATTGTTAAAGATTCAGTGGTAAATAGCAAGTAGACAGATGCTGAAAATATGATCCAGAAGATTTGATTTTAATTAAAGTTTTGATGATTATAAAATTTACAATCTGTTAGGAATACTTCTTAATGAGATGTCCAAAAAAGTTTTGTATGCAGTGAAAGTCAGGCAGCTATCAATAACAAATGCAGAGCTATTATAACCTATAGGATTTCAGAATTCTGTAGTTTTAAAAGTATCATATACTGAAGAGCAATTGAATTAAGTATGTCTGTCTAGTAGCGCGTAGCACCACCTTTTGCTTTGATGGCGGCTGCGATTCGTCTTTGCGTGAACTCTACAAGATACTGGAATCGAGGGAAAGTCATAACGTATTTACGAGTTCTGGACAACCGTCCACAATCCACGAAGATAAGATGGAAGGTGGTCGGAGCCTTGAACCTCTCAGTTACATCCAAGATGTGTTGGATCGGATTCAGGTCAAGTGACTCTGATAGCCAGTAAAGCACGTGCAGCTCTGTGGAATGTTCATCCAACTATCCCAATACAATTCGGGAGTTATGAATTGGTGCATTGTCTTGTAGAAAGATAATCTCTGTAGTGGGTTGTCCAAAATGAACATGCGGGAGCAGAGGGTCGTCAAGGACATCCCGGTAATGATCACCTCTGAGAGATAATGTCACACATACCAAGGATCCTATTTCACTCCATGTGAACACTCCTTAGACAAGAATACCACCAACTTAAAGCTCCCTGCTGGCAGAAAAAATCATTCTCTTCACGTGGATTACGCTGTACACGTACTCTGCCATCGGTATGTACCAGAGTGAGTCTCGACTCTTCACCACAGGTAACATCTTTCCATATTTTGACGGTCCGTTGGGGATGTGCCCATGCTTATCGTTGCGCCGAGTTTTGTGTAGTCAGCAGAGGGACTCGTAGAACGATGACTCCTGTATCCAATCGAGAGGACATGGGTTTTGTATGGTGCGGCAGCTTGCAATTTGCTGTACACCAGCGTTTAAATTGACGGGTGATTTGTTGCACTGTGGCCCGTCTATCCGCTATTACAATGCGAACTAGCCGCCGACCACTTCGGTCATCCACATGCTGTTATCCGCTTGCAGTTGACCCTGGCAGGGATGGTTTTACCGGAATCGACGTACCCACGGACACTCTTGATACTAAATTTAATAGTGTAATAGTGACTAAAATTATGATAAAGAGTCTTGAAAAAAAGTTTATTAAATTAGTTTTATTATTTTTGCTTTATTATTATTTTTAATTTAAAAAATGCAAACAAGTTTTCAGAAACAAAAATCAGAGGTTCTAATTGGCCAAAAGTTTGATTTTCTTTAATGTGATAGCCGCGCTTTTGATATATTCATGGTTGTTTTTTAATATTGGGTACGAAACTGTTTAAATTAATTCATCAATCACCTCATTAGAAATAATCGACGTTTTCGTTTTTCAGTAGTTAAGTTCTTGACTTGAAAAAAGCTTGTTCCCACTAAATAAGAAAAGGGAAGAATCGATGATGTTGGTTTGGTATCAACTTTTATTTATTTTGAGGTATTTCTCTAGGATGACTTTTAAATTCCAAAACTTACCGTAATCTTGTTTGGAATAAAACTTGTACTGTAACATCCTCGTTCAATGTAATCAACTCTTCTTGCATCATAATATCAACATCAGATAATCGCCCTTGAGCGTTTTCATATTTTTTGACTGCACTTACTGTATACAAAATTTATATATTTAGAAAAATGCTATTGATTTAAAAAATATATTAAATAACTTTTGTTTATTTTTCTCCTTATATTTTTGATTTTTTCTTACTATACGATATAGCTTTATCAATATAAAATAAAATTAAAAGTTTTATTAATAATCTTTTTGGTTAATCAATGCGATGTTGAGTACGCCGA
Source organism: Stegodyphus mimosarum (assembly GCA_000611955.2). Taxonomy (NCBI): domain Eukaryota; kingdom Metazoa; phylum Arthropoda; class Arachnida; order Araneae; family Eresidae; genus Stegodyphus; species Stegodyphus mimosarum. Next base: position 553,936 of record KK115000.1, on the reverse strand, counting down.
TCAATTGATTACCATTGACCCTTTTTAAGATTTCATCGACCCTCAGGGGGTCAATACCAACCCCATGGGAACCTCTGGTTATGGAGTTTTCTAACAATGCTTTTATTACTTTTCCTTCGCCTTTATCTTTATAGATTTTATTTGTTCTTTGTAATTTGGATTCAGATGAAATAGCTCCAAAAGCTTCGTTAGAATTTTGCATATTTTTATGTTGTAGAATAATATTCATTTTGATTGTTAACAGCATCATTTCTGCTGTTCTTGGCGTCGTGGACCTTAATTGGATTTGATTTATTTAGTCTTTCATTCCATTTCTACGTTAATTGATTAGTATGACAGCATGGAACGGTTCTTCGTTCTATTATCTCCTGATTTATAAACATTTTTTACGACGCTTCAAGCTGCTTCTTATTTACGGGGCTTGGCGCCAGAAAGGTTCGGCGCTATGTATTTTAATTTGATGCACTGGGTTCGTATGGGTATGATTTTTCGTTTACAAATAGCTTTACCGTAGACTTCTGATTAGTGGCGCTGACGTCCACAGTTAGTCCAGCGGTAGTTAATACAGGAAAGATCAATAATCTACATTATAATTTACATGCAAATGTTATTAACAGTGTACCTGCATTTTAAGCAGTTTTTGAATCCATTTATGTAAACTGGTGTTCATTTATGTAAATTAATTCAAAATCAAATAAGAATGCACTTCGAGACAAGAAGAACAATGTTTTTGTTTTATATTATTATCGAATTTCTATGGAATTTATTGCGAAACACAATTTATTTCTGTGATTTAAAAATTTACTTGTAATGGATGATTTCAGTGCTTATATATTCCAGATTATGCCCACTTAAATTACGTAGGGTTGTAGATAAAACAAAGTACTACGACTTCAGTCTGCTGAAGCATTTTCTTCCCAGCATTTTCTTCTCCTTTTTGTTTTACCTGTAGAAATTTCGTTTTATTCTGACGATTTGCGGTAGTAATTTTCCATCGTTCCGCAATGAAGAAAATTAATGTTTTTTAGCCAAGGCTTAGTTAATCCGGCTCCTACTGATCGGAGTTGACTGTACTTAGTTAATTCAGCGTATTTAAGTCAGTTTTCTTCTGGAGTGTACTATAAATGTCTTTATTTATCTAATTTAATGGATGTTCTGTTTTTAAATATTTTGTAATTTTGCTGCTGAATCGAATTTTAGATGGCGTAAGCGCCAAGAGCGTGATATTTAATAAATGAAGTAAACACACAAAATACTAATCATAAAAAGACAAAAAAGCAGTTTTGTAAAGCCGTCTCTGTAAGAAAACTGAACATTGAGAGGATGAACTGAGAAAAGGTTGAAAGCAAAAACAGAAAACATGTGTGCCAACACTTAACGCTGCATCGGGAATTCTAAACATATACTGCTATGCTACTTTTAAAAGTTTTACAATTTCGCTGTTGAATTGTATATGACCATGAGTGCGAAGAAATTATGCTTAATAATAAGGCTAAAAAGACACCTCCCCCCCAAAATAAGAAAGGGTTGTTAGGAATGAGTGTAAGAACAGACTGGTAGATTGCAGCTCAACGAGAGCATAAGAAAACCTTAACAAACTAATTTTGGGGACCGTTAAAATCTAAAACCTTTCAGATTTTTTTTAAAGTATAGTTATAGCCGTATTATTCGATGTATTCTTAATTTCAAAAGCTATCGGTAGTGTTGTATAAACACTAACTTTCATGCACCTGAAGTCCATCAGCGGCCGAATGATAAAATCGCTGAACACTGGTAGTTCCGACCTTGTTTGACTCCAGGCAAACGAGCTGACTTTGGGCTTTTTTGTGGTTGGTATTTGCAATATAAGTAATCATTAATTGTATGTTCGGCGTTTTATATCCTTTTAATGGGGTTTTTCTATACGATTTCTGTCAAATATTGTTCTGTTCTTATTAGAGTATAGCTTTAATTATCTAGATAATTTTTCTTTGTAAACCAACTGAAATTAAACGTGTTGTTAATTTATTTGCTTATTTTAAATTTTTCGCTAATTTAAATACTTAAAAGGGAGTGTTGTATGATGCATATTCTGTAATAGGCTATTAACATAATTTAAATAAATATTCACGACTTTTACCTAAACATGCGATATTTGACAGATATGTAGTCACTGACCACGAAAGATATATTGTATATAAAGTACGAGTATGGAAGCTAATGTTCTTTTCTTCTGTCGTTGCTTAGCTTGTACGGAACCTACCTTTTTATTTGAAATATTGAGTTTTGGCTTCCCCAAAATAGCCCTTCTACTTATCGTCTTGTCATAAATAGTTTCGTAAAGTAACACCAATTAGGGAGAAGATAGAAACAAACTTTTTTTATTAAAACTTCAGCTTAAAAATTTTCTTCAGCTTGTGCTGTAACAGAACAATACCGCTTGCGGGATTTAACTGAGTATAAAAGTTGGAGTAATTTAAGTATGGAATTCGCTATGAAATGTCTGCTTGCAACTATTGACTCAGGCTCTCAAGTATATCTAGAAGGCGGGCGGAGATAGTAGTTTAAGACTGCAAGCAATGCTCTCTCCTAACTTCACAAACTCCGCCTTATGTCCATTAATTAATTTGCAAAGATAATGGGTTAATAAACATAAAAGCCAACAAGGTATAAGAAATGCTCTTTTTTCTGTAAAGGCACTAACGAAATGTGATAATGCCATTGTCAGTTTCTTCTTCATGCAAGGGTATTTGTCTTTCAATATGCAACGGAACTGCAATCACTTGTGTGTTTAATTTTAAGGGAATGCGATAAATACTTCATAGTTTTATAATAATTGCAATAGAAATGAATTGCGTGTTTAGGTGAATGGTTTTATTATTTAATTTTGTTAAAATATGTATATTTTACTGTTTTTTTTTCCAAAGATTATAAATTTAAAACAAAAGAGACGAAATAGCCCTTTTTATTTTAGAAGTTTTCCTGAAATAAAATATAATAAATGAAAAGTAATTCCCGCATTGCATTAAAGTCAATAAGTATTTGGACTACCGAGAGGGGGAAGCTTAATTGCCCAGAATTTTTCATTATTCGAATGGGCTATAGATCCATGTGGTTCAGAAAGTTACAGTTCTGTTGTACCTATATTCCTAAAAAATTTATTAATTATAACCGTCTTGAATGTAAGAGGATCCTGGGCTTTATCCAAGGTAATATTGTTAATAATGCAATGCAGATAATATTGTTAATATGCCATAAAATATTATACATAATATTTCATACTATAACTCTAGTACACTCTCATCTGTTCTATTACGTGAACTGAAGTATAAGACTTTCTCAACTTTCTTACAGAAAAAGTTTCAGTTTCTTTTCCGTCCCTTCGAACTCTCTACTCCTCTTTTATTCGACTCTGCTTAGCAAGAGCTTATTTGCTTTTCGAATAAAGGTTGAGGTTTTCTCCGCATTATATACAAACAAAGCTGCTCGTGCGGCATTAATCTGTTCTTTTACCGAGTTGCGCAATTTTATATTTCTTGTTGCTTGTTTTGTGTTTAGTTAATATTCATTGTTGCAGGTTACTGTCTTAAAAATCTTTCTTTTTTACTTCCTTGTACGACGTAAAGGAATTGTAATCACAAAAAATTTCCGGTATCATATTTCAACAGAAATATCCATTTTGACCATTCAAAAAGCAACTAAACGTGTGCACAACTGAATGTTATAACACACCGTGCCACATACAAGATTTAAACGTTGTTGTTTGTTGCTGTTGCTAATCCCCTTGGGGAAGGAAAGCCTACACCAAGTCCAAGAGACTTGGCCGCACAAGTAAAAGACGTTCTTTGTCACTGACGTGGTCCAGCTCAGTCGATAGCTGTCTCAGGGAGACGCCTATACAATCCAGTAGGTGAGCGGGAGAGCCATTGAGGGAATAAGCACACGAGGGGATTGTCTTTTCTCCCCCTTTGAATTTCATGCATCGAAGATGCCCATTTCTGAATCTGGCTATGGCCGTTTGGAGAGACCTAGATTTTTTACAGAGATTTAAACGTTCTACGGCAAATCGTTTTTGAGTTATGTGACATACATAAATACATATGCCTATAGAAGTACGAACGAACTTACGTCACAAAAAAGTCCCTTTTGAATCCATTTTGGAAAAAAATGCCCTTTATTTTGTCCATACGTAGAGACCTCACGGAAAAAAAAATCGTCCAAATAGATTGGGGAACGGTCAAAATGGATATTTCGCTTGAAATCCGATACCCAAAGTTTTTTGCGATACTTTACTTCGTACAAGGAAGTAAAAGTCACGGAAACCACATACAGCCAGCTGGGTCTATATTAATCAAAATTCTATATTAAGCTGGAAATCTATATGTGAAGTTCCGAGGTTTTTCTCGTTAACAGTTCTGTCTTAAACTATTTTTAAATAAATGAGCATATCTGCGTGCACCTAGAATCCTGTTACTGAGAAAACGAGTCTGTAGTTCACTTGCAGGTGAAACTATAAAATTTTCCTAATTGCATGATGATGACAGATATATGTTGGTGATATTTTGAATGTGATTTAGTTGTATTATTTCTAGTAGTACTTCATAACTTACATTTGTGTTTTTTAAGTTATTTACTGAAATTTCTGGTTTGAATGTGTTTTTCCGTAGATGGCACAAAGTTGCATCTTCTGTGAATACCAGTTGCTCCATCCAAGGGCTTTCCAAAGGCCAGCGGTATATTTTCCGAGTTCGAGCAGAGAACAGATACGGCGCCAGCCACCCTAGCAAAGAATCCAAAGTCATATGTTTGGACGATTATCTTCAGTATGATACGTCATCTGATGAAGAACCCGGTACGCTAATTGACTTTCGCTTGGATTCGATCCACTTGTTATATTAATCTATTAGTTCTGTCTTCCAAACATCATAATATAAAATGTATCTATAAATATCAGCACTCTTCGTGCAGATCTGTAGACGTTACGGCCATCTATTGTAGTTTGAGAAATTGTTAATTGTAGTCATGGGAGTAATAATTATGCATTAATGAAATTTTATAATATTAATTTATAACTTTCTTTAATCTAAATGATTCTAGAGATTATTGTTTCGTTTCTTAGTAGAATGGTTTTTTTTAGTTAAATTTAAGACTTTTTGGGCTGCAGAAAAAAACGGTATTTCATATTTCAAGATCATAAATAAACTGAAGTGCCAACATGCCGATTTCAGTATCGGTAATTTAGTCGCAGCAGGGATTTTTTTCGAGTTTAACATTAATCCATTTTTAATTACGTAGTATTTTAAATAGAGCTCGAGTTGACGCAAAATTAACCGAAAGAGAATCAGTTTGAATTATAAAGAGTCATTTCATCCGTTACCCGTGCGCGTTGTTATAGCGTAAATAATTAGCACATCTGGTTGGAAAATGGAAGATCTGGGTTCGAATTCCAGTGAGGCACAGTTGATGTAGAGGTAATATTAAGTAAATTAGTTATAATTCAAGTATAGAGTATTGCTAGGAGGTGCAGATGGAGATAAATGTGTTTGTAATGATAAAATAATAGGATAATATTACAAACTGACAGAGATTTAGTTTTCTTAACTTTCGTAAGGAAATTATCCGCGGAAACACAAAATGGTAAAAAGTAGTATGAAATAGAGTAATTAAAAAGTACAGAATGGTAAAAAATAGTATGAATCGTAATAAAAGTATCTGAAGTCTACATGCATGTCGTAAACGGGGGAGGGGGAATTGTAAAATCTATTGTACCGTCTTCGAATGTAACAGAACAGGAATTATATCTGATAGCCGCTGTTAACAGACCGCAACGTAATATTAAAACATGTCGAACTCTAACATATCGAAAGGTATTTTACCATTAAATAAGTGAAAATAACATCTTCTGTTACTGCCAACTGAAAAAACTAATTCTTCACTTTTAATAAAGTTAATTTTCAACTTTAAAAAAAAATTCCAATTTTTAAAATATTTGCTTTTGTTTCTGCATTTCATTTTTGAATGTAAAATATCACAAATAGGAAAATTTAAAAACACAGAAAGGTATATCGCTTTTTAAAAAGATTATACTTTAAATAAAATTCAAGAAAGAATGTAGAAATGAGGAGATTTTCAATCAATAGATTACTAAAACATTTTATCGTTATCATTAAATTTTACTTCTGATGCAGGCGATATAAAAAATAAGAGTTAGAATTTTGCAGCTGATGTGTTACACGATATTAGAAACGTATTTTATTCAACGTGCTAATAATATAATATCATACTTAATGTAAAATGTTATTGAAAAGTACCTATGATAGCTTGGTTATATTATATTTTTACCAAAAGAAACACTTTGCAGTTCTGAAAATTTGCGCAATAGATCGTCTCAGTATCACAGAGCACAATCAGTAGTTACACTTCAAATTACTAAGAACGTTAAACATAACGTAATGCAAAGCGCATCTAAAAGACGAAACTCTGTGGAATATGACAATATTCCGAATTCAGCTGTGAACTAACAACTGAGAAACTGTCTGCGGTCTTATATAATGTTCCCCCACCAGCCGGGAAATTTTCAGTACATTCCTTTTCACCAGATTACTAGAAGGCATATACAGCTACAGCTACATATAAGGGCCGGATACGGTTACAGTTACATAAACGGATCAATTATAGTTACTCATTTACAGCACTAGTGACAGTTATACAGGGACCGGTGGCGACTTTTGTAGATTTCTTCCCAAATTTAACGACAAAAATTAGTCGCCAAAAACCAGCGCCAGCTTGGCGATATCTCGCCAATTTAGCGAGACAGCGATTTATTTCAATGTTAAATAGACTTCCCCCTGTATTCCTATTTTTCCGGCAGAACTTCGTCAAGCATTTTACGTTACACTGTACAAAAAATGTTGCAATTTCATCTATAATTTTATTAAAATTATTAATATATATAACAAAATTCGTAACAAGATACATAACTCTTTAAATTTATTGCCTTTGATAAACTAATAAGTAATATACTTTTTTAAGATGAAGGGTAAATCAAGGATTTTAGGTCCCATCAATTGTCAACAGTTTCAGCGAGCAAAAGCCTCTAAATGAAAACTTAATACCCCAAGCTTTAAAAAGTAACGTCTTTCCGAAACATTAATAAAGCATTTCGTATCTTTGTCTAAGAATGTTGCGGAAATAATAGAAACTACCATTTTAAAGTTTTTCTTTTGAATGTTAAATTGCACATTAAATGTTAAATTGCAAAATATATAAATTATAACATCAGTTCTTGACTGATAGTTAAAAATAAATTTCAAAATTCGATAAAAATGAATAAACCTCAAATAAAAATGAAGTAACAATTAACGTGAAACCGCAAGTATGCTTCAGTACCACATGTTTTAGTAGTTAAAATCCAAATTAAGGGGACGGTGGACTTTAAAATATCTAAAAATCAGCCAAAATATTGAATTTGTTTTTTTTACTCTCGTAATATTCCATATACGTAACTACATCGTATCCAAAAAAAAAAGTTTAAAAATATTCTAATTTTTAAAGAAGTTACAAGCATTTAAAATGTGTAAGTAATGTAAACTCTGCCCTTTAAATTTTGGAGAAAATATAAAAGAATATATTTCAACAGTTATTTACTCATGTTATAATTTATATATTTGGCCAAAAGAAGTGTTTATTTCTTAAAAAAGAAAGCCAGACATGGCAGTATTGACAACTATGAATTTGACTACTTTGGTTATATAAATGCTATACGCGTAGAACAGGAAGAAACAATCTCCTTTTCCGTACTCGTTGCAAAAAAAAAAAAATGTGATCAGCGTCGCATGAACCAAAGCTAAAAGCGAAGTTTAGTTGCTTGGAAAAAACAGAAATAGTAAAAAATATTGTAAAACATTAAAAGATAACGTAAATGTAACAAATGAAGGTAAAACGTATGGTGCGCGTAAATTTTAAAAGTTTCATTGGGTATAATGCATAAATTGTTATATAACTTCGAATCACATACAAGTTTGCGTTATTTATTTTTATCATATTTAATATTATGAGATTAAAATACTTAAATGATACGAAAATGTTATCTAATGTTTACAAATTCATATTTAAAGTTAATTTTCTGCTTCTCATGACCATGTATTAAGGGTAAGTTTGAAGAAAAACTTTAAATTCGGTTTTCTCAAAAACAAATTTTTCGCAGTTCGTATGTTTTGAAAATGCTCCATGCGTCTTATTTATAGTTCAAAATGAATGAGATTTGGAAGAAACTATTTTGTTTATATGATAAAGTAGATCTGTGTGTACATTTTTGGATATGAGGTTATTAAGAAGTTTAGACTTGTGATAATGTTTAATAAAAGGTGAGATTTTCCGGAAAACTGGGTATAAATTCACAAAAATCCTTTTTAAAATTTTCTGATCCATCATATTCAATAACGGATACACAAAATTTTGTCAAGACTTTATAACTAACTAAAGGGAAAAAATGTTGAAAATTAGAGCCCAACTGCACAGAATGTTGCAAATAAGTTTAGTAGCTATAATTGCTGTCAGTACTTTTATTGATCCAGACCTTTTATGTTGAATTGTATTTTTTTGTATGATACTTAAGTAAACCTTTATTCTCAGTCCAATGGAACTTCTGAGTTATTTATTGTCCCAACAGTTCTTTCTAAGAAACTGTGAATCCTCTGCACATCTTGCCAGAGCTCTCTCAAAACTGCAGGCTTCGATCCGGATTGTCTTCACTGGAAGCATGGATTATTCTTGAAGTATAACATTTTGCTAACAGCGCTTTAAAATGTGATGGATATGAGATTTTGAAATTCTTAGCTCTCGTCTCTTACGCCTTACTGATTTTCTTCAACTCTTACGAGAACGTTTCCATCAACGTTTTTATTTGCCTTGTAGGGCTGTGCTTTATTTCCTTGTAGGGCTTGTTAATGTCTGCGGTCTTCCAGAATATTTCTCTGCGCACAGTTAGAACTGCTTCAATTTTATAATTCGAGTGATGGTAAGTTGCATTCATAGGTCTATTTGAAACATTCCCTTAAACTTTTTTTGCACTTTATCTACATTTTCAATCTTTCATTTGTACTTTAAGATAAATTTCCATTGTTCAGAGCTTAGTCTAATTCCACTTATTATTTCAAGATTGTTAAGAAAGGAAAAGGGAATTGAAGGAATGTCATCTTTTTAAAGAATGTATTCTATTTCATAGAACTTGCATATAGCGACATCTTCAATTTTTCGATGGAAGTATAATTTGAAACAAAATATTCGAAACTGTTTTAAAATACAGTCTTTGCTGCTCCTCATAATTCAGTACTTTAGGCTGAGGAGTATCCTACTGCTCTGCTTTAATAGTTTAGCAACTAGCTTTTAAATACTTCAGAAACTAGGCGAGCTCTTTAGGTTACATTAGAGTTAAAAACCTGTTGTATAAATATACTACACGGACATTTTGCATGTACTGTAAGTAAAATATACTGTTTTTTTTGTTCAAATTTCTCTGAAAAGTTTAAATTTCAATATTTAATTTCAGGGGAAGATTTTCCGACATCAGTCGAAATTGAAAGCGGCACAATCTTCACAGAACGTTTTGACCTTAAAGAAGAAGTTGGAAAGTAAGTTATGTTATTCTGCTTTTGTTTAATCGAGCTGAAGGAGTTTTCATATGTTTGACGAAGTTTCCATTTATAATGATGTCATAGCATTTTTCAAACTGACTTTAGCATTTATTCCAATTTAATGGAATTGAAAACAAATACTGAAGACTTTATTTTAAATGAAATTGGTCTGGAGAAGTATAGCATTTTCAGTTTTAAAAATGTGTTAACGGCATAAATTGGTGTTTGCATTTAAAGAACCTCTACATTTGCATAATGTTCATCTGTATACGTTTTCAGTATCGTACTACTGTGTCAAAATGTTACATCTGCATGAAGTATTGCGAAGTCTCTTCTAGATTTTTGCATGGAAGTTATAAAAGTTGATTATTACATAACCATTGAATACATATATACATACATAAATGCATGTATGCATACATGTATGTACAGGGAGGGAGGGACGTACCTTTAAGTTCATGGCCTTGCTGATTTCAAGCTCTTGAAAAGTCTTTGTTTGCTGTCTTATTTAATTTCCAAAAAATCTTAGACAAGCTCTTGTCTGATGTGCTGTTTTTTTTTTTTTCTTTTGAATAATTCAGCTCTCGATCGAAACTTTAGCTTAGGTCTATTATTTGGATTGTAGATACAAACTAAAAATATAAATTTTGAATCTTCGTCTTAAGTGAGTCTGTTGAAATTAATTTTATTTATTTATCAGAATGGCATAATAAGGTTATGATTAGCAAAACTTGCTAATGACTTGACAGTTTTTCACTGATGAATGATAAAATAAATACATGTTCGAGTGCAGAGGGTTAATTTTAGAACATTAGTAGCGAATATCCGTTTTTTTTACAAGAATCCATCTGCAGGCTTAGGGAATATAAATTAACGTAAATTATTTATGCAGCTAATACTAATGCTGTAATAGTAAGTTTTCTAAAACCTGATTTTACTTGCGAAAATATGCACCAAGTTACATGTAACATAAATTGTTTAATCACAAATACACTTGAAGACACTTAAGTGCGTTAAAAGGGGCTAGTTTAGAATTTACTTCATAATGTAAAATTAAGCCTTCAGAAATACATTTTGTAATTACGAGTCGATTTATTTTGGCTAATCGTTTATTGTTATATTATGAACTAATTAAGATTAATGTTCCGAATTAAGCGTTGAAAACAATGACTATGCACGATGACAAGGCACTTCTGAAGAGTTATGTATACATACTTCATGCGTTGACATTAGGAGACAAAAAAATACAAAGTTCCTTGTTATAGAAATGAGTTGCAGGGCTGGCTGTAAGCTCAGAAGTGGCGTTATTTGATCAGACGGCACAGCTGAAGTCTCTTTTCCTAGAGCTCTAGGTTCGTTCTTCTACGCCTACATTTGTCCTAACACCGTTATTCTATCTCTTCCTATTTCTGTTTGAAATAATAATGAGTATTTTTTTTTGGCTTAATGGATGTGAACGTTTAAAATATTCAAAGCAATAAGATTTGGCGAAACGTTTTAGATTGCATCTTTTTTTGTTGTTGTTCGTTTTCAGTTATAATTTTGATGATGCAATATACTCATCTGCTTTATTTCGTTATACAAATACCATAAATTTCAGATTCAATTTAATTGCTTAGGATTGGTGATACATTTCATTAAATTCAGAGCTTGTTTATGAAATCGAGAGCTGCTAAAATTACGAGAATAGTTGTAGGAGAGGGCAATGTAATATAAAAATAAAGGATTTCCTTTAGAATGAAAACCTTAATGAAGTAATTTTATATGCAAAATGTAACACTATTTTTTTATTTACACAATACATTATTGTTTAGGAAATGGCTATTAGTTTTTTTTTGCTATCTTTTTATTTAATTTTAATACTCCCTCTGTCCCAAATTAATTGCTACATTTGAATACTTTTGTACTGATTATTGATTCTGATGATTTTATGATTTTATTTGAACATTTTTCAGAGATTTCAGGGTGCTGTGCTATCAGTCAACAACATTTACTTACCAAGCATTCGCTGCTTAAATCAGTACCAAGTTAGTTAAAAAAAATCCAAGTTTTGAGCACTCTTAAGAAATGCCCCATTTTGTAAGGACTCTTCCCACAATCGCATAAAACTATTATATATATATTCTATAATAGCTAACTATTATATATATATTCTATAATAGCTAATGAATCGTCAATTCATTAGGAAAAAAATGATCTTTCTTGCACAACGGTGGTAGAGTCCTCACAAAATGGGACGTGCCTTAAGTAAGTGCAAACCCTGTAAATTTGCTTCGAAAAATGTGTCTCAAAATAAGTGCTACATTTATGGAAAGTAAAAAATGAGATTGAAAATACCAAGTTGTGATAATTTTAATTGCAAATTAAACAATTTTAATTGATGTTTAAGGAATTTCTTGCACATAATATAGCTATTTACTGGTAGCTATTTACTAAACTGCATCAGAAGTTATTTATGACTCCACCTACTTGAAATGTAGCAACTAATCTGGGACAAAATTTTCGACTTAAATGTAGCAACTAATCTGGGACAAAATTTTCGACTTAAATGTAGCAACTAATTTGGGACGGAGGTAGTATAATATTTTCCCCTATGTTTTTTTTTTTCTCTTGCAAACGGCTTTAGCCAAGTAATTTTGACAATTTTAGGCAAATCTGGCATGCTCAATTAGGTTATTTAAAAAAAAATATATCTTCTCGATTACGATTATTAATCAAACTTTCTCTGTAGAAGGTAAATTGTCATGTACTTTATTTGCTTTAAGAAGGCTATCTACCTTAAACCCTCATTTACGATTAATTATTGAATTGTTGAACAAATTTCCTGAAACATCGGGTAAAATAGGGTACCATCCTGATATTTTCTTGACTATGATATTATTAAGTGCATAAATAAAAATGTCCTTAATATGCAAAACGTTTAATCTTCGATACCTAGTAAAGCTTAAACACATAAAATGTGACGATGCAACGCAGGTATATTTCGCTATGTTCTGTGAAGAAATACTTTTAGAATTGAGGTTAGACACGCGATGGGTCAGAAGTCCATCTAAGTTTGAAGAAAGAATTTAGATATTCAGTCAGTTTTCTTTTCAGTTTAATAGCTTAGTTATTTATAACTTTGCAATACAATCGCTACGAAAATTAAATCCTTTCTTTAGATGATAATCAACTGTTTCTAGCTTTCACTACAATCATGCTTATCAGGTTGACTGACTACCTATGCCTGCCCTGGACCTCTTTGATACATTTTAAATCGTAGCTTTATATTCGTGATAACATTTTTTTCTAGCAAACGTAAGAAATCAGTTGGTTCTTCAGCCATATATTAAGGCCGAATTCCACTTAAATTAACTTCTCGTGATTCTAATGAACAGTATTGTTTTAGCCTGTTAATGAGCACTGGATTCATCATTTGAAAAAAAGGACATTGCCAGTGACTGATTTTATTAGAATTGATTTAACAATTAAATTACTTTCGAATGAAAAAATAACATACTGTTTAAATTATTTCTACGACATTAAGAGGAATTTTGAACCTCACCATATACTAAGAATTATAAGAATTTTAAAATATAAAATAATTTTTAATGAAAGCAAAGCGAATGAGATAATTTTTGGACTGTGTGAATATTTGAGAGCTAGATACCATTTTTTATGATCAATATTTGTCATTCGCTTGTTTTAAAAAATATACATTAATAAAGATTTTTTATAGTGGGCAAATTGAGGAATATATATTGGAGAATGATGCAGAATAACACAGAGTAAATGCTCAAAATAATTTATTGATATATATCCTATGAATAGGGGCCGGTTCGGCACAGTCTACAGGTGTGTGGAAAAGTCCTGTGGTAGACCTCGTGCTGCCAAGATCATCCGGTGCGTGAAGATGAAAGACAAAGAGAAGGTGAGGCAAGAGATAGAGATCATGAACAGGCTGCACCATCCGAAGCTCATGCAAGTCCTCGCGGCATTCGAGAGTGGGCGGAATATGATTATGGTTATGGAATAGTAAGTTTTCTGTAACTATTTGCTTATTGTGTTATTATTTATACAGCAGTACCTCGCATAGTCTGGGTAATCGGTCTAATCCCGGACTGTTTGAAATCTAACTAATCGAGAAACTAATACAAATATGATAACTGGCTCCAATTTTTCTCTGCCAGTTATTCTAATTGGAAATTGGAGCCAGTTAATTCTCAATAAATAAAGCGCGACTGATAAATTAAAATTAGTTAAAAATAATGTAAAGCAATGTTTTTCGTAATTCATTTTTTTCTTAAAAATTGCTGCACTCGTATCTGCACATTTTTCTTCATTATCCTTTTCTCTTTATATTTCTCTGCACTAGCGCATTGCAGTGTTTTTATTCCGCTAATTGTGAGGCCACTTTCAGTATTGGAATCAACTTTCAAAATATTTTCTGGCAAGATATCAACCATTTCAGCAGTTTTTATAGTTGTTCAGTTGTTAATATCATGCACGTTCTTCAACGCAGTCATCGTTCTTACACGTCTCCCGTTGTTCACAAATATTAATAACTGTTATCTAGTTCATTATCTAATTAATGTTATTGGAATGTAGCTGACTGAAGGCAAGTTGCTGTCAGAGCCCAAGAACGAACGGCCTGAACATGATGAGGATCCCCAAAAATAGTTAAATGTATGTCACATTCCATAATTTTAAAATCGCATACAAATAACCCACACAAAAAGTGACTCTATATAAAAAGAAAATACTGATGACTTATGTATTGAAAAACAGTTTTGTTTAGTAATTTTCTAGAATTCATTTTCATTTTGATTAATTCTAAGTTTATTTTGAAGTTTTCAAACCGGACAAGTAGTGAATCCAGATTAATGGAAGTATGACGAGGTATTACTGTACTGAGTAATGAAAGAAGAAAGGAAATGTAATAAATATTATGGTACGCAAGTCGTTAATTTTGATTGCAACTGTTTGTATAATTTGTTAGTTACTTTTATTTTTAAGAGTAAGGCTTTTAAAAGCAGATTGTGAAACGAATGATATAATAGCAGAAGCAATGAAAGCTTTATTTTTAAGAACATGAAAATTTTAGACTTTCTATGAGTTGATTAAACAAATGCATTTCTTGTCAAAAAGTATACGGTTTTCCTTCAGTGGGTTGCAAACTAACGCAAGTGGAATTCTTTATATGAGCGGAAACATGCTATACAATAAGCATTTAAAGACATATTCCGAGGAGAAATGGAAGAAAAACACTGTATGAGCTAAAGTTGTAAATATTGAGGATAAAAATGATATTCGACTAAATCTGAACACATTCGAGAGTATGCAGTTCAGTTTAATAATACTGTTGCGTGCGTATGGGTTCGTTATGGATTGAATTCACAAGACGTTAAAAAGTTAACAAAATTTATTCTTTCCACAAGAAATAAATCAAAATGCTGAAATATTTCTTCAGAGATATTCGCACAATATCTCAAACGTTTAGCAAAAACTCAATTCAAAACACATAAACTAATTCTATCTCACAGCGAAATCGCTACAGCATTAGGTAAACAAACAGCAGTTCGCTTTAAACAGCTACAACTACAACAACAACTACTGCTGAGATGAGGTGTTTAATTAGGCTTTTATAAGCTTTTTAATTATCAGTAGAACAATCTCGATTTTTCTAGATGGCAACAGTAATTACGAGATATTTATTTATTAAACATTGAGAATGGCGAGGAGAGTGGTTCGAAAACCAGGGTGCATGGGTCAAAGGACCCTACCCCTCATCGAATGCATAAGTATGATTCTAATAAATTGGCAAGTACAAAATAACTTAAAAATAAGTAATAACAGATTTTTTTTAAAAAATATATAATTATATATATGAAAGGTACTAATTAAAGTAAGTAAAAACAAAAGGAAGGCGGGGCTATTATCAATAACTTGCTCTATGAAAAGTAAAATTTAAAAGTATATTTATTAAACATTAAATGCACGCGCTCTTTTATTATTATTTTCTTTTTCTTTTTTTTGACGTAGTTTTCCCTTCAAAAATCGTCTGCGTTGCACGGGAAATATAAAGCAATTTTAATTACAATTCTAAATAAATAGTCAAATAAATATGAAATACCTAACACTGCACAGAGCATCATCTCTTTTTGGCAATCAGCCTAAGGTTAATAGATTAGTAAAGACTCCAAGAAGTCGATGCTAATATTGAACTAATTGAAATGAAAAATGAAATGAAAAATACCTAACACTACTTCAAGCTGGTCCACCAAAATTCTCTGTTGGTTTTCGTCCATATTGTAAGCGATTTCTTTTCTTTTATTATTAATAAAAGCTTTAAACATTTTTCTTTTTTAATATAGTATGAATGTTTCTTCCTCTAAAAGTAATCCAATATTTTAATTGCCATCCTCTTCTCACTTTCTAATTATACTAAAATTGGCGGGAAGTGGAATTGAACTTGTTATGCTAAAAAACTTCGATTAAGAGCTACCTTTCTTCATTAATGAATTCTCAACTTACTATGGATAAAGTGATGCTTTCATTGTGGATATTTCTTTTTGGATTTGCCTCATTCTTTCAGTTTTAATTTTACTGAAATCATCCAAAACAAACACTTGTTCAACTTTGGTATTAGATTTGAAGCTTTTTGTTGTATTAGCTTTGATTTTGCTAATATAACAAAATGTAGGAAATAAAATTAATAATTTTGGCCCCATTCTTTACCATCTGATATGAACCAAATTTGATATTGTGCCGTCGAAGAAAATTTGTTTTTCATGGAGCTTCGAAATTTTTAGATTTTTAAGCTAATGTTTTATGAATTTTCTTTCAGATAGCATTTTTCTCAGTTAATTTCAGTAAGGGCAATTCGTGTATCTAATAATTATGCAGAACTATGTACAGAATTTGGCCCATAATTGAAACATTTTGGACGTTATATTTTATCGACGTTAAAAGCAGTAAATTAAACTTAAATTCTTCATCATATTCAAAATAACTTAATAGTGTTTTTGGACGGATGATTATGGTTGTGATCAGGCTTTTTCGCATAGAAAAATGCATGTCTCTAAAATCTTAACCTCTTACCATTTCTAGTCAGGGTTATCATGTGTTAAAGCTTGATATCTAGGCCAACTGCTTATCAAAGACGGCAAGGATTGGAATTGCTTCGGTTGCTTGTCTAAGTATCGGCGAAGGCTATTCTATCTCATATGAGTTAGTAGAATGAAACAATGTGATGAAGTTCGCTGGTGATTTTAATGCTTTTAACGTGAAATCTTGAAAGACGTAGCACCGTGGAATTTTACAGTGCATAAAATACTGCTGAAAATGAAGTGCATAGCCATAAGCCTTTCCAAATGCAAACTAGATTCGCTGTCAAATATATATATATAATGGGCACGGGTGTAAAATTAAATTTTAAATTATTTGAAGATCTGTCCTGGTCAGATGAATTCATTCGCTATTATTTTGCCTTATAATGTCTAATACCATAACAAGCAAAATACTTAAATTTTAAATTAATGGCATTCCTTTTTGGAAGCACTCAAAAGAATAGTATACTGTTGAACAGAAACCGTTTTTTCATTTGAAACCGAACAGTATGTTCCCGGAGTATAAAGAACTTGAACTTAATCTCTTTAGAATTTCCGAATATCATCCCAGCGAAATAGTATGTGATACTGTGTTTCTGCTGAAAATCCTCCCTAAACCACGAAATCTAATGGAATTATTGTTCCACTGGTAATGTTTTCGGTGTCGGATCCACAGCATATCTCTATAAGTTTTAACTTTTGGATGCAAATGAAGGATAAATGTTATATTAAATTGATCGTTGGTAATATTTTGCATTTTTGTTGTATGCATATGACTTCCCATTAAGCAATATCATTATTAGATCAGAATTCTATAAATATGAATGTTGTATTTTCATACGTAAATGTCAATGCAATACTTTCTATCTGATTCGACTTGTTTGAATTTCCATAACTATGGATGATTCTTTATCTATGATAAAAAATAAGTAGTTAACTATACATTAAATTCACTTGGGTTTGAAACCAAAGTAATTTTATCTTTCTGTGATGTGTGTTGTTATATAAATTGTTATTCAAAGAAAATATCATATATGAGTAAATAATCAACAGTATTATCGAAGAATTTGTTTCAAGATAATGTGCATTAATTCAGATATTATTGCTTATTTATTACAGCATATCTGGCGGAGAACTTTTCGAGAGGGTGATCGCAGACGATTTTGTGTTAACGGAACATGACTGTATCCTTTTTATGAAGCAGATATGCTGTGGAGTGACCTACATGCACAAGCACAATGTTATCCATCTCGACCTAAAGCCGGAGAATATTCTTTGTAAGACTCGAACGTCGCATAAGGTATTTATCAATTAGTGTCACAATTCCTGAAACTAAGTAAATTTTAACTAAAATATTTTGAGCTTAATCTCGATTTATCATATTCATCTCTTAATGGGTAAATCCTGTTATGCGTGTTATGCAAGTCCTGTTGCAGTTTCATAAACTGTAATATAAATTTTTTTGTAAAACATTCCAATTAAATTTCATACTTTATCAAAATTAATTGAATAATTAACTAAAAGGAAATTTAAATGACTGCTAATTGAAAACGTCACCTGGAAATTTACATTTAAAAATGTTTGAAAATTAAAATATGTGAAGTACTTAATATATAGAAAAGTACTAAAATAATGTCTACTTCTTCGAATTCATAAAATTAAATAGAGTAACATAAAAACTTCAGTATTTAAAGTTCTATCATTTTTTCCTTCTCCAAAATATATATGTAAGATATTAAGTATGAAAGAAAACTGCTAATTTTAATTTAGCAGTAGTCCTTTGAATTCCTCATTTTAAGTTGGGTGTCTCCCCTTTCTGTTCTAAATTGTTTATAATATTTTTTTCTGGTTCGCATCATTCTTGTTTCATGCTTCAATGTGGATGGCTCTCATCCAATCAAATTAAAGAAACTTTTTATTATAAATACCACTGTTACAACTGCGCAGCCCATTTTCCCCTACTTTGCTTGCTGTTTGCCTGCATGAATCTTTTGGATCTGCTGTTTATGGTCATTGTCTAAAAGATGTAAGCTGTATAAAATTGCGGTGTGCACAGCGCACCCATAAAGATGATATGTAAACCTGTTTTAATTGCGAAATAAAACTGTTGAAACAATGTACCGAAAAAGTAATGAAGTAAAGTTTGCTATCTCCTGTTATAAAGTGAAGAATATAGAATCCTGTTATAGAAGTCTTCAGAAAATGACTTTTTATATGAGTAAATTAACAGTGCATTTAGCAATACGTTATAATATATAAATTTAAGGTTTTATTCATTATCATTTGGCAACAATATCCATGTCCGAAGCTTATTTTATAATAATTTTTCGAATTCTTTTTCCCAGGAGGTGCTAATAATCACATAAATCAAGGAAACTTAATTAACTTTTGTTAACTAATAAACTTAAATATTAAATTAATTTTAAAGATTAACATAGGTACAG
This sequence comes from Stegodyphus mimosarum, assembly GCA_000611955.2. NCBI lineage: Eukaryota > Metazoa > Arthropoda > Arachnida > Araneae > Eresidae > Stegodyphus > Stegodyphus mimosarum. Next base: position 534,790 of record KK115000.1, on the reverse strand, counting down.
TTTTTAAGATCACAATCCTCCACAAGAGCTAGAATTTAATTAAAAGTTGGAAGCAAACTCTTGACGAAAAATCGCTGACTAGTGATAGTTCGACCTAAATTCAAATTCCGCCGAAAGGGCTAGTAGCACGGAAGCTGTCATGTTTTTTTTCCCTGTGTAGCTTTTGAATATGAGGCTAGTTTTATGTAAAACATCCTCTACAGTAGCAGCCCTGCTCTCAGGCACAAATATTTAGGCTCTCAAGCAAATATGCTCTCAGACATAAATATTGCTCTCAGATTATGGTAGACATACTCGAGTGGTTCTACCATAATCTGCTAATCCCAGCCTAGAAACACGTATTCAGGCTCACAGTTTTGTCTTCAAGTGAAAGAAATTAATTTCAGAGTACCACAATTATAGTTTACTACTTTTTTTATATTTCTTTTAAATTTTCTTTTTAGCAGTTAAATAACAACTATAAGGTAAATAAACTCATATGAAAGGTACTCTCGAAAATATTAATCGAGTTTAGCATCTGTCCGCATTTTATTTGCCTCACTGGCGACCGAGTAGTTAAGTTACTACTGTTAAATATTGAGAGTATGACCGAGTTCGATACTAGTGAAACGGGCTAATTTGCATGGTTTTCCTTTGAACATCTTTCACGAAGGCCCCCTTAGGCACCCCTTAGGCAGACAGCCCTCGTGTGCTTTTCCATATTAAAGTAATGCCATATTCAAATAATGTAACCTAACTGAACATTATTTTCGTCAAACCACTCGAATTTTTGCTTTCTTCTTAAACGCTCCTGTATTTGTATTCATATGCATATTTCTAGGGCAAGGACTAAAGTAAATGAGGAGACCCAGGTAACCCAGGAGAGAAATAGTTTAACCGCATCAAAATAATAAAACCCTATATTGTCATTAAATTTTCTAGAGTACATAATATTTTTATAATAACTGAATTTTATTTTATATTTAAATTATTTTAAAATGACGTTATCTTTTTCATGAATTATGACTTTATAAATATTTGTTGTTTGTTTAGATCAAAATCATTGATTTTGGATTGGCTAGGGTCTATAAACCGGAAGAAAATTTGCGCATTTTATTTGGTACGCCGGAGTTTGTAGCTCCCGAGGTGATTAATTATGAACCTGTCTGTCCCGCTAGTGACATGTGGAGTGTTGGCGTCATATGTTATGTCTTGTAAGTTCTTCTTTATTCTATTATACACTGAAACATTTTTCTTGATGCATATTAGTTATAGAATTTTCAGTTATTATCTCAGAATTTTCCGTATACATGAGTACTAAATATTTTGTAAAGGAAATTCGAATTTAGCTTGTGTTAAAATCTACATCCTCAAGTAAAAGAATTTTAAATTGATAATTCAGTAATTAAAGTAAAGAGAGACTTTTGAAGTAAACCACATGTTATATGATGATATGAATAAATTATTAATCAAAATTACAATGTCTTCTTAAAGTCAATCAGTTGTAGAACAATGATGCGTTTGTCAATGTGAATTTCCTACTTTTTAATTCGTTATTATACGAATTAAGAGTCATAGAATCTATTTTCTTGTACGCCTTTCTATGCAGTATATGGATATTGAATCTCAGTACATTTTCTTTCGTCATATCATTATGTTCCTTGTTTTCAATTATGTGAACATCGCAAAAGCGCTGTGCGACAAAACATTTTCTGTGTTTTCTTAAGTGTCAATTTTTATGTTTCAGTGATATCTGGGAATGCTTTAGAATTACTATGAATCGGATTATATATTTAATGGGGAGGTGAAGCTTTTAGTCTAAAGAAGATGAAAGGAAATTATACCATCGAATATGAATGGAAAAGTGCACCTTCATCAGAGATAACTTTTAAAAATTTGAGTAATATTTAGTTTTTTTCAAGAGAAAACGTTTCAACAGATAACCTTTTAGTAATAAATCTTCTTTCAAGAGAAAACATTCCAACAGGTTTGGTAAACTGTTTTCGGTATTTTTGATTACCCGCACTCCTGTATTGAAAAGCCGACTAATTTTTCGCCAAGCTACGGCGTAAAAGGCAACAGTTATTTAAAAAAAAGCAGCATACTAAGAATTATAAAATGCAATACTAAGAATTACAGCAGCATACTAAGAATTACAAATTTATGGGAAAATTCTTGGAAGTGACACTCGCACGTTATGGAAAAAAAACCTGTGGATATATAACGAGGAACACATTACAAAATCAATTTTTTGTGGATCGGACAGCCTACCTAAAAAAATGAGTTCAGAGGAACTGAGATGGTACTTTTTTTAATGGTAACTTTATTTTTCAGTGCGGTTACTAGAATATGCCTCACAATGCTTTGAAATGTTCAAAACAATGCTCTAAAAGCATTTTTAAAATCCTTTAAAACAGAAAAAATACTCCAAAATGTGCGAAAGAATGCATTTGCCATCGAACTCCGGGCCTTCTTCCAAAAGAACACGGTCTAATGTGTTAGTTTTATGTTAGAAAGTATTTAACCAATATTATAGCTTGCAAGAGACGTGAATGACTAATAAATTTGAATTCTCTCTTGTCTGAAATTCTGTCTCAATGAAAACGTTTACTTATCTAAGATGATTTGTATTTTACTTTATGCTGTAGAACTTAAACAGCAAGTACTGAATCGTTGCTGTCATGTTTCTTGGGTGAGATTATATTAAAGATATGCATTTTTAACGCACAGGTTGTCTGGACTATCACCTTTCATGGGGGACACGGATACAGAAACATTTGCAAACATAACGCGTGGCGAAATGGATTTCGATGATGAAGCTTTCGAAGAAATATCCGAAAACGCCAAGGACTTCATATCTCGCTTACTGGTGAAAAAAGTCAAGTAAGTGTTACAATATTTAAAAGAATTTTCTTAAAGTATAAAGCTAAAAATTTCCCAGAAATACGCTAGATGCATTAATGGTAGTACTTCAGAGAATATTAAAAACTATAAATGTCTACTATTTCAAGATGAATATTCATCAACCATTAAATATAAACGAACCAATTCTGGATTTTTCTAGGGGACGCATGAGCGCCGAGGAGTGCTTGAACCATACTTGGCTGGCGACTGCCAATTTCGTGCAGAAGCGACCTTTGTCCACTGAAAAGTTGAAGAGATTCATAATTCGAAGAAAGTGGCAAGTAAGTGGATTCATTGTTTCCGTGTAAGTGCCCTTCAAAAGCACCAGACAGAGATGTCCAGTTTCAAGAATTTTGAGATAATGAGAGCACCTTTTAAGGGTAGGCCATGCAGTAAGAGTTTGTTGTGTGATAGGATTAGATATAGGATTCTAGTCTCTGGGTAGGTTAAGAGATGGGGCTTCGCATTACATTAAATTTTTTTTTTCAAACTTAAGCAATTGAAATAGTTTAAGGTTACTGGATTGATGTATTAAATTTTCCAACGCTTTGAATACATTAAATGGCTATTATTTAATAATATTAGTCAAGATAACGAGATAAAATATAATTCCACTTAAGCAAACAGAACTAACGATTTTTATTTACTCTTAATAACTCTTAAACACGTGAGAACAGACAGAGCGCTGTTCTGAAAAACATCAGTTCAGTGTAGCTTATTTAAAATAAGCTATCAACAGTAAAAGGAAGAATACTTTCATTGTTGACATGATATTTTCAATGCAGCCACAGATAATTAAGCTCAAAAAGCGCGTTTTTTCTTGAATAGTTACATTGATACTTTACTCTTTGGGGAATAACTGAAAAAAGAAACAGCATATTTGAAAGCCAGAGGTAGTTTCCAAATAAAAATTTTTTTAAATTATAGTTTCACATCGTTCAGATTGTCGATTTAGGTTTCATTCACTATTGGTAAATGTTATGTAAATACCTGATCCATTAGCGTTATGTGTTATTAAATAATATGAGAAAAATTAATTTTGAAATGACGCAATTTAAAGCGGTTTATTACAAACAGTTGCTGCTTTGGGAGTGGGAAAAGTTATTTCCTTTTTAAGGAAAAAAACAGAAAAGAGGAGTTAAGGATTAAGCAAATTAAAGATTAAAGAGTTTAGGGTTAGGTTAGGTGTTAGGTTAAGTTAGGTTGTAGCATTCATTATTTTAATTAACCAAATTATTTTTAGTTTGAACTTTCCTATCGAATTCTCAAAGTTTCAGTTGCTGCCCGAATTTAGCGCGAGTGAGATATTTATGCAAATCGCATATATCTGTTAGCAGTTAAAAGGCAGGAGTTAACGAGGGGAAAGATAGAGCCTTGGATTTATCGCCGTAAGGCTGTGCGCGCAAAGATTTCCTCTGTCTACTGAAAGTTCGCCTTCATAGGCAATTTGCAATTACCAGTGTTTGCTAGTGAAATTCGCATAATTGCATTTCACTAAGAGTTAAGCTTCCCTCGCCGTCCTATTTAGAATTAAGTTAGGGAATTGAATTTGTTAACACACTTTAGTTTAATATTATTTTAGTTCAGCCCAAGTAGTGGCTTACTCTCGATTTGAAGAGTTGTAAATATTTGAATTAAAGGGTCACTTTTAAACCCTCCTTTCTGACTTTGTAGTTCTTCACACTAAAGGACATAGCCTAGATCTGCTCACTGTCCTCCACATAAGGTTTCACAGTTTATGCTAACGAAGAAAGTCAACAGATTGAAGGAGAAACCTTATAAGGTTAGGTTATTCAATTATGGCAAAGCACACGAGGGCTATCTACCTAAAGGGAGGGAAACTGGCTCGTATACACGTTACACATGGGGAAAACCACGAAAACGCCCTGCAGCCAGCCCGTTCGCGGGGTTCGAACCTCGGACCGAACTACCAGTGTACAGTATCTTTACCGCTCGGCCGCTGGTGGGCCTAAAAGGGTTAAGGAAGCATTGGAAATTGAAGTTAGTATTTTATCGTATCTATTAAATATTTTTACTTACATATGTTTAAAAAAATTACTAATTGTTAAAAAAATTGTCGTAGTACGATTTCTATTCGGGTTGGAATAATATTTCACAAATAAAACTGTTGTGTATTGGAGCTCAAAGAGCCGCAGTCAGGTTTTTTTTCTATTTGTAATTTTTTTTAGTCCAAAGGGGCAATTTGCCCAGAAGGACTATTAATTTTGTTTTGGCCTTTTGCGTTGATTCACTACAAGCGTTGTTTTACTTTTCAGATTGTTGCTACCAAATATTATCGACCTGTATTGTATTTAAAAAAATTAAATAATGAAGAATCTGTATAAATGTATCTTTGTGTCTCTCACTGTGTTGAAACAACGGCACCTAGATCCATCCAATTTAGAATGTTGAACCTTTCCACCCGAATACGGGCATCTGGAAGCCCAAATTTGGAATTTGTTTAATTATCAATTTCATATTTTGTAAAACTTTAACGAATTTTTGATTAACAAACTCAAGGATTTCAAAGCGAGCCAACGGCCACGTTGTACAGAAAAAACATTTTGTGAGACTGTGTATCGGAAATTCTAAAGATATGCTCATTTTAAAATTATTTTGCGATATTGCTCTTGAACTGAATTGTATGGTTTAAGTGCGAAGAACATTATATTTAATAAATAAAGGTAACACACAAAATGTTAAAAAAATCCCCTTTAGAAGTAATTTAAAATCTGAAAACTTTAAAATTTTTAAAATTTTATTTGATGTTTTTTTTTTATTTTCTGTACCCAGTACATAGCTGTTGGCGGTTAAAATCAACTTTATACATTTCTCCGTGGTGGTATGAGATGTATGTGTATGTGCATTTGATATTATATTTGATATGCTTATAACGTTTTGTTTGTTCTTATGTAATTTTCCATTTATTTATTTTTTTTATTTATGTATGCGTTCACGCTATTCATTTTATATCATTTGTTTTCAATAATATTGTTATTAGTCCAAAGGGATTCAGTCCCGAAGGACTATTACTTTCGTTTTGCGATTTTGCGTCGGAAACACAAAAACGGCGTATCACTTTTCAAATTGTTGCCACTAAATGTTATCGCTCTGCATTAAATTTTAAAAAATGAAAAATCTGCATCAATGTATGCATGTTTCT
>KK115000.1:504233-527501 GCA_000611955.2 Stegodyphus mimosarum | reverse complement strand
AAATAATCTGAAACATTTCAGATTATTTTTTATTCAATTATTTGTTTTAAATTACTTCCATTTTGAGAAAACAAGTCCCTAAATGGCGGTATTAGGTGTTCATTAAGAATGAATTTCATTAGATAAAAATTTTGTTTTAGCATTTACAAAATGTTAAATAAACGTCCCTTTGGACGTAATTTAAAATCTGAAACATTTCAGATTATTTTTTATTCAATTATTTGTTTTAAATTACTTCCATTTTGAGAAAACAAGTCCCTAAATGGCGGTATTAGGTGTTCATTAAGAATGAATTTCATTAGATAAAAATTTTGCAATTTTAGCATTTCTACAAATGAGAATTTAAAAACCACGTTTCGTTATTAATGTTTTTCTTTTATAAAAGATTACTTAGAAATTTGTATCCGAAAACTTAATATACTTGTCTTATGAAATGTTAGGAAAAAAAAAAAAGAAAAATCTTGTCTTGGAAAATATAGCTAGCAGTGATATTCAATGCTGATGTTTATTACTCTTATGTACTAAATACTTTGAGAAGTCTACGGGAAGTGAGCACGATGAGAAGATTCACTATATTTCGCATAATTTTTATTGAATGAATTTGTGTTTAGCTGACTACTTCGGCTGTGAAGAACATCTTCTTCAAAAATATTTTTCCCAACAAAATCCGTATAAAAGTTTCTTATATTATTATACTAAAGACCGAAAAATTACGCATCAGTACGCGTCTATTCACTGTAAAAAACCTATAAGCAGAATTCAGAACGACTATCAGTCAAACAGACATTTGATTTGCAATGAATAGATATGAAAATGCAGTCGCCATAATTTGCAATTTGCATACGTAACTATACACGTGTAGATGGGGCTGAGACTAACTAGATAGAGGCTGATCTTGTACCCACTAAAGATTCTCAAGAAGACTCTCAACAGGTTTTTCATGTACTTAGATATTCCTTCTTTCATTAATTTATAGGAAAAAGGTCCAGCCCATCTAGATAGCGAAGTTGGTCGTAAGGCGTTAATAACTACCCACCAGAGAAAGAATAAAAAGAAAAATACATAAAAAACTGATTAAAACAACCCCTGTCCTTCCATACCAGACTTCATGGAGTACAATTTTGTACTCTATCCTGAGCAGATGTAGAAAATACGTTCCAGTTCGCTACCATTGTAAATGTTTACTGAAAAGTATCTCCTACCTGAAAATCTGCCTCATTAAGCGCATTGAAGTTAACATTCTCACCATGTCTGTCGTTTTCAGTTTGTGTCAGTATTTCATGTCATGGCAAAATAGAAAATACTGCCACTTAAAAAATATTTGCCATATGCGCAAGCCCTATGGTGAAATAAACCCACAGTTACATCTTCAGTAGTTGAATCTGTTATTTATTAAATAAGTGCAAAACTGTTCACATGGCGTTAATTTACGAAAAAATAGTATCGGAGCACATTTGTGCGGGATTAATTTGCCTGTGTCATTTTTAAACAGCTCGATTTAAATATAAGAATTTATATTATATCACTTTAATTTTGGGGGGTTGCATTGTTCAAAATTACTTAAAATGTTAAACTGAAATTTGGACACAAAGATCCGTTTGCAGATTCTTTTTAATCGTATAATTTTAATATTTTCTAAATTGAAAAAACTATTAATGGTGCACCTTTTGAGGTGTTAGACTGTAATCTGATGTCTTAAGCATTTTTTAAAATTCATTTCTTAAAAGGGTATCTTGTGTATAAAACAAGTCTTGTTGTTCCTTATCCTCGAAAGATCTGACATATTTCAGATCATCTCCTTGACCGCCATAAAATTGGTAACAATAAGGGGATCGAATGTTAAGTCCCCTTAGAAAGTCCAATGCAACTAAGTATGCGATCCGGTGAAGCTGGATGGTCACAGCACGTTTTACAAGCGGGGTGGATTTTTTTGCCACCGTCAAAAGAAAGACTTTTAAGGTGGCCACTTGTTAGTCTAGCCAGAGCAGTCTGGGAGCCACGGGCACATTTGATTTCCCGCAGAGAGCCAGGGGATGTTCCTGTTTGCTACTGGTGCGTGGGTGGAATACGCCATATTAAATTGAGTTTAGATCTTTCATTTGAGTAAAGTTCTTGGTAAGTAAGCGAAGAGCCAGTTACCGTTTCATTCTCACTACCCTCTTTGGCCAATCTATCAGCGACCTCATTACCACTAACGTTAACACATGATGGGATCAATTTGAGGTGGGCGTCATGGCGTCTGAGAGATCTTCCTCAGTTTGAGCAGAATAGATACGCTGGTTTCATCATTTGCGGAGGACCAGCCACCAAGATGTTGTAGTGCACTGCGGCTGTCCGATAAAATCCATAGTTCTCCAAAATCACAATCATAAGACATGATAGCGTCAAGCCCCACATTTAACCGCAATTAATTCGCTACTGAAGACAGAGCAAGTGTCAGGGTAGCGTTGCTTTATTGTAGCTTCAAAGTGGGGAGGGCGTCCTAATAAAAATACCGCTGCTATTACGATCTTCTGTACGACTACCGTCAGTATAGACCTGCACTGCATTTTTCGAAATGCAACTGATAATTTCCAGAACTAGCTATCTAAGAAGGTCTTCGTGGTGAGTTTGCTTGTTTGCAGTGGATTTCAAATTAAAGTGGAAGAAAACTCTTGGTAGTCTCACTGACGGATCAATAAAAGATCTTAAAGGTACAATCTCCTGAGAGATCAGGTTCTGAATATGTGCCAAGCTAAAAGGGCTGTATTTCTGGAGTCCTTGATTTTGTGCCAAGTGTGAAGATACGACGAAGTACGATGTTAGGAGGCGTAGCTGTGTATTTTAAAAAAGAAAAAGTTAAGCCTTTAAAAGAGTTATTTATACATGCACTGTTCCTGTCATATCTGTAAACTTTCATGTCAGTTTATTAACGTTTGTTCTTCAGTTACTGTAAGTAAGCATGCTGTTTTTGAAATTGTTTTCTTTACACAGATTGTACTTCGGATGATTGTTGTTATTAAATTTGTTGTCCTAAATATAGTTAATCAGTTCATCAACTAATTAGAAATTTTCATTTCAAAATTATGCATGTGAAGTCATTAACACCATATACTTTTTTATCCTAGAAATCTGGAAATGCCATCCGAGCTTTGGGACGCATGGTATCTCTCTCTCGGTCTTCACTGGGAAGCAGCTGTGACTCCTATTCACCGGTGGGTTCGCCGACTAGCTCACGGTCTCGATCATCCTTGGTGTCTCGTAGCGAGACAACGGAATCTGGAGACAGTGATGTGTTTCAAGACCTCTCCAGGTGACGTGTTTTCGAACGTGGAAGAATAGAAATAAGCTGAAGAGAAGGCAAAGTCTTGGGACTTTATCTGGCACTGAATGATGCTATTGTAAAAGAACTGCTAAATGTGGACTTAAAAGCATCACGATGTGGCTTGTGCATTTTATTTATGCTGGTTAACTGACTGAAAAGTCGAAAATGTAGAATTAATGTAAATTAACTATGCCTTTTTTTATCTTACATTAATATTTAATAAAGTGTCCCGTATTGCTTACAAAATATTTTTGAGTCAATAAAAAACAACTGTGGAAATTAAAAAATTCTGATGTGGCAAGAACATGAGCCCCCACCAATTCCATGTCTAAAATAATAACGAGCTTTAAGTACACTTCCTGTCATACTGCAATAATTAGTTTTAGTTTCTAATTTAAATGTATTGCTTATTTGACACATGAGGCAAAATGCTTCAACTATTATAAGAAATTTCTTGAACTGTCGTATGCACGATTTGCAAGAACAAGTAATAAATTATTTCTAATATTTGTAATCCAAAGATAAATAAAACAAAGATAAAAGATAGCACTTGTTGCAAAGAATGACGTGTTCTTCAATATGCAATCGCATAAATAGTCGAAAAACTATATTAAGAACCGTCGTTTAGAGAAAGACTGTTAATAGATGCAAGTAATGTGCTACTCCCAGTTTTCCACTTCTGCCCAAAAACTCATTTGTTTAAGTACAGAAACCTTGTAGTGATCAACAAAATATACATTTACTAATGAAGTAATAATTTTGTCACTGATTATACACTGCTTGACATTGAAAAGGCAACAACAAGAAGGAATGGTCAGAAAGTGATGAAATTTGGAAAAAAGACAGACAGCAAGCAGCAATAAGTGATCTTTATTTCAAAATGATAGTCAGAATACAGAGCGAGAACGGCGTCGGCTCAGTAGGATGTAGGACCACCGCAGACAGCTATGCACGAAGAAACACGTCTAGGCATCGCGTCAATAAGAGTGCGGGTGGTGTCCTGACGGAAGGCTCTCCATTCTCTTTCAACCATTTGCCACCATTTTCCCTGAATACGAACTAGAGGTGACCTGGAATCGTAGCCAATAGCGCCCCAAACCATTATGCCACGTTGTCGCGCAGTGGGGCGTTCCACAGTTACTGCCGGAACGAGGCAGGGGCAGAGTTTGCAAACGGCGTCCTATCACATCTCACACATGTTCGATTGGTGACAGGTCAGGAGAGTACGGTGCCTAGGAAAGCATCTGTATACCTGTTGCAGAGCATATTGGCAGATGCGAGCACTGTGTGGTCGGGCGTTATCCTGCTGAAAAATTGCATTAGCCCCTGAAGGTAGGGGATTGCCATCGGCCGCAGTACATTATCCAAGTATCGTTGGGCCGTCAAAGTGCCCTGAATACGAACTAGAGGTGACCTGGAATCGTAGGCAATAGCGCCCCAAACCATATGTTACGTTGTCGCGCGGTGAGGCGTTCCACAGTTACTGCCGGATTAGATCTGTCTCCACGTCGACGCTACACGTATGCGGAGACTGTCACTGGAGAAACAGAAGCGTGACTCATCTGAGAACACGACGTTTCGCCATTCTGTCATCTACATCGCTCCAGTCCGGCACCATTATAAAAGTTGGCTTCTATGCTGCGGGGTCAATGGCAGTCTTCTTAACGGACACCGTGAGTGCAGGCCACGTTCAACCAATCGACGGGAAATGATTCTCGTCGACGCGGGAACATCCAGGGTATCTCGCACATGCTGCAGAATCGCGGTACAAGTGACTTGCGGGACCGCCACAGCTTGTCAGCGGATGAGTAGATCCACGCGTGCTGACGTCACTCCGGCTGCACCTGCACCCCTACTTCTTCCCACATTCCCTTGTTCCAACCATATTCGCCATAGCCGATGCACCATGCTTGCATCCATGTGGGTATCGGCTGCGATTTGACGTAAGGACCAACCCGCCATTCTCAGTCCGATCACCATACTCCTCGTAAAATCGTCTATCTGCTAGAAGTGCCTTCGTTGACAGTGGCCTGGCATCCTCTCCTATTACACGTATCCTTCGGGACAAAAACCAACTTTCTTCGATAATTCGTCTGCCAGAAATAACGACACGAATATTGCCCATTCTGCACGTTAATTTCCTTATATCTTACTTCACGTGCGTCGGAGAGCTGCGCATTGCACATCATTCGCATAACTCAGTGACGTGCGTCTACTCTAAAATTTGCATAAATTTCTGACCACTCCTTCTTGGTGTTGCATTTCAAATGTCGAGCAGTGTAATAATGAACAAATTGAGTACAGGAATATTTCAGTATTACAGATCACTGATACCTTGGTTCACGAATTAATTCATTTGTGAAGAGGGTTCGTCAAACGAAATATTCGTAAACCGAAACAGTTTTTTCCGTAGAAATGCACTGGACCACAGATGATTGCTTATTTGAACTTCACAATTGTTGTTTCGGCCACTAGATTCGTCTGCCTGTCTGTGAGATATTATTGCGCAATGCGCAGATCGTATGCGCAGCTCGCATTTTGTTCTTGCATTTTTGCAAACGCTAATTGTAACTCTCTCGCTGTTGTTTGCTATGTTGTATTCTAAAGCTGAAATCGCTGAAATAAAAGGTTAAACTACAGTCCACTCGCAAAGATGTATTCTTACGTTTATTAATTTAAATTTAAGATTACTTCCGCTACATTATTTGGTCGTCCTACGCCGGAGCTACGAGAAAAACCCGCGCTTGTGAATAAGAATTCTACGTGTCCGTAATGGAGTTCATGATGCAATTTCGGTTTAGAATTCTCAAGACTTTCGCATTGGATACAGTGTACGAGGTGAGTGAAATAGTTAACGCATTTTAATTGCATTTGACATTTCGTTATTGCTACTATTTTTGTGATTAAAGTATTAGTAAAATCGAGAATTTAGAATATTTTCAAAATGTTAGATATAGAGAAAAAACGAAAGAAAATTTTGAAAACGCAGTTAACGAAATTTATAGAGAAAATAGATTATGATAACTTAGATAATGCTGAAGCTGAATTAATTTTAGAAAAATGTAAAATCTTTAAGGAAGATTTTAAATCTCTATTTGGAGAAATTTATATAAATTCTGATGATGAAAAAATAGACACTTTCGTTGACGAAGAACAGTCGATTTTAGAGAAAATTGAGGAAGTTCACTTAAAAATTATTCGTAAGTTAAAGATTTACAAGGTCGTAAATGCAAATGGCGACAAACCTGTCATACCTGAATCAATCTCTGAAAGTTTAAAGTTACCGAAACTATCTTTACCCACATTTAGCGGAAATTTAACTGAATGGATAACATTTAAAGATTTATTTAACGCTAGTGTTCGCAATAATCCAAATCTATCTGGAGCTCAAAAATTACAATATTTAAAGAGTTCTTTGAAAAATGATGCTTATCGCATTATTCAGTCAATTCCCATAGCTGATCAAAATTTCAGTATTGCTTGGAATTTACTAGAAGAGAGATTTTCTAATAAGAGAGAACAGATATTTGCTTTTATTAAAAGAATTCTTAACGTTTCACAAATACAAACAGAATCTGCATCATCGATATTAAGTTTAGTAGATAACGTAAACGAAATAACTCGCTCATTGGAAACATTAGATCAAAGGATAGATAATTTTAGTGATACTTTGTTGTTGTATATTATTTTGCAAAAACTTGATGTTTCGACAAGGTTGTGGTGGGAGCGTCAATTAAAAAAAGACGAAATACCAAAGTTGAATGACTTGATAGAATTTTTGAAGAATTTCGCTAGAACATTACAGAACAGTAAACCTTTAATTAGTAAAACGCATAAATCAGATAAACCAGTGTATAATAGGGTTACTTCTCTGATTACTAATTCTACCTGCTTATTTTGTAAAGAAGATCATTTTTTATACAGGTGTTCTAATTTTTTAAATCTACCAGTGCAAAAACGAATAGAGTTTGTTAAGACTAATAAACTTTGTTTTAATTGCTTGTCTAATGTCCATAAAGTTAAAATGTGTAAGAGTGTAAATACCTGCAAGCATTGTTTTAAGCATCATCATAGCATTTTGCATTTAGAAAATAATTTCAAACCAAAAAATGCATCTAGATTCCCTTCACCGGAAGCACAAGTGTTTGTTCCGAAATCGCAAATTAAATCAGAAAACAACTTGAGTGAGGTTTCTCCAACTGTTTGTGCAAACAACTATGAAAATCAACATTTTGGAGCTCATGCTAATGGTAAACGTAGTCATGTACTTTTGTGTACTGCTTTAATTAAGGTTCAAAACTCAAAAAATGAATTCATAAATTGTAGATGTTTACTAGATTCAGGTAGTGAAAAATCATTCATTCGTCGGAAAACAGCTATCAATTTAGGATTGAGCATAAAGGATTCGAAGATATTAGTGTCGTGCTTAGGTACTTTCAATACAACTACTACTGGAGAAGTTGACTTGTTGTTTACACCTCATTTTAATACTAATTACAGAATTTCAACGTCCGCTTACATAATAGACAAAATTACAGGAAACATTCCAAGTGTAACATTACCTTTGAATTTATATGAAAGTTTCGAAGATTTAACTTTAGCAGATCCTACATTTCATGAATCGGGAGAAATTGATATTTTGCTTGGAGTTAATGTATTCCTTACTTTAATCAATGGCGAGGTAATTAAAAGGGGCAAAAATCTTCCATTTGCATGTTGTTCTAAGTTAGGATGGGTAATTGCTGGAACTACACATTTCGAATTCCCAAACCGTAAGCAGGTTTCAGTCAATACGCTAAACATAAACACGGAGGAATTAGTTAAATCATTTTGGGATTTGGAACAAATTCCCACATCGAAACCTTTAACTAAAGAGGAAAGATTGTGTGAAAATCATTTCGTGGAAAATCACGTCCGGAGTGAAAATGGTCGTTACTCAGTAAAATTGCCATTCAAGCCTAACAGAAATGAATTGGGTAATTCCAGACCATCAGCCCTTCGCAACTTTCTTAGTCTAGAACAAAAACTAATAAAAACTCCTGAAATATATCAACAATATAAAGACTTCATGTCCGAATATTTATCACTTGGACACATGGAAGAATTATCCGATGATAATTTAGATAAAGTAAATTTTCATTATTATATACCTCATCATCACGTGCTAAAAGAATCCAGTCTTACCACAAAACTACGCGTCGTTTTCAATGCTAGTGCCAAAACTACATCAGGGATATCGCTTAATGACACGCTAATGAATGGTCCCAAGGTGCAAGACGACTTATTTACTATTCTTTTGAGGTTTAGATGCTATCCCATAGCCATTACTAGCGACTTATTGAAAATGTATCGACAAGTTCAAATTCATGATGAAGATCGAGATTACCAAAAAATATTTTGGAGAGATGATCCATCGAAGCCGATTAAAACTTACAGGTTGTGCACAGTTACGTACGGCACTACTTCCGCTTCATACCTGGCTACTCGCGTACTCAAACAACTAACAATTGACGAAGGAACTAAATTCCCAAAGGCAGCTGAAATAATATTACACAATTGTTATATTGATGATGTCCTATTTGGTTCAGACACAGTAGAGGACGCAGTAGAGTTAATTTCACAACTAAGTGAACTTTTACAAAAAGGTGGCTTTCAATTGCATAAATGGTGTACAAATGATCGCTCGATTTTGGAAACTGCTTTGAGTGCTCGGAACTCAAATTCTTCATGTACAGTAGTTGATACTAAATCAATAAAATTATTGGGTTTAGAGTGGTATCCAACGCAAGACGAGTTTACTTGTCACTTTGGAAACTTCGAAAACAGAGAGTGTTCTACTAAAAGAATAATTTTATCTTCTATTTCGAAAATCTTTGATCCACTTGGTTGGTTAGCACCCTTTATAGTTGCAGCAAAAATCTTGCTTCAAGATATTTGGAAATTACAAATCTCGTGGGATGATCCCTTGCCAGAGGAAATCAATCAAAGATGGAAAATCTATTGTGAAGATATCGCAAATCTTGAATGCATTCGTATTCCTAGGAGAGTATTATTGCCCAAATCTACAAATGTAGAACTTCATTGTTTCTGTGACGCATCAGAGAAAGCTTACGCCGCAGTGATTTATTTAAAGTCTTCAAATCATTCTTCAGTTTCGGTGCAGCTACTAACATCAAAAACTCGAGTAGCTCCCCTGAAAGTAATCTCTATTCCTCGTTTAGAACTCTGCTCTGCAGTTCTATTAGTGCATTTGGTTCAAGCTGTGCAGAATTCATTGCAAATTCATGTTGACGATATTTACGCATGGAGTGATTCAATGATAGTTTTGTCCTGGATACAATCAGAACCAACACGCTGGCAAACCTTCGTAGCCAACCGCGTTTCAGAAATTCAATCAGTCTTACCTTCATCGCATTGGAATCACATAAAAGGAAAAGAGAATCCAGCTGATTGCGCATCAAGAGGTCTTTTGCCTTCAGAACTTTCTACTCATGACTTGTGGTGGACAGGTCCTCAGTGGCTTAATTCAAATAATATTCCGTTCTCTATCAACTTACCATTTTCAGAAGAGTCTCTAAGGGAACAACGGAAAAATATTTCTTGTTCAATTGGAACAGTCGCTTCGCAAATTCCAATCCTTAATGAAGTTTCATCATTTTTGAAACTTAAAAGAATCATCGCATGGTGTTTTCGGTTTGCGAATAATTCAGCTAAATCTACCGCAACAAGGATTAAGGGTTACCTTAAAACCGAAGAATTGCAATACGCTAGAAATGCAATTGTTAGAGTAGTTCAAATGGATGAGTTTTTTAATGAATATAATCTTCTGAAAAAGAATCAACCGTTAAACTCAAATAGTAAGATCCTTTCTTTGAACCCGTTTATCGATAAGAATGGACTTATACGCGTTGGAGGAAGATTAAGACAATCCAACATCGCGCAGGACAGAAAATATCCTATTTTGTTGCCCAAGAAACATCACATAACACAGATTATAGTGAATCATTTTCATATATCCCATCTTCATGCTGGCCCCCTGTTATTGCTATCAGTAA
Source organism: Stegodyphus mimosarum (assembly GCA_000611955.2). NCBI lineage: Eukaryota > Metazoa > Arthropoda > Arachnida > Araneae > Eresidae > Stegodyphus > Stegodyphus mimosarum. The sequence continues at coordinate 517,142 of KK115000.1, read as the reverse complement.
TTAGAAGAGAATATTGGATAATCCACGCTAGGTCAGTTGTAAGACAACAGATTTGGAAATGTGTGAAATGTCATCGTGTACGAGCTAAAACATCTACCCAGATAATGTCTGATTTACCATCGTCTAGAGTCGTTCCGTCAAAGGTTTTCTCCAAAGTTGGAATTGACTACGCCGGGCCATTTCAAGTGAAGCCCAGGCAAGGTCGAGGAGTAAGACCAATGAAATGCTACATTTGTGTATTCGTGTGCTTTACTACAAGAGCTATACATATTGAATTAGTAGGTAATCTTACATCAGAGTCATTTATTGCCGCTTTGAAGCGCTTTGTATCTAGAAGAGGAAAACCAATAGAAGTGCATAGCGATCGTGGCACAAATTTTATTGCTGCAGATAAGGAATTGAAAAGAGTAATAAACTCCTTGAATGAAAATGAATTGGTTAATAAATATTGCTCTACTGAAGGTATTAAGTGGATATTTAATCCTCCCGCAGCGCCACATTTTGGAGGATTATGGGAAGCTGCAGTCAAATCTACAAAGTTACATCTCAAGCGAACTATAGGGGAACAACTTCTAACGCAAGAAGAATTTACGACATTGCTAGCTCAAATTGAAGCTTGTTTAAATTCGCGACCCTTGTGCCCACTGTCTGAAGATCCATCAGAATTTTCTGCACTTACACCAGGCCATTTTTTGATCGGTACCCCGCTAACTGCCTTACCAGAAGAAAGTTTACATGATCAAAAAATTCCTATATTGCAACGTTGGAAACTTGTTGAGAAAATGTTTCAAAGCTTTTGGAAAAGATGGTCCAATGAATACATTTCCAATTTGCAACGACGTTCAAAATGGTTGAAAGTGCAACCTAATTTAAAGGTTAATGATTTAGTTATCATAAAGGAAGACAATTTACCCCCGCTACGATGGAAATTAGGAAGAGTGCTAGAAGTTTTTCCTAGCTCAGATAATGTTGTGCGTATCGTGAAGATCAAAACTGCTAACGGAGTTTTCAAGAGGCCAATTCACAAACTTAGTGTTTTGCCTATTAATGATTAAGTTCTCTTTTTCTAAAGCATTATAACATTGTACTTTGCTTTAACTATAATTGAGTTCCTGAATTGTATCAAGGCTTCTGTGCATCTGTTTTGAGAATATTTTAGTTTCATTGCACAATTTCATATTATGTTTTTTTTGTGAATATTTAATGATACTTTTTGCATAATTTAATATTCTTATGATAATTTCATTTTGTAAAATTTATTTAGTTTGAAACGATGTTTCAACGCCGGGCGGAATGTTTCGGCCACTAGAGTCGTCTGCCTGTCTGTGAGATATTATTGCGCAATGCGCAGATCGTATGCGCAGCTCGCATTTTGTTCTTGCATTTTTGCAAACGCTAATTGTAACTCTCTCGCTGTTGTTTGCTATGTTGTATTCTAAAGCTGAAATCGCTGAAATAAAAGGTTAAACTACAGTCCACTCGCAAAGATGTATTCTTACGTTTATTAATTTAAATTTAAGATTACTTCCGCTACAATTGTATTTTTCAAGTTTATAACACAAAATCATTAGAAATCATTAAAATAAAACAAAAACGATAACTATAATTTTGAATAGCTAATGTAAATAAAAACTTAATTTTAGAGAACTTGTATGAAAGAGAGTGGTCGACAGAAATGGAAAATGATGAGGGAAAGAAAGGGAAGAGTGTTTGATGTGGAGTCCGTTTCCATAAAAACGCCAGGTAAATATCTGTCTGGTTATTTTTCTTTTCTTGGTCTCTTAACGCCAGTCGGTTCTGCTTGAGACTCAGTGAAACTCCTTTTCTCTCAGAATTCGTCTCGTGTCATTTGTTTTAAAATATTTGTAAAGAGAAACATGGCACTAGCATTCAAACTGCCTATGTTGTATTTTGCTACTGCTTTGTAAGAACGCTACTGTTACCTGAGAACGTTACTGTTACGTTAAAATTTCGTTACTGTTACGTTAAAATTTTGAATCTTCCCCCATTTTTAACAAATTTCATGGATCAGAGAATCGGGAACATTTTTCTTTCTTCATCTTCTTAAGACATTTCTTCTAATCGTTTTTCATTGCTGTTCTAAAGTTGTTACAGTTCTCTTTCGTTGAGCTTATTTTTACGGTCCTGTACTAACTTCTCCGCATCTTCATTGTTAACTTCCAAGCCCATGATTTCACCCAGGCACACAATATTTTATATAACAAAAAACGTCCTAAGTGCTAAATCGCTCAACATCTCTTGACTGCAAGCCAATGTAGCCATAATTTCCTCCCCGGCGAATTCACGATTTTATAAATCACTTGTTGTAGACTTTGTTAATGAGTTTGTGTGGCAGAGGTTATCTTAAGAGCTGCCGACTTGAATGTTTGTTACTTGAAACACTTCAGATAATTTGTCTGTGAACAGAAATGTTCGTGATGGGAAGCTCCACTGTATACATGCATTATATTTTATAGGATACGTACCTAAGTAAAGTTTTTTATTGTTTGTGCTGCTGTTATAAGCCCAGAGGGGCTATTTACTCTAAATCTAAAATTTTGAGTCCATTTCATTTTTGTTTTCTTATCATTAAATCATTCATTTATTTCATTCAAATAAAAGAATACTGCCGCCAAATGTTATCACATGTATTATTTTTAAAGAAATAATATAGCGATTATAAAAAAAAGTATGGCAATACTTAACATTCTATTGGGAGTTCTTAAGATATGCTTTTTCTTAAGATATGCTTTTAGAAATTTGTGATTGTTACGTCATTGATCTGCGATTACGAACACTAAATGACCAGAGGAAATACAACGATGGAAGTTCTATTTTCAAGTCAAAGCATGAGAACGGATGTGTACATGCACGTATAGTTATCATAGTCCATTGTGTGAGAAAATAGAGTAACAAAGAAACTGAGTAGTCGATAGAAGTGAATCTCATAGCGAATTGATGAACTGTGAAGCCAGAGATACCATAATAAAACGCAAAATAATTCTCTCTTGGCGACGTTACAGTATGAAACTTTTCAGATTTTCTTTATATTTTAAAAATTTCTGGTTTAAAATCTTACTTTCTTTCTTTTGCTTTTTCAGACTAAAGATTTTTACACCCGAAACCACTACAGCATGGCAATTTTGAAACTTGACCATGCTTGAACGGAAGGTTTTATTTTCGGAATGTGATTGGTTGCCTTCGGTCGAAGTCTGAATATAGCGGCACTAATCACTGGACGGTGCAGTTTGACTGTCCTGTTTCCCAAACTCTTATTATAGTGGTTTTATATTTTTTCACAAAAGTCTATTAAGATATCCATATGAAATACGTCTTCCGGTTTATCATATGTAGTCAAAATTTAATATGTTTTCAATCACGTATGAGTTTTAACTACCAAATTAAAAAAATTTTCCATTATATATTTTTTCATGAAAATCTCTTCAGAGCTTTAAGTACTACGGTTTATCAATTTTAACCAAAATCTAATATGTTTTTCCTATTGATATAAAAGTCTTAAATGTTAAAACTGAAAAGTTTTAGATTACATTTCAGTATAGCTTTTTATTAAAAACTGTTATGGACTTCACATAAAGTACCTGTTTTTAGTTTTCCAACTTTACCCAATGTCTAATCATTTCTTTATTTGAATGCAGAAAGCTTAAATACGGAAAACAAAAACTTTTGGAAATTAGAATACGAGTTAACGGGGTCGAAAAATAGTCATATACACAGACAGACAGACATACCGAGGAACATCGTACTAATAGTAAAAACATATTATGGGGCCCTAATTGCTGCTTATTCATTGAAAACCCTCTTTGAACTTTTAGACCAGAAACATTACCACTTTTATGTATGTATGGGCTTGCGGAAGGTTGAAAAAACCAAAAAATATATTAACCTTTGTAGTCATCTTCTATTTTGATTGTGCTCGTCGTAATATTCTACATACACTAATTACTTCAGAAATTTTGCGTCATACTCTTTTCATCTCATCTACATTCATTTGTAGAATTAATCTGAAGTCGAGATTTGAAGAAGAGGTTTGCAATGGACAAAGCATATATTTTGTAAATTGCCTACTTTTAATAAGGTAATTTATTGTTAGAAGATAATTATATTTTGAGAAATAATAAGCGAAGAATATTATACGAGAAATATTTTTCAGTTTATCTTCCAGGTAGTTGTTCATGTTCCAGTGCAGGAAAAATACGTTATAAATTTGTTCAATGTAGATAAACATAACTGAATATAAAAGCTTTAGAAAAAGGAACGGATAGCGGTCATTACAATAATTAAAGTGAGTACAACTTTTATTATTTTTTTCTCTGATGCTTCAATATTTTTTTGGAATTTAGCATAACCTTTTATCTTTTCCCAGCTTTTTGAAAATTAAAAGGAGAAACTAAAACACAAGCTGTTCCATATTTACTGGTGCTGCCATCTACAGTAATCGTTTAGAGTTTGAAGGTGTACTCACAGGAATTTCTAGTCTTTTCCTTACATCGGTTTATTTTAAAAGAATAGTTTTCTTCATCGACGTCCTTAGATTTTTCTCTATAATATTTAACATACAACATACCGTATTTACCCGCTAAACAGCATACAATTTACTGTATTTACTTATTTGTCTTTATTTTTCGTCCTCTTCTTACTCATATTAGAACATGGAAACCGGGAGGGAGAAAATACACGGTGTAAATTATTTCTAAAGAGACGGCTTAAATGATACACATAAATTTATTAAATAAACAACATTAAACTCTCTATTGTTATTACTATATTATATACTCTAAAGGTACTCTACCCTTATCAATTTCAAGAGCATTCTCTTTACTTGCACAAATTTGTGCATACATTTTACACTGCTGCTGTAAACTAGAAGTTTCTAAATCATGTGCTGAAAAATCTAGGGGAAAATTAAACGAGGGTAAGAAATAGGCCAGTACATATCGCAATCATAATACAAATCAATGTACATAAATAATTTAAAGATAACAAACTAAGAATATAAATAAAAGTTATTTTTAAAAAAATGTTAGGCTTACGTTTTATTATTTTCTATATTATCATTATTTTCAATTAAAAAAATATAAGGAAGTTTGCAGGAACAAAGCAACAGATTCCAAATGAAAAAAATTTGATTTTAATTAATGTTATGGCAACATATGAAGTATAGGTGCATTTAAAATATATTTTGTATAAAACTGCTTAATGTAATTCTTAAATTGTCTTATTCGGAAATATTCAATTTGTTTTCCGCAGTAAATTATTTATTTGACTAAAATCTTCTTCTACTAGAGAAGAAGGGGGAAAACTAAATAATATCAGCTCGATAACAATTATTCTCGGATAACTTTTAAATTCCAAAACTTAGAGTACCCATGCGTTTTAAATAAGATTTGTCCTTGAACATCGTGATTCAAGTGTAATCAACTTTTATTGTATCATAATGTCAAGATCGTACATACCAGTTTTCAGCGGTTCAATAAGTCATGCTGGCACCTTCAAAGTTTCAGTGTCTTGAAAGCAAACATTAAAATATTTTAGAGTAGTATTTCCCTTACATTTATTTATTTGATTTTTTTTCTTACTAAATGGTGTAGCTTTATATGAGAAAATAATTAATAATCAATTTTAATAATTAAACTTTTGTATTCAATACGATCTTGATTATGTCGATCGACTGCGGGTGCATATTGGGCCAACGACTACCAATTGACTTCTTGATCATCATTGACCCCCTTTAAAACTTCATCAACCCTCAGGGGGTCTCCCTTTCTCCTAAAGAGATTTTACTTAAACTTGTGTAAAGCTCATTCTGGTTGATGTATTTCTTTGGGGTTGGTATATATGTTATATTGACTATAGGGAAAAGAAAACTGCAATAAAAGTAATATTTCAACCACTAGGTGAAAATGTGGCGCATAAAGAACTGGAAACACAGATTGGAAATATGAAATGTTATTTAATCATAGTATTAGTTCAATGTGCATTCTCTTTGCATCATATGTTGAAAACGTGAGTATTAGCGGAAAGGGATTCTTGAGAAATTGCAACAACATGGCGGGTTAATGCTTACTTTCATTTCAGCAAAATCAGTGCTTTGATAAGAGGCTTGAAGATGCAGCTTTTGTACCATGTGGACCTTATATGGGTACTATTATTTTACAATGAATCGCAAAACATTTAGTGCCGCAGACCAAGGGATTACGTGACAGAGTTCGAGCATTTACAGAAGAATATCGGGGGGGAAAAAACTCTCTGACCAGCTTCAGCAACAGCGATTTCTTCCACAGTTTCATTCAAAATCCCTTTCCGTCATCTTTCTGGCTATACACTCACCTGCCCAGTATCTTCAAATTTAATAATCAAGTTTTTTAAATCACTCTTAGATATGGACCCTTTTCACAAGCCTTTCTCGCAGAACAACTAAACTATTACTGCAGTTCTCATAAAATAATTTGGGCCCACCAGCGGCCGAGCGGTAAAGATGCTGAACACTGGTAGTTCGGTCCGAGGCTCGAATCCCGCGAACGGGCTGGCTGCATGGGCGCTTTCGTGGTTTTCCCCATGTGTAACGTGTATACGAGCCAGTTTCCCTTAGAAAGTCCTCCACGAAGGCATCCCTCCCTTTAGGCAGATAGCCCTCGTGTGCTTTGCCGTAATTGAATAACCTAACCTAACCATAAAATAATTTGATCAGTAAAGTTCTCTTGGTCTCTAATTTTCTCTTGAGACATAATGTGCAGAAAGATTTTTATGGCATTCACTGCTGGCATTTTAGAGTTCCTAATCTGCAAAATGTATTTTCTATGTTGCAAAGAGAGCTCACTTAGTGGTTGAAATTTGAGCTATTATTTTTTATTGCAGTTGTCTTTTCTTCATGGCCCACGTAACGTACATATTTCGTGAAATATACCTGTATATACGTCAACCAAAACGGGCTCCACACAGGCCTGAGTAGAACTACTTTATTTTTAAAGATTTTGCATATACATATCCGTACATATATAATATATTTTCAACATAAAAGGCTTTTTTTAAAAAAAATTTATCATATATATACGCTACAAAAGCGCAACTTTGCGAATTTTACTTCAACTAGTGCTGCCATCTAGTGCATATTAAACAATTATTTCTTCCCTTATAACTACATTTCTAAAGAGGAACGAGGTTTTCTAGGAAGTTCTTCATGATATAGACTGATTCCATTATAGCAGCTCGTCAACTTTACGCAATGAAAGCGCCTGCTACATTATTACTGACAAATGATACTACTATAAAATTCTTTACCCAGACGAATAAAACTACTAATGCTTACTATCATTATTATGTGAAAAGATACGCAATATCCCTTAGAACCATCATTTGGATAAAATTTAAGGTATAGAAGAAAATTAAAATATTAAATTTGAGAAATTTCTGCTCTCAAAAAATGTCCTTGTAGCCAACTTCTTACATCTTTAAAATTATATCTGAAAAGAGTTTAGTCACCCAATATTTATAAATCGGGATCAGCTGTCGTCTGTATGCTACATTAATTTTTTTGAAAAAGCAACTCTAATTTATAGATTTGAAATAAGTTCTTTGATGAGGAAGAAATTTTTAATTTCACTTCTAAAATTTGCATAAAATTTGCAAATAATAAATAATTTGATCATCTAAGCTCTTCTGATTTTTGAATTTGAACGCTTCTAATTTTTGAGCTTAGTGGCGAAATTTACTTAAAATTTGCAATAATAATAATAGTAATAATAATAATCGCAATAATAAAAGAAATTTTAAATTAATGATTTCATTTAATACGTGTAACCAGCGCCATGACAACAGATTTTAATGTCTGAGGCATATCCTCGAAAATTTTACCCTCTAAATATTCTTTTGACATTTAATGTGAAGCATTTAAATTAGTTAAATACTTTATTTCTTTCTCATTAAGCTCAGCTCTAATTGTAATATGGAAGGAAGTACCATCTGATTAGTATATTCAACGCTAAAGTAAATATTTTTGTTTTTAATCCCTCCGAATCATTTAATAAATAATTTGCTTAAAAAACTAGCAATTAAAGAAGAAATAAAGAAATAATTTTAAGAAATCTGAAAGCTTTCAGATTTTAAATTACTCCCAAGGGAGAGTTTTTTTTTAACATTTTGTGTGTTACCTTTATTTATTAAATATCATGTTCTTCTCACTTAAATCATAAAATTCAGTTCAAGAGCAATTGCAAAACAATTTTAAATTGAGCATATCTTTTAGAATTTCCGATACACAGTCTCACGCGCTGGAGATAAAAAAATGTTTTTTCTGTGCAACGTTGCCATTGCTCGCTTTCAAATCCTTGAGTTTGTTAATTAAAAATTTGTTAAAGTTTTACAAATAAAGAAATCGATAATAAAACAAATTCCAAATTTTAAATTTGGGCTTCCAGATGCCCATATTCGCAGTAGGATTACGTCATTCAAAAATGGATGGCTCTAGGTACCTTTGTTTTATCACAATGCAAGAAGCATGCATGAATTTATGCAGATTCTTCTATATTTAATTTCTTCAAATATAATACAGGGCGATAAAATTTGGTGGCAACAATTTGATAAGTAAAACGGACATTCAGAGTAATTCAACGTAAAATCGCAAAACGAAAACAATAGTCCTTCAGGAACAAAGTCCCTTTGAACTAAAAATAATAATCGAAGAACTAAAATTATTTTCTTCCCAAGGAAGAAAATATTTTTTTTCCTCGGGAAGAGTGCATCAGGCTTCTTTTCGTTTCACCTTTATCGTCTTTCATTGTGTCCACAACTTCTCTGAAGACTAGAGAAGAAAATCTGAACACTATGTTTAGCATCTTTTACTAGCATATTTTATTTTAACGTCTTTCATTTTTCATATTTTAGCATCTTTTGCTTAGAAAAAGTAGTTAATCGTCAATTTAGAGAAATGTATGAAAAAGAGAATGCAATATAATAACGGTAAAGAAAAATAAGGGAAAACACATTCTTTTTCCTTCTAGTTTAAAATTTCTTAATACATTTCGTTTATTAAAAACATACTAAGAACCATTTAGGTAACAACTTGTAAACAAAGTCAAAAATTACCTGTTTCATGATTTTAAGAGCTGTTACAATGATTAATTCCAAATAGTTACTATCTTCATTAAAATAATTATTCTTAATGTCTGAATGTATTTTCAATAACTTTTTTAAAATCAGGCAAATTTCTTTCAAAAGCATTTTTTATACTGACTTTGTTCAGCAACCTTAAATCGCTCTTTAAATTAAATATTTAACTTGGAAATTAATTACCCAAACTATGATCAATAGCTTATGAAATTTTACTGTACTGGCAGCATGCATTGCCGCCAGGGGCGGCAGTTGCGTACTACCAGTATAAGGAATTTAAAGAGCGATATAAGGAGTGGTAGAGGTTCATAATGTCATCCTGCGGCATATTCTGCCAGGCATTCACCAGTTGTTGCTCCAGATCTGCGATATTTTGTGGTGCCCGAATCTGGCGGCCTACCATGTCCAGCACATTCACTTTAAACAACACTGCAAACCGGAATTCCAACATGCGTCCATTGCGCACCACATTGTCAATAACCGAATTTGCATATTTCCAGCGCTAACGTATGCGCAGAAGTGCAATTTTGTGTTCAATCGTACTTAATTAGCATAAATAACTGTAGCATAGGGCGTTGGTTGCAACATTAACTTAGTGAGCATATTTTTCCTCATTACCCTTTAATTTTGATGACCCGTGTATTAGATGAATATGAATTTACACTACCATTTGAACTTCGTAAATCTCCTGTATATTTAAAAAGGGAAAAAGTATGTAACGTAATTCTATAAAAATATTTAATATTTTTAATTAGATATATCATGAATTTACTGCATTTTTATATACATCAATCACATTCAAAAGTAAAAAAAAATATTCTCAAGAACTACATCTATTGCTTTTAAATAGTTTAGTTTATTAAGCAATAACTGATGGATTAAATACGAAAAATACCTTACATTTTTCCAAATAAAATATCTTACTTTTTCCCAAAATAACTCGAATGAAAAGTGAAACAACGCAAATTCGTATTTCGAGACTAATAACGTTTTTGGGGAGGGGGTTAGGAAAAAAGATTATTAGTAGTAATAAACAATTCATTACGTCCGAGACGTTCCAAAAATATCAGAACATCTAATTTGGGAATGAAATAGTATTTCAAATCGAAAATCGTAGATGATAAGAGTAACCTTTTAATGACCTTTAAACTTTGTTAAACAAGTTAAAAAAACTGGATCGTTAATTAGTAAATAACAAGATGGTTGATTCATTTATGGAGCTCAAATGATTTGAGAGAAGAAATGATTAACCTAAGAAACAAAAATGAAGAAAGCAGACTTTAGAATATAAATAGTGTTTCCCCCCCTTTTCCTTCCTTTTTTTTTTTTTTTTTTTTAAAAAATTTCGAGATAAAATTTTGAATGTAAAGACTTGCTTCCTTCTACCGAGCTTTAATCAGATCTATCTTCCGTACTTTAAAATATTATACCATTTAAAACACCATTAACTATTAAAAACCATTTAAAATATTAACGTAAAATAAGTTACTTTTTCAATATTTTTTGCCACATTATTCATTGGGACTGCTTTGTATTTTTATTAATATAACTTTATTAATAAATTGATATATAATATTTCTATTTTATTACTTTTCCAACAAACTCCTAGAGCTTTGAACAGGGTTAATCCATTTTGCAAATCGGTAATCACAATTATAGATAGTCATCTTCTTTAAAACAGCTCCACACTTAGCTCTAAACTAGCTCCACAGAAGAAAGGAATAATGGCGAATCATGAATGGTTGTCTCAGAAAGAGTTAATTATGTTACCCAATTACAATAGCTGAACGATTTCATTTTGTTTTCGAGACACGATATATATATATCTATACTATATTTTCAAATACGCTAAAAATAACCCATTAAGGAAGTATAAATCACATAATTAAAGCAGCCTGGTTCAGAAGAGCGTTTAAATTCATGCAAGATATAATGGTCGTTATTTATACTTTGTTATGTTCGTTTAAAATGTATTCCCCTCCCCTGAAATGCTGTAAATTAGTAATAAATAATATAACCTGGTACCTGGTTTGATATTTTTCTTTCCGACAGTCATGACTATGCGCAAAAACTTAAGCTGCATTGTCATAATTTTAAAGAAAAGAAGCAGTATCTTCTTTAATTAATAAATATATGTGAGAAAAACGATTTTTCTTTTCATTATAAAATAAAGAATTTTCTGAACTTAGGAACTTCCTGCTTTTATTCTAATGATTTCCCATTTAGGAGCAGGTTTCGAAATCATTCCGGGTAGGTGAAATTATATTTGGACAATCCGAAAAATACGTCATAACCGCTGCGCACCCTTCAAGGCACCTTAGATGGAGAATTTTAGATACGTAGTAACATATAACCTTGGTTAGTGTTTTTCATTCACGACAATTTTATGACCACACAGATGACGCTTATGTGAATAAAGGATCTTAAAAAATATTCTAGTGGTTCATCCGCATTGTTTCTCGAATAATCGGATAGTTGTAATTTTTGGGAAAATAGTGTAAAAAAATTTATTTGCATTAAATTGAAATTATAAAACGCAGTTTCCCTTGACATATACATTTATTCAGGGATTTTATCTGATAAATATATCGCCTTTAAAAATAATATGGAGGCTTTCAGATTTTATATTAAAGGGGCGTTTTGTAATGTTTTGTGTGTTAACCTTTATTTATTAAATATCATGTTCTTCGCTCTTAAACTACATAAAATTAAATTCAACAGCAATATGACAAAATATTAAAAAACAGCATATCCTTAAATTTTCCGATACACAATCTCGCTCGGTGGAGATAATTTTTTTTTGTACAGTGTTGCCACTCCTTGTTTTGAAATCATTGCGTTTGTTAATCAAAGTTTCGAGACTAATAGCACTACTGGGCTAACTCTCCTTTGGCTAAAAACATTTTTCTAACATTTTGTTGGATTATTATTTCATTAAAAAATTTATTTAATCTTTATGTCACAGATTTATCTATATGTTTTTATTATTTACACTAATTTTCCTCCACTGAAATCCTCTAATAATTCCAAATGTTGTCTCAACGAAGTATCTTGTCTTCGAATGTTGTATCCCATTTCTTGCACTATATGCTTAATACGTAAAATTAGTACGTTACTAATTTTATGTTTTACTTGCTGTGTTTCTTTTCTGTTTTCAAGCTTAATAGGGTTTCAATCGGAACAAGAGATATTTATACGATTTCAATATACTAAACACCAGGCATAGTTGCAGAATCATAACAGTAAGATAAAGGTAGGTTTTCGAAGAATATGGAAGTATTCTGCAGATTATGGTTTTGTGACAGAGATTTTAAATTTCATTTTAAAATATCAATATGCATATTTTGATGTATTTTAAGCCTCAATGAATTTTTGATTTTGCTTTGATTTCCATTACGCTTTTCAAACCTCTTTCTCTGCCACTTTCTAGCGATGGAACTCATTTGAAGTTTTGAAATTCTTCTTCGGCTTTTCCGTTAACTGATAAAGAATTCAAAATCTTTGAAAGGAAAAATTACAGCTTTCCATTTTTTTTTCTTTTTTTTGTTGTTGACTTAGAAATTTCTGTTTGCCACCCAGCCATTAAACCTAGCTTATCTTCTCTACATATAATAAAACAAAGAGTCTGTGTGTGTGTGTGTCTTTCGTTCGTGTTACGAGTAAGCTAATAGACCCAGGGCCACGAAATTTGGTACATAGGTCTATCTACACAAGAGCCAGTGCACCTCGAAGCGATGTTTTCGAAATTCGAATTAGATTTTTATTTATTTTATTTTGTGACCA
>KK115000.1:469316-503801 GCA_000611955.2 Stegodyphus mimosarum | reverse complement strand
TTCATCGTATTTCTTATGTTACTGTTTTTAAGAGACTGAAAAGTTTAAGAAATTAAAAAGTCGTTTCTTTTTGCAACGGTAAATTGTTTAATTACTTTATTAGGATAATTAACATTTGTATCAAGGGATATTGCTTATTTCATTGCAATATTATGTTTTAATTGTATATAATATTAATTATAAAAAAGTTTTGCATGATATTTTTTAATCTGTTTAAGTTCTTAATCTGTTTATACCATTTGAGTTCTTAAGATTTTGCAAAGGGAAGTTGGTTAATTTATTTATTAGGATAAGTAATATTTGTATTAAGGAATACTGAATATTTCATTGTCATTTTTTATATATATAATACATTTTTATTGATTTCTTTTTTGAAAAAGTTGTCCTGCAGAGTAAAATTCTGTGCAGTTTTCAAATTTAATGTTTGATGTTCTCTTTACGCATTTTCCCGGTACACTTAAAAGCCAGACGAAGGCTGGCCGCGCAGCGGCTATTTAAAATAATATTTTAACAGTTTTCCAGTTAACGAATGCTCTATATGATGAACATCTAGTCTTCGATTATCTTAACTAGTTTAGATAATATTGTCTGTATTCCACAAAACATCTTGAATGGTCTTCAAAGTCTTGTTACATTTTTAATTCCATCGTGCCTTGAAAATATTTGACTTTGTCAAAAACTAATCAATTCTAATGAACGATTCCGGCAACATTTTTAACAGATTTCGCTTTTTATATTTGAAAATTTAGAGCAAATTGATGATCTTTTAAATTGTAGAGCTATAAGTATTTAACTGAAGACAGAAACATAAGAAATCAGCTATGCCCTTACCGGGTTTTGAACACCAATCTTCGGACTGTTAGCCGGACCCACTACCAATTACACCCCGACAGAACAATGGTAAAGGCGCAATTTTCTTATAAAATCACGTATGTATTCTTGGAGAAACAGTAACAAAAAATGTTAAAATAACATAAGAAAAAAATCTTAAGAATTCAAGGACACGGTTTTTCAAATATTGCCCATTTTGTTTTCAACGTGTGTAGATGAATAAAAGGACACTATGCTCGTAAATTAATAGGTGAAAATTTATTATTGGTCTTCGATAGGGTCATAATCAACACCAGCCTTCTCTAATGATAATAATAAAATTCATGACCATTTTGTGTAAAAGTGCATACCACGCGTTGCTTTAAAAATTGTTTAATATCCTCCAATTGAATACTGATTAAAGTTCTCATCGTCGTTTTGAGCTGCATTAAAATATTTCCTACATTTTGTCGATTCATTCAAGCTTTTTTACGTATGTAAAATTTCTTTTTGCATACGTACGTTTTGCAAAATTTCTTTCGGAGTAACAATTCTGTTCATGAATATTTCTTTAAAAAGTAGCTGTAAAATGCTTTCGAAATTCTCTTCTACTGTAATTTTCTCCTATTGACTTTTAACTAAACAGATTTTATTTTTCAAATAATTCTTTCCAATAAAGAAATCTTAAGCCATGGGAACTCCACTCTTAGTCCAGTTCGTATCAACCACTAGTAGAAGTATTTTGAATTTAAACTGTTTCTAAATTCTTTAATATTTGAATAGTCGATCTGTTGTTTTGTATGCGTAAAAATTAAAAAAAATATATTTAACAGTTAAGTCTTTCCATAACAAAATTTAATTCGTGAACATAAATCATTTAAGAGTATTTATTTCCTTGAAATTTTTTAAATATATATAATTTTTAATTTTTGTTGCTACCATGGTAAACTTTTTTGGATACCACGAATAAAACCTTCTCTCGATTTTGCTTTCATTTGCAGTACTAAAGATCAATAAATGGTTTCTTTAAAATTATAATTGCTTAATGATTTTAATGATTATTCTTCATATTTTGCACATTATTAGGAATTTAATCATTATAAATGTGTCTATGTTGAATAGATTTATTTTATTTTGTCATTAATCAAGCTGTAAAATTTTCTATTTATGATAACATATTGTTACGTGCGTACGGGTTCGTTATATATTGAATGCACAAGTCGTTAAAAAGTGAACAAAAATTTATTCTTTCCACAAGAAATGAATTAAAATGCTGAAATATTTCTTCACAAATCTTCGCACAATAACACAATATCTCAAACGTTTAGCAAAAACTCAGTTCAAAACAGATAAAATAGTTCTATCTCACAGCGAAATCGCTACAATCAATACAGCATTAAGAAAACAAACAGCAGTTCGCTTTTTACAGTTACAAGTATAATAGCAACAACAACAACAACTAACTGAGATGAGTCTAGTCTAGTCTGGAAATCTATCGCCGGGATACCACATAAGATGCGGTGTATCCGGCTCACTGAAGTTTGCAACAAAGTGCTCCTAATGTATTTTTCCTGACAAGAAATATAACTGAGATGAGGTGTTTCACCTCGGCTTTTATAAGCTTTTTAATTATCAGTAGAACAATCACGATTTTTCTAGATTTTTCTGGATGGCAACAGTAATTACGAGATATTTATTTATTAAGCATTAAATGCACGCGCTCTTTTATTTTTATTGCTATTATTTTTTTTTCGACGTAGCTTTCTCTTCAGAAATCGTCTGCGTTGCTAAGGCAACATGAAGCAAATCTAATTACAATTCTAAATAAATAGCCAAATAAATGTGAAATTCGTAACAATATGATATCCTTATTTTAAAATTCAACGTTATGTATCAGTAGCTCTTTATTATAACTCGTAAAATTCTGCGTATTACGTATATGCTGAATTTTTAAGTTTCTTCCATTAATAAAATTTATGGTTCAGTTCTTAAAAGACCTCGATTCTGAATTGCTTTGTAATTTATAGCTGTAAAGTTTTCTATTCTGAATTGCTTTGTAATTTATAGCTCTTTTTACCAGTATGATTTATAGTGCATTGTTTAAATTTACACCTTTAGACTTTTTTTTGTTTTAAATAATTAACAAATACACCATCACCTTTCTCTGGCTTGAATTTGTAAGAATCCAAATCAAAAAGCAGTTTTGCATTCAAAATTACATTTTCCGCAATGCAACCAAATAATAAATTATAGCAACATACTTTGTTTAAAAGTAAAATTGAAATAAGAATTTTCAAACACACAATTGATTTTTCTGTGATGCAATTTGTATATAACGTGAAACAGATCACGTCACAAGTATGCGTTTCAGGTTTTACTCTAATTTAACCCCATACAAAACAGACTTTCTATTACTTACTTTTAATTTCTTTTTAAATAATGCAAGTAAACTTTGTTACAGATGATAGGAAAAGAAACATAAACTGCATTTTATATCTACCTATTTTTAAAAGTATAATAACTTATGCGGATTATTGCAAATTTATGATACTTATATAGCCTGTATTCCCTAAGAATGAGGTAATGATGGAACCCTACCTTAGAGGGCTTTGGTTTCTTATCTGTGAGCAGCGAGCACGTTTTAATGAATACCGTATCTAAGCTTTAAAAAGAACCTCCGTTATCCGTTAATTAACCTCCGTTAGTTATTAAATTACGTATGTGATATATTTAAATTTTGCTTGCAAGAGTCTTCAACAGGTTCGCGAGCGCAAATGTTTAAAATAAAATAACTTCAAATAGCTTACCTGCTCATTACTAGTCAAGTGGGCAAGGCAGTGGAACACTGCTGGCTCAACCCAGGTAAGAAACCCGGAATGGATTTTCATATGCACGGGTTTCCCATGTGCGATGTAACTACGAGCAAGTTTGTCTCAGAAAATCCATTACCAAAGCGTCCCTCTCCTTTACATAGTGCATTAACGTGCTTTGTCTCATTCAAATAACATCAAATAATTTGTTATTACTGGTATTTCTTCTCATTGGTTTTAAGCTTTTATTAAAGAATCAATATCACAGCTACTATATTAGTAATTCTCTTTTCGAAAATGGAATAAAGAAGTTTTTTTTTTCTTACAATTTAAACTTTAATCATTCATGATCTATTGTTCAAAACTACATTCTAACCAAACATATTTTATTTGTTTAATCCCAATGAAAAGTAATTTTAATACGGTTGTAAGGTTTTAGCTAAACTAACAAAGTTTTTATTTTAATTTTCCCTTTTCTATCTCTTCTCATTTCAACTTCCCGTTAGAATAAGCGCGCGTTTTAGCTTTATGCTAATTTGAAGTGGAGCCAAGTTCTACTTAAGCGAGAGGTAGAAACTTCTCAGTGTGAGAGAGCTTTTAGTCTCAGACCACTGTTACTCTATTCAACGTTCGCCTGACCAGCTAGTGTTTAAATTCCAAGCCGTAGCGCTGTTACTTATTGAAGTAATTCTAAGTGCGTTAGTATTAGTTAAATCTTGCTACGCACCACTTAATTTAGAGGCCAACCTCGCGTTAAAGCTCTGTGAGCAACGACTATTTAATTTCTATTTAGCTTTAGTTTAAATTAATTTGATTGTTCCTTTTAGACCCAAGTGCGGTCTTTATTTTCTGTATCCCTCCCTAGTTGGGAAGTGGCTGTAAATAATTGTGGTATAATAAAAGAGGATTTTAAATCCTTCTTACTTATAGTTATTCCACCACTTAATCACAGTATTCTACCACAGAACATAGCTGCATTCAGCTCCCTGTTTAAGATCAGGACTTCAACTACTTCACGAAGATGTTCGCCAAGAATATGCACCGAACACTCAGTCCTGACACGGTGACTGCCACGCGGGTTTTTAAGAAAATTTATTTTAGGTCACGAGTGCTGCTATACCATTCGTCAACTGTTTCCGATCGTAAGAGTTTAGAACTTCTAGAATGGAACATTTTGGTATACACATTCAGGTTAAAACTTTACTCAAGAACGAAGTAAAGGTGTGAGAAAGGGTATGAGGTTCGGGAATTATTTCTTCTTTTCCAAATACTTTTTCTGTAGTAACAAATAATTGAAATTTTTTTTTGGTGTTAAAATTGTTGCCCCGACATTTTTCAATGCCTAAAAGAAAAAAATGAAGGGTAATTTTTTAAATGAATCATATAGCAGTGGAGAAGAAACCTGTTTCGAGGCTTACAAAAATTCGAATAGTAGCGATGAGAGACAGTCAGAATTTTTCAGAAAGATAATTATAAACAAAATTACATCTTCACATTCGGATTCGAATACTAATAAATGCAATGATGATAAAAGTGATGTATATATCACTGATCATATTTTACGAGAATTCGCTATTTGGGAAGAAAGTTTAGTGAATGGAATAAATTTAGCTATCGCCAAGAATCATTTTTGTCTTTAATGAACAATCATTTCTTCAAATACCTATTTTACCTCTTAAGTACTCAAAGAACTGTCACCCGAATCCGGAGATACGGCGTAATCAGAAGTTTGGCCGTCACACGAATGCGGGTGTTTTGGCAGTTACAGTTTTAATAAAATTATGAAATTGTTTATTTTATTTCAATGAATTTCTAATTATAATCTAATTTTTCTATCACGTTCTTTAACTTAGAATAAATATTCGTAACCCAATGGGACAATGGGGAAAATTTGACTTAATAATAAAGGAGAATTAAGATACTCAAATTACTTTCATTTTGAAGTACTATGATTGGCATCCGAATTTAAATTTAAAAAAAAGCTGAATCGTTAGACTGCCAGGAAATTGTGTCGGTAGATAATCAGCAGCTTCAACATTTAACGCTACTTAACCAAATATTTCTATTTATGCTGAATGGGAATTTCGGATTGAATGTTTAACGGAAGTTTAATGAAGAGTAATTCTACCACTTTTGTTCGTTTGGCTTCAAATTCATAATGAATTACTTCTAATCGTTTTTACATTTAAGTAACTGAAAACATGACAACATTAAATTTTTCTGAAATTCTTGAGTGATCTCTGATTGGTTACAATAGTGCTAACAAAACCAATAAAGAAAAGCAGTTTTAATCAAGAACTTTTAGTTTCAATAATCAGTATAGAAAAAACAGGTGTGTTCCTAAGAAATTTCTATAAACTCTACTTAGAATTTACAGACCTGTGAGAAAGTCATTTTTGTGCTATCACCTGGTGCTCTTACTTATAAGTGTCATGATCTGAACGTATGATTCATGAATTAAATCGTTAACAAAAGTAAAGCATGAGCATCCAGTGCAATTATTATGGGAACCATATAGCGCTTATAGTTGGACAAGGCCCTCTGCATCTTGTAAGTCATAGTACGAATTTTCCGAATTCCCCTGAGTTCTGATGCAGAACACTCCAGGTAAAGGACCCAAGGGTCTTGTGCCCTATTCTCGAAGGGACTTTCAACTTGATTGTAGTTAAAATACTTTCATACCAAAAACACTATACATTTACAAACATCTATGCCATCTCCGGGATTCAAATCTGAGGCCAATAATGTAGCAGTGGCGTCACTAAGCTCTATGCCGATCAGGTTGTAGAGCATGCTATCGCGTGCCATACGGCTTATCCGCAAGTATAAAGGTTTGGACCTATCAGAGGCCAAACAGCAAGAAGACTGAAAACAGATAGTTCCACCCGGGTTCAAATCCCGAAGAGCGGGCTCACTGCATGGAAGTTTTCGTTATTTTCCCTGTGTCTAACATGAAAACGAACCAATTTTCATTAAAACGGTCTCCAAGAAGGCATCAGTCTTCTCTACCTGATAGCAAATGTAAAAGATTACTGCTCGTATTATTAAAAAAGAAGGATTGGTACTGTTGAATGTTGAACTGATAGTGAAAGCGATATTGAATTATTACTTACATGAGAATGACAACTGTAGGAAGAACGAATGAAGATTTTAATAATCCGCAACGGATTTTATTTTCAACAGCATTTCAAGAATATATTAATACTTATAGTTGCCATGCCAGTCAATCAAGATTTATCTAGAAAAGACGTTTCCAACTGTGGCGCTTGCGGTCCCCAAAGCCGGACAAAACGGCCTACGACATCTAACCGCAAAACGAACGAAAGGGTGACAGTATGTTACGTTCAGTTTAAAATGAGAGCTAATAGAGGTGATTGATGAACTGAGCTGCGCTTCTAAGGCCAAAAGCAAGCAGGCAATAAATACTGTTTCAAAGACTGACAGGGGAAGAAACTGAAACGAAATCATAATTTATCATTAAAAGTAAGAATATAAATTTCTTCGGAATTCTTTCTAGATAAATTAACAGCAAGGAATATATTGCACCGATTGTTATTTTATCAAAAGCATTTTGAGCATTGATTTCAAGATTTCAGAAAATGCAACTGCATTTTGGTACATTGTATCATAAAAACGGGATACTGCTTATATTAAACATCCAAATAAAATGACATCGAAGACTCGATCATACAGCAGAAACTGCCAAATGCGAAGAATAGAAAAAATCAAGAAGTAATTCTTTTTATGGCCAGTGACACTACAGTCTGAAGCATTAGATCTTTATTTTTCATGTACCCTCGCATAGCAGATTCTCAGTGTTACCATTCAGCAATGCCCGATTCAGAAGCATTTCTCAATAATTTAAAATTTTATTTCATTTTCAGTAATTATAAATTAATCACAGATTAAAAATTAATGACATTAATTTAGAACATTTGTAGCTTTGTTATAATAAAAGAAAAATATTTATAACGCCTTACGTAACCGATGTAGAATCGTTTGAAATCATTTTTTGTATGCTTACATTTTTAATTATTAATAATTTTTTAATATTTTGAATTTTTTAATGATAAATTCTTCTTTGAGGTATTAGACTGTAACACTAAGTCTGCAAAATGCTCCTTTATTTTTTAGAACTGCTTCATGCTCCATTTCCACTTAACATAAAAATTGCCAACTTCTAAACGGAATGTGAAATGTTACGTTATGCAGAGTACAGAAAAATCATTGAACTAATTAGGGGATTTTTGTTTTATCTGCCTAAAATTATCCATGATCACACACACTTCTGTTTGTGTTGAATCTTTTTTAGAAAAACATAAGCATTTTTAATGACATTTCATCCATATCAAGCACGTAAAAATAAAATTGAAGGACACTTTCAGATAAACATTTTGAACACAGCCTTTGGTATCTCTAATTCGTCTATCAAATTGAATATTAAAGACAAAAATGCTGGAAAAGCTGGTCTCAAATGTCAAAATTACAGTATTCATATTATTTTCTAATAATTATCTTTTGGATTAAAAACTAAATGTATTTTTACTTCCTTGTCCGAAGTAAAAGGTAGTATTGTAATCACGAAAAATTCTGGGTATTGCATTTAACAAAATATCCATTTTGAGCGCTATCGAATGCAATTTAACGCTGTTTTTGCGTGACATCTGTAAGTAAGGACAGAATAAAGTACTCTTTCTTCCACAAAAAAAAAAATATATAAAACTGATTTAAAATGGATTCTGAAGAGTTTTTCGCGGCGTCTGTGCGTCCGTGCGTATGTATGTATGTATCTCGCATAACTCAAAAACGAGTAGCCTCAGAACGTTGAAATTTTGTATACAGAACTGCTATAATATGTAGATCTGCAACTCCTATTTCGGTTGCAATCGGCTGAACCAAAAGTATATAAATATATAAATATACACACCCACTATGTTACTCGGCTCCGTGAGCTCAGTTTTTTATTCTTATATGCTGGTAAATTGTGCATTTTTTGCTTTAAAAATAATTGAATTATGTTGTTCTCATCTTCCGGTTAAGGTTTTCACGCCTTTAGTTAATCTGCATGCAATAGATGTAGAATTATCAACAATTTAAGAGTTGTTTAAATGCCGGCTAAGACTAATTTTTGTTTATAATAATAGCCATTTGAAACTTACATTTGAAATTTAGCAGAATAGTGAATTCAGTTTCTACACCTTCAGTGTCTTTTTGCCAAGTGGAACCAAAATTAAACTCATTTTTGTGCACCGAAAAATCTAACTTGTTGCCTGCTGGCCGAATTGCATGTTTTTGCGTAGAAAGTCTAATTTTAATTGTAAAAAAAGTTTTTTTTATTGTTTTAACTGTATCTGGTGTTAAACTTTGTTTCTATATTTTTCAATTTTTAATGAAAACAGTGTGAGGTTTTATATATTTCTGCCTTGTCGCGAGCTGAGAACAGAATTAATTAAATAAGAAATAGATCTTTAATGAAATTCGAGGAAATAAGTATTTTATATTAGCAGCAAATATTGTCTGTCTAGGAGAATGTTTGCGAGTAACACATACGCATTAGGTAGGTAAGCGGCATTGAATTGTCTGTGAAAAGCTGTTTCTTTATTTGTTTAATTCCTTTTATACATCGCTTTAGATTTATTACAGTATTTGAATAGAACATGTGGCAACGATTAGATAATTCTTCAGATGACATAATTTTTGTGCATGCTGAGACATAAAATAAATGAGATATAACGTTGTTAAGTGAACCTAGCGCCAGAGTGTCGCTGTGGTAAATAAATATAGTGAATTTTAAAGGGTGCATTTATTCTATTACGGTTTATGCGCTATCGACGAAGTAGATTTAATTGAATGCAATAAGTTTAAATGAAATGCAGGAAAAAATGCGTGTAATTTAATATTCCGTACAAGGAAGTCATGTGGTGTATACATGGGATTTTCATTTGACGTCATAGCAATATAAATGTCAATGAATATAAGTGTGCTGAGCTGTGATCACTTATTTATTCCGCCATAGGGCTCAGGAGATACGAAAAGTTAAGACAAACCAGGAAAAAAAATACTATGCTAAAAGGGTTAGTATTTTAGTTAACATAATTATTTAAACGGGTTAATTTGTTATTACTGACAAGTGTAGACTTGTCACACTTGGCTGTGTGTACTCAGTGTTAAATGTGGCAAGTAAAATGACAAGTGTAGAGTTGTGATTTTAATTGAATGAATCATAAAATGATTTACACAGTTGGTAAATGTTCTTCCGCTTAATTTAAAATTTTCTCAGAAACCGAGAAAGAAGATTACAAATTGAAAAAACGTCAAGCTTGAATCAGCTTCTACTGTCTTATCCAGGTACAGATACTGAGCGCTATGAAAGATTAAGGCATAAAAGTTTATATTCCATGTAGAAGCCTTCTTTCTCCTTATATTAGTAGCGTAACTGTCAGTAGTCGTCTTGAGATATTAAGCCTTATTTATAAACCCTTCAGTATTCTAAGTTTCACAAAAAAAGTAAATCAGCTTCTGTGAACTTATATTTACAATAATGCAACTATTGACAATCTACTTGGTCTGCTTTTAGGCCACACTAATGGCCGAGTGGTTAAGACTACTAACTCCTGCTTGGTAATTAAAGGACCCCGTTCCGGATATGAATTTCTGGGGGATTTATAGGATTCCTTGCCAATGTGGTTTAATTTACATTGGCCAAACTAAAAGAGCCTTAAAATTTCGCGTCAAAGAACATGAGGCATATGTTAGAAAAAAGGAAACTCAGAAGTCTTCTGTTGCTCAACATTGTTGGTCCGAAAATCACATTTTCAATTTTTCTGCTGCCAAAATTATTCAAAAAACATCTTCCATTGGAGAACTGGATTTTCTAGAGGCATTTCACATTCAAAAAAATCTTTCTGTTGTGGTTAACGATCCTAATTCCAATCCAATTTTGCCTTCGGCCTTTAAAGAAATTATGTTTTAGCTCTGGTTTCACCAACAGATGGCGTCACGTGCTTATTCTTGTCCAAGCTTTCTTATCTTATCTAGTCCTGTGATAATATTGAGAATTTACGCTGATTTTTGTTATTAATCCTGCTTGGTAGTTCGATCTCACGCAAACAGGCTAGCTCTATGGTTGGCTTTCGAAGTTCTTCCCATATGTAAAGTGAATATGAGCCAGTTTTTCTTAGAAAGTCCTCCGCGAAGGCATTCCTTCCTCTGGGCAGATCGTCATAGTGTGCTTTGCCATATTCAAATAACCTAACCTAATTGCTCTGCTTTTAAATTCTCTCACCTTATTTTAGCAGTAACACTATTATTTTGCAAAACAAAAGAAAATATATCACAATTTACTTTGAGAAAATTATACTTCTATTTAGAAAGAAATTATTACTTAGCGTATCATTTCTAATTTTTTCACATGCTTCACAAAAAAAAAATACACAATAGCTATCATTAACGTACGGCTGTAGTTGTAACTATATAATGCCAGCTATACCAGTAATGCCTCACGAACAAGTAAAAAAATACTGTGATAAATTATGAACGCCTACGATAAACTTAAGTGATTATGGTACTTCGTAACACGCTAACTTCGAACTTAAAACATCTGAAAGTTTGAAATGAAATATAAGCACTTGAAATATCTGTAACATAACATGTTAAAATATAACAGCTTCTAAAGTTATTTGTTTATTATATAACAAAGGGTTAAGTAAAAGAATTAAAATACAAAAGTATTACAAAAGAGTTATTTTTAATTTATTAAATTTCTAAATTACATCTGGATTTTGTAATTTAAATGTATTTAATTCTCTTATTACTTTTTTGTCTACTGTACAGCTCAACACTCACGATTAATTTCTTTATAAGGAAGCAAAATTGTTATATATTACTTACTATATTATTCGGAATTAATAAATACTTTATTTACATGTAGATATGTATATATATGTACACTGCGGGAGAAAAAAAAAAGAACAGTTTTTGAAATTCAACTTGCGTTTTTCATGTCTCGAAAGCGCGACTTATGCATTAGATTTACATATAGCATTGCTCGAACACGTGTGTTTTGACACAAAATCGGATATTTTCTGAAATGACATGCCAATTTTTTTTCTATATTTCAATTCTACGATTCAAATTATGGCAAACTACCTTGTAAAAATCGCACGAGTAGTTTTTAAAAAATTAGCTCTCGAAGTTTTAGCTCTTCAAAGTTAACTGAATTTGATATATACTTATTAATACCTCTTTTTTTATTAAACTTATTTGATTCCTTATTCCAGAATTCCGAATTTAGGCTTAATCCAAATATAATTCGTACATTTTTTATGATTTATTTTTAAAATTTGTATTTTAAAATATTATTTATAAATTTTTCGAAAATCATTTTGTATTATAACCTAAAAATTTTTTAACATTCTATTAAAGTGGATGTATTTCTAGGCACACCTGCAAAAAATAAAGTTTTGTATTTCAAAATTTCCTAAGATATACATGAATTTACATATTCGTTCGTTTTGAAATTTAGCATATTCTTTACAAGCGTAATAATGCCAAATTCTGTTTACGCACTTTATTAAAATTATTTGAAATTAATGGACGTGACTTTTATTCCGCTAGTCAATAAAAACAAGGAAAGGAAAATAGGTTGCTATAAATTAAAAAGTTCGCCAAGTGAATTATTCTTGGCGCAAACTGAAAACAATACCCCAAGATAAAATTTTTAAATTTCTCCGTAAATTTCGCACCAAATTTTACAAAATTCAATATTTAGGCACAATATAAGTCGTAGAACCGAAATATGGAACAAAATTGGTATGTCATTTCGGAAAAAGTCCGATTTTTTGCCAAAATAGGTATGTTAGAACAATACTATATATTAATCTGATATATTTTAAGTCGCGTTTTCGAGACATGGAAAACGCAATTTGAATTTCGTCAACCGGCCCAGTAGAACCGGAGATATAGAACTGCCCTCTTTTTTTGCGCAGTGTACATGCGTAGACAAAAAAGCATTCCATTGGTTTACGGACATGTAATTATAATCTTAAGCAATGGAAGTAATTAACAGTGAAGGAAGCACTTGCGACATTTGTCATGTAGTTGCCAAAATTCAAAATTAGAACCAACTAGATATTCGTATCGCACAGAAATAATTTCATGCGAGAAGTGACTAGATTACGCTTGTTAAAAACCATTTACTTTTCAGACTAAAAATCGTAATGTAAAGAGATGGAGATGGTTTTTTTTTGTAAGCTCTGAAAATTAATAATAAAATAATTATATAATATTTCCGTAAGTTTTTATTATAAAAATATATTTTGGGTCACATTAATGTACATACAATTTGTATATCTATATAAAAAAGAATAAGAACAAAAGATACACATAGTGCCTCAATATGAAAATGTCTGAAGCCGAGTACATGAACTTTGGGTACTTGTATTCACGAAACAGTCAAAAATATGTGGAAGGATTGAATAGAATTGCACATTTTGAATGATTGTGAAATAAATTACCCAGCATATATTTTATGAAATAATTCAAGTGATACTGTTCATTACAGTTGCTTAAACTTTAAACGTGTTCCACTAAAGTGAGAAGGCTGGATCCACCTCTTACACTTGCTACATACTGCCTCGCGGCAGCTTTCTGTAGTTCCTTCTTTCTTCTGTCTTCTCTTGATTGGTAGAGTCCTATGGATCCAATGCCCATAAAGAACAAAATTCCTCCAAGCAGTAAGAGTACGATCCCTGAGATCCACAGAGCTTCCGGTTCATAAGGTGATGAACCTAAGACGACGAGGATGATGCCAATTGTAAAGATGAGTCCTCCAAGGGTACATGAGAAAACTCCGAGGTTAAAATACCTTTTAGGAGTTTTAGGACGCTCGTAGTAATAGCCGTAAGTCGTCATTGCAGGTAATGTCTAGAAGCTGCAAAATCTGATGCCGTTTTATGATGCTGTATGATGTTATGGTTAAAAACGCGATTGATCACTTATGAAACTTAGTGGAAAAAATTGCCACGTGTTCTGCATACTTGATGAGATATATGGAATTATTCTGAACTGAAGCTTAAGGATTTGTTCAAATAATTACTTGAAATGTACAATATCCGTCTCAGTTTTACTTCCAGTGGAACAACTATTTCACACAGGTCTGCAGTACAGGATAGTAGAATTACCTAGAAAGAAAAAAAAGTCTTAATTAGTTCTGAGTACCAAATGCCATTATTTCATGGTAATGAACAACAGTAAAATAAAATATTATACAATTTCCAGTCCAATGTTGACCTTTAATATGGTGCCAAAATAGCTCTGAGAATATAAAACATGAAACATTTCAAGATTTCTAAAGCTGATTTCTGATGCTTCATATCAGCATTTTAGATCTTTTAACTTCTTAAAGTTACACTATTGAAGCCGCTCAACCGGTATAGTGGATAGCGTCGCTGACTGCCGTGCCGAAGGGCCTGGGTTCGAATCCCGGAGAAGGGGTGGATGTTTGTAAATGTATAGTGTCGGTGCGGCACTCAAAATATGCGGCGAGCCGAAAGTCCTCTCGTGTGGTTTGGTGGAAGGAGAGAGGAGTGGGAGATCCTTGGACCCGTCCTCCCCGGGTTGCTCTTCATCAAAATTGGGGGCGAAACTGAGCCAAATCGCACTGTCACCTGTTAGGTGCTCAAGGCTGTTGCCAACGACAGGCGTAATCTAGCGCTCCTTGTCAAGAGGAGTCTCTTGGGCTTGAGTTGACTACGTCAGACAAGTGAGCATAAACAACAACAACATGATTGAATAGCTACTTGGATAAGTATACGATGGCTAACAGCCTGAGGGGAAGGATGCTTTCATGGAGGACTCTCTCAGAGGAGAATTTGTTCCCACTCACATTGAAAAACACTCATGCAGTTAGCTCGTTTGCCCGGGTTCACACCCGACTCGAACTACCAGTATTTCAGCCCTGTTAAACATTCAGAAACTGATACGGCCCGCAACTAAATTGTTGCACGTAACAACTTAAAGATTCTTCTAACGGTGAATCAACCTTTCAATGCACTCATCAAACGCAGAACTGGATTGATACCCGGGGTGTACACAACATAGGCGGAAACATGAAAACTTTTCCCTATCTTTAGCATTAATTTATCTTTTTTGGTCTCAAGTGTATGCAAAAAGTATGATAATATTAGGTGACGGTTTTTTTTACTGTAGAAGGCACGGGATGCTTTATCATTTTATTTATTTTTCACTTGAGATTAGGTTACTTAGTTATTGAAAAGAAATTGACGGGCATCTGCTTATGAGATGGCATCTCTTGTAGAAGGAATTTCTTGCGATCAATGGTTTCTAACTGTATTTCACAATGCGAGAACCACGAAAACGTTCATGTATCCGGAGAGCTCAGAAGGTAAAGTTTCTCGGCCACAAACAATTCGATACTGTTTCATCTATCTTTAATTTGAAGCATTGTTAGTGTTAAAAATAAAACATAAAAATGTTAACTTAGCAATTTACATATAAAATAATTATCAGCAATGCTTTTTATTAGAATTCTGCTTAAACAGAATATTGGCTTTATATAAAGAAGCACATATTTTATGCCTGATGCATTCGCTTTTCAACAAAACAACAACAAAATAATAATAACACGTAACTTGATCTGAAATTCCATGCTGCCTTAGTTCTTCACAACCTTAGTTGAAATGTTTTCTTAAGTATTGCAGAATTTCGCAACGAATGATGTTAATATACCGAACGCGTCTGTTATCTACATTAAATACCTTAATGCTAAATATATTTTCTTCATATTTTCCCCTTATTCATTAGCGACTTCTTCACAGTCATTAGAACTCAAAATGGTTCCCACCCTGACTGTCATGTATATCTCTGAGGTCAGCCAATCAGCGGCTCACATCGCGTAGAGAATCCAGATGAGACAGAGTGTGTAGGAGACAAGAGTGCTCTGCAGAACTTTTGGTAGGGCGTTCACACTCAAGTTCGAATTTCTGTTTTAGTCAGGGTAGCTGATCCAATTTTGTAGGGTGTTAGGAACACGGATAATCCATGAGCATTTTCTTAAATCACACTTTATCAACATGTACATATTTTGCACATAAAAGTCGTGTTCCTAGATTTAAACGTTAAATTTCCAATCGAGTATGGTGTAACATCTCTGCCACACCGACAAGTACGACACTAACCTTCATTGACGCGCGATTAATTTCCGTGTTACGGATACCCGCGTGTTTTATTTTGTGCAACAGATACAGAATCTGCTATTACAGAGCGTATTCCCATATTATTTACATTTCTTCGTAATTTAAGATATTTTTATTTAGTTTCATTCTTAATTATAAATTTACAACCGTTATTAAGCAGAAATTATCTCCATATTCTGCATTAGTATATTCATTCATCATCAGAAAAGACTATTTTTACGGCTATTATTGTCATTATTCTGTTCTAGATTTTTGTCTCGGAAGTATTCATCGCTTTCAAGAAAGAATTAGGTATTTGAACCCCATAAATAATGCCTTCACCTGACAGATATAAGAATGTTGAATTTTGCTAGCATTTAAATACCTTCTATTCTTAGATATATCATTTAAGAAACGATTGTAATAAGACAGATCCTCACCAAAAATGAAACGAAGAAGCATGTATTCCTGCGCAACATACAGCGTGGTACGTAGCAAGAAGGCAAGATTGTGCCTTTCGTTGGCAAGAGCTTTGGCCACCATGAAAGCGACAGTAAGACTTCGATCAGTTCCGCCAAGGACAGAAATCCAGAAGAACGATTCTGAAGGTTTCCCACTTTTCTTCTATTACCAACCTCTCGGGAGGGCTTTCCACTCGCCGCATATTTTGAATGCCCCCCCCCCTTGCCGCACATACACTGCACAGACATCCATGCCTTCTTCGGATTTCGAACCCGGGCCCTTCGGTACGGCAGTCAGCCCAAATTCGAATTTCTGTTTTAGCCAGGATAGCTGATTCAATTTCGTAGGGCGTTAGGAACACGAATAATCTATGAGCACTACCCTACTATTTTGTAAGGTGTTAGGAACACGAATAATCCATAACCACTATTCAGGTTAGTCTTATGTAGTAAAATGCACAATAGTAATTTACAGGAAATGAAGGTGTAGAAATGAAGGCGAAGAAATAAGAGTAAGTATACACATTTTTGCGGCCTGTATCGCTGCCCGAGGTGGGCACATTAGATACTGAACTAACTGGTTTATCATAATTTTATGTGTCTGTTTTTTCAATCATCTGCATATCCATCTCGCAACTCTTGGTCCTGCAATTTGCGTGACGCTACACGAGCATTCTTTCTTGGTGCTGCAATTTCACTTTTGAGGGGTGTAGTATCTGAGACTAATAAAAGCAGAATACATCTGTAATGTATTCTGCTTTTATTCAAACTGAGATCCAGTACCCAAGGGGAAAAGACCACTAAAACTAATGCGCTCTTATTAGCGCGGGTCCAGTCAATCGACTCGGGTTCGGATTCAGGGAACGGCATAACTTGCACGAGGTTTTCCTGTTTTACTTTATGTGTAACATAAATATGAGCCAATTTCCTATGGAAAGTCCTACAGAAAGGCAGTCATCATGAAACAGATAACCCGTCCTTTGATACAATAAATTAACTCATCAATAAACTTTTGCACGTCATTCCCCTTTACAATTAATGTTATGTGAATTAGAATATAAAATATGCAAATGCAAGATTATGTGGTAACATTTCTACGTTAAAAACTACAACAGTTTAAAAGGTAGAACAGGTTTTTCAAGTCAGCGATGATAAAAGGGAGATTGAAAAAAAGAAGTGAAATAAAAAATTAAATAAGCAGTTAAAAATATAAATATTTAGAAAAAAAAATTCTTCAGTTTTTATCTGCAAGGGAAACAAAATTAGTAGAATTAAAAACAGGAAATTAAACCTCTCGTCTAAAGAAATTCATGAAACCGTAATTTTATGCGCTGATTCAATTTATACAGTCATGATCTTTGAATGCGTGTAGCACGTTTATGATATATGTTTCTTGAAGATGCTTGAAACAATGAACAGGTGAAGAAATGCTCCAAACCACAAGGCTTAGTTTCAGATTCCTCCAAAATTACAGCAGCAGCGTGGCTAGTTACTTTTGAAAAATCCCTTCGCAAAATATATTTTTAAGAATAATTTCATATTTTCGCAAAGTATCTGTGCCTCATGCATACGTTGTGTAACTTTCGCTTGTTATGATTTGCGGTTTTCAATGACTCATCAGAAGCATGAAGACAGGAAAGTATTGCATTATTTGAATAGGGAGCCTGTGGCTGTTGGTGAAATATTTCTTTGTGTAATTCTTTCAAGCTGTGCTTAAATAAAGCAGTTCATGTTTTCGTCATTTATGAAGAAATTTACGAAAGCAAAAAGACAAGAGTCTGAAAGGGTTCAGATTTTTAGCAATCGCCTGAAAGTGTTTGTTAAGGTATTTTTAAAGCTCTCGCTTAGCTCGCAAGCGACGAGCCTGTTGTTGCACTCATCAACCCACTTCTTTTTGCCTTTTTAGCTTTATTATTAAGTATCATTTTCTTCGCCCTTACGCCATATACAACTCAACAGCAAAATTACAAAAAATCTAAAAGCAGCATAGCACCATATGCTTAGAATTTTCGATGCACTGTTAAGTGTTGGCATACACTTTTCTATTTTTAAATTTCTTTGTTTGGTTTATCATATCAATGCTCAATTTTCTTAGTAAGAAGACTAGCAAAACCTTTTTTACCTTCTTATTATTAACGCTTTGGGTGATAAATTTATTAATAACATGTCATGTTCTTCGCACTTACGCCACATAAAATTCAATTCAACAGCAAAATCGCAAAATATTTAACAACAGCATATCTTTAGAATTTCCGAAATACAGTTTCTTGCGCTAGAAATAAAAATATGACACTGTTCGCTTTCAAATCATTGAGTTTGTTAGTAAAAAATTAATTAAGATTTTAAAAAACATGAAATATAAAATTCGAAATTCAAAATTCGGACTTCTAAGTGCATATGCTGGGTGGAGGACTACATTATTCGAAATTCGATGATCATGCTGAATTTTTGAACTCCGTTTTATCACAGTACAAGGGATAACATATGTTCATACAGTTTCTTCATTATTTAATTTCTTTAAAAATAATATAGGGCGATAATATTTGATGGAAGCAATCTGAAAAGTGATACAGCCGTTTATAATAAACGACGCAAAATCCCGTTTCGATGCTTTAATAGACTAAGGGCTTCAGGCTAACACCCTTGATGTAACTTACATCTAAAATCGCTTTCGCTTTAGAATTCTACTTCAACATTCAAAAAAATAAAATAATCAAATCTTCTTACCAGTCAGACGAGATCAATTCAATCCAATATTTTATCCAATTTTATAGACAACACAGACAATACATGACGACAAGAAAACACTTATAATTACAGTTATATATAGAGTTCTCACTTAACATTTCATAGTTCACCATTCTTCGCAGTCTCAATCGCAATTAATTCAACTAAAAAAGAATCAGACGCGCAGCGCCATCTGACTCCTTACAATTATAGTTTCTAGATCCCTTTTGGATTAAAAAATAGAACCTGAAGGAAAAAACCAATATTCAGCGGAGCCACTTGGTAAGTGTTATCTCTGGAGATGAGGATTCGCATTTCAACAATATTTGTCGAGAAGATTGTTTTCTACCTGCTGTTTCGTCTCTTCAATATGGTATAAGATCGAGTTGAATTATCTCAAAAAAGCATGAAGCACTTGCATGGATTTACAATTACTGCGTATTTAGATCGTGAACATAATTAATGCATTTAAATTTGAAGATAAGCATATTCAGGCATTCATGGCTAATTATGTAAACGCATCTGTTGGTTAACCAAGCGAAAAATTAACAAAAACAATTGATTCAGATTACATATGAATCTTACAATTTACGAATAACGGTTGTTATCGTCTGCTTGCTAAATATTCATTTATTTGAATAGTAGCATGTTAGCCTTTTATAAATGCAAACGATATGTTATTAATGCAACTTATGTGTGGCAACGGTATTTAATTTATTAGTCCAAAGGGATTTAGTCCCGAAGGACTATTACTTTCGTTTCGCGATTTTGCGTTGATTCACTCTGAATGCCCGATTCACTTTTCAAATTGTTGCCACTAAATGTTATCGCTCTGCATTAAATTTTAAAAAATGAAAAATCTGCATAAATGTATGCATGTTTTTTTTTTGTTTTTTTTTTGACGTAGCTTTCTCTTCAAAAATCGTTTGCGTGCGTTGCACGGGAAAATAAAAAGGAATTTTAATTACAGTTCTAAATAAATAGCCAAATAAATGTGAAATTCGTAACAATATTCTCTAAAACTTTAACGAATGTTTTCAAAGATTTCAAAGCCAGCAATACCAACGTTGTACAGAAAAACATTTTTATCTCCAGCGTGTGAGGCTGTGTGTAGGAAATTCTAAAGATATGCTCAATTTAAAATTATTTTGCGATATTGCTGTTGAACTGAATTTTATGGTTTAAGTGCGAAGAACATGGTATTTAACAAATAAAGGTAACACACAAAATGTTAAATAAACGTCCCTTTGGACGTAATTTAAAATCTGAAACATTTCAGATTTTTAGTGTGATTATCGCGTTGATGGTTCTGTTTATATTGCGTTCTTGTGACTTAATTATTATTGTGACAGCTTGCCGTTTCAAAATGGTAAAAATACTGTTGGCTGAAAGTTTACCGAAGCAAGTAATGCTGATCATTAACATAAAATGATTTCTATGTTATTGTTCTTCTAAAAAGAATATTCTTTAAAGAGTTAAGTATTAGAATGAGGTATTTTCTCGACTTGCTTGGTAAAATACTGCAAGTAAAAACGTCTTTGTTTGAGAATCTTTGATGTGTAATATTTCTTTATTAAAGACTTTGTGGAGCTTGGGGCTCAAAGGTAAATATTTTGGTAGAAGAAAATTCGGTGAATTATCGGATTGTTTTTTTCAGTTGCTATGGCATCTCCAGCTCTCATGCTGGTATTACATTCCGGCATCAGAATAATAAATTCCTGTAACTTAAAAGATAAATTTATTTCAGTAAAAAAATTCACTTCTCATAGCTTCGGTTAAGGAGAGTAGGCCTTATTTTTCATGCTGCCGTTAATCCACAGAAATTACAGCGTATTACGTTTAAATTTTTTTTTACACTAGAGCTCCATACATTCGGATTAGATGTGATCGTAGTTTACTCGGATCTTTAAAAAATCCGGATAGTTAGTTCTTTTTTTGCTATAAATATTTACTATAATGCAAGCAAGTCAAGGAACTTTGTTTTTCCCTTTGCTATATTTTATTTCAACAAATATTATGAATTTTTTAATTAATATTGTTATTATTTTTCCCGGTAAAGCAAAACACAAGGCACGCATTCTTTGATAGAAATAAGCAATGAAATATTTTTATTTTACTTGCTTAAATACACAACTAATTTTTTTTTATAAAACACATATTTTCTCCCTCCTTCCAGCATGCCTTTGTGGTGTAATGGTAGCACACTCGGCGCGTATTCGAGAGAGCATTGCTCATTTTTCATGCCCCCTACTTCAAAATAAACTAATGACTCTACACACTGAAATTATTTTTTTTTAGGTAGGCCATAAAACTAATTCCAAAATACTATTACATTTTTATTACACAAAAGCAATGAATAAATTACTTTTGATTTGCATAAAATAAAAATACTGAACCTATTTCTTATTCAACTAGAATTAAACTATAATATTATTTTTATTGATGAAAAATAATAAAATAAAAATTAACAATAAAATGCATATTATCAAATTTTTTGTTACCAAGTTGAAATATTTTTATTAACCAAAGAAAAACTTACTAATATGGAGAGAAAGCTGACATAATTTTACTATGTCAAGTGTATTTTTAATAGAAGCACTTGTTATATATAAGTAATGAATGACCTATGGAATAAGCAAAGAATAGAAAGTTCCCATGTAATATGTGATTCCTTTTCCATTAATAAGGTATATTTTCGAAATGTTGCAGAGCAATCAGCATGTCACATACATTCATGTAAATGAATAAATATAACAGCTTTTTGAAAATATAAACTCATTCAGAATGATTAACCTTATTTCCAACCACTTTATCCTAGAAATTTGCAAATGCATGAAAACTGTTCATGTTTTACCGCAAATGCCGTATAAGATTTCCTTCAAACTATGCGAATTACGGGCGGAGGGTGGGGGACCGAAAGATTTCAGATTTTAAATTACGTCCAAAGTGGCTTTTTTTAACGTTTTGTGTGTCACCTTTATTTATTAAATATAATGTTCTTCGCACTTAAAGAAAATAAAATTCAGTTGAACAGCAATATCACAAAATAATTTTTAAATGAACATAGGTTTAGAATTTTCGATACACAGTTCCGCGTGCTGGAGAATGGAAGGTTTTTTTTCCCTGTAGAGCGTTGCCATTGCTCGCTTTTAAATCGTTGAGTTTGTTCAAAAATTTGTTTAAGTTTTATAAAATATGAAATAGATAATAAAACAAATAATAAAACAAATTTGGGCTTCCAGATGCCCATATTCGGGTGGAAACGTACGTTATTCAAAATTGTATGGCTCTAAGTACCGTTGTTTTATCACTTTTGGGGGAATATACATACATTTATGCATATTCTTCATTATTTAATTTCTTTAAATATAATAGAGGGCGATAATTTTTGGTGACAACAATTTGAAAAGTGATACAGCCGTTTATAGTGATTCAACGCAAAATCGCAAAAGGAAAACAATAGTCCTTCAGAGACAAATCCCCTTTGGACTTAAAAAAAAAAGTCAGAGGTTCAGGACAGAAATGAGTTAAGGGTCTGTTTTTTCTGTAAGAGAAACAAGAAACACAAAAGCATAAAAGGCGGTAGGAAAAATGCATCAAGTCACAAAACGATTGCTACAAATCTTGAAGTACTCGTAAGTTAAGTAATCGAATGATCATTCTGCTTACTAGCATGAGTTCGTTATGCATAAAAATATCTGATGTGTACACCACACGACTTCCTTGTACGAAATATTCACTTATACGCACTTTGCATTTCATTTAAACTTATTGGATTGAATTAAATCTACTTCGTCGATACCGCATAAACCACAATAGAATAAATGCACTCTTTAAATTCACTATATTTGTTTACCATTCTAGCGCTAGGTTCACTTAACAGCGTTACATTTCATTCATTTTATAATTCAGAATGCACAAAAATAATGTATAGCATCTGAAGGATTATCTAATCGTTGCCACATGTTCTATTCAAATACTAAGATAAATGTAAAAAGATGTATAAAAGAAATTGAACAAATAACCAAAACAGCTTTTCACAGACGATTCAGTAATTGTCATTTAATTAATTCAGTTCTCCCTTCGCGACAAGCCAAAAATACATTAAAAACTCAAAATATCTATATTAAAAATTACAAAGTAAATCTTAAACACTTATTTCCTTGAATAAATTCCAAAATGGATTAAGCATGATTTAATTTAAGTAATTTTAGTTGGCAATAATAAAAGAAGGCGTTATCTTTGTTGTTGCAAAGCTCAGTTTCTCTAGATTAGCAACAAATCCACTATCCACAACTTTCAAATGTAAACAAATATGGCTGCTATGCTAAAAATAATAAGGCTAAGCCGCACTTAAACAACTTTTAAATTGTTGATAATTCTACATACATTGCATGCAGATTTACTAATGGCATAAAAACCTTAACCGGAAGATAAGAACAACATAATTCAATCATTTTTAAAGCAAAAATTGCACAAAAAACCAACACAAGAATAAAAAAACTGAGCTCACGGAGCCGAGTAACATAGTTGCTGTATATACATATATATATATATATATCTCTTTATATACTTTTGGTGCGACAGATTGCAAACAAAATAGGACATGCACATCTATATGTTATAGCAGTCCTATATACAAAATTTCAAGGTTCTGAGGCTACTCGGTTTTTGAGTTATGCGAAATACATACATACATACTCACAGACGTCACAAAAAAGTCTCTTCAGAATCCATTTAAAATCAGTTTTATAATTTTTTGGGCGAAAAAGAATCCTTTATTTCGTGCTTACGTAGGGATGTCACTCAAAAACATCCTTAAATTGCATTTGATAGCAGTCAAAATAGATCTTTTCGTTGAAATAGGATACCCGAAATTTTTCGCGATTACAATACTTCCTTTTTACTTCGTACAAGGAAGTAAAAATTAGAAAGTCAGATATGAACCTCAGCATCCCTTTATAGTTTACAACATTACGTATACATTAACTTCCAAAGGAAAGCTGGAAAAAGAAAGAATTTTGCATGATTTTAGTTTAATCATTCCAGTTTCGACTTCTAAATCATCAATCCTCCTACATGACTTCAAAATTAATTTTTTCTTTCCAAGGTGAAATAATATGCTAATTTCCTACAAGAAATGGAATTCGCCTAATGAATAATTTAACCTTAAAATTTCTAACTTTTTTTCTCTGTTTTTATGATGGCAATGGAGACTGACTTCTAGCTCTCAGCATCCGGTCGGTGGCGAGGGAACAGGTTCTGCTCAATGCTCTGTCGACTCATTTCCGGCGATCTCCGATTCGCTTCGTTTCGAAATTGCTGGAGTATGTATTGAATGATTTTACAGAAATCCTTATTCAGTTAACTCACGGCCCATTTGTTGGGCAATGAAATATGCTAGGAGAATAAATTTAATAATATAGCCAATCAATTACTTTATTTTACTCGGAGATGCACAGAGATTTCGCAGTTGAGTGATGATGATTACTATTAACTCTCCAATGGTTTTTCCAAAAAGTCATGGTTTGCACAAAATGGATCATGATGTTTTGAAAGCATTAATCTTTTCCATGACTGCCGAATGTTTTTAAGTGGACAATGACTCCTAAACGAATGACGAAGATAGGTAGGTACATAACCAAGACCTGATCATGGCATAGACTCTCAAATTTCAAACCTTAGATACCAGTTTTTTTAGGGGGCAAAAAAACCATTTTGTAATTCTATAGCTCCTTTTCTTTAACATGAAACCAAGGGAGAGTGTGTCCGGGGCCCCAAATGTTTACCTAAAGCCAATTGCCATAATTAGAAGAGATGATGAGATAATTAAAACGTTTTAACACTGGCTATTAAATTATACATGTTCTATATTTCTTTATTTCTTTAAAAAAGATCTTTTCCTACTGAATAACATGCTTTACAGCATTTAAAAAATACTAAATACTGTTGTGTCACACTTCTTTCATCAATTCAGACATGGTCATATTCTCTTTCTCAGTTAAAAAGTCTTTTTCACGTAGCTCTCTTCTAAATACTGAGATGCCGAGAAATCAAATGGCGCTAAGTCCCCGCTTTATGCAGCATTAAGTAGTGCTTTCCAATCGATTCCTCTAGTGCTGCTAAAGCACAGCAGGAGCATGTAGCCATGTATTGTTCTTCTGAAATAAAATCCACTATTCCTTGAGAAAATCCAATACTTTCTTTCATATGACTCCCCGAATAAGGATATCCAGAACGTTGGAATAATAATCACCGTTTATTGTCTATCCACAGTTCGAAAGTGCTCACAGAATGGTCTGTCAGAACACGCTTTGTTTATTATTCCCATGTAATTGTCTTTGAAGTAACGCCACCATTGAAATATTAAAGTGCGTCTATGTGTTTTACTAAAATGTACTTGAATAACATTTCAGACGCTTCATTACTGATTTTCCCGAGATGAATAAAATACGCAATCTCTGCTGTATTTTCATCATCCGTATCTGGTCACAATAAAATTTAGTACGTGCTTCCACTCACTCTGACCAAATGTTGGAGGCCAAGTTCATCCAACTGAAAATTCAGTTCCATCGAAGTATAGCCTTCATGCAACTATATACAAGGATTTTACGTTTCTTCTCAGGAAAAAGAAAAAGATACAGAATAAAAACTCTTCAGGTAGCGTGTATACAGAATTCGACTGAGGTAAAGCAATCACAGGCCATCAGTCTAAGAAGAACTGCTTACAGAGCTGACTCGTATTTACATTAAACGTGAGGAAAATTACAAAACTTAATGCCGTAGTCTCTTCAGGCATCGCAGAAAATTACAATATGCACCACTATAAAAACCAAATAACACTACGTTGGCTTGGCCAATAACAACTTAGCTAGCAGTGGATTCCCGAAGAAAGATGTAGGATTTTGATCCTTTTCATTTTTAATTATATAATTTGTATAAAAAATTTACTCAGTGCTATTCTGCAGGAATATATTTCATTCAATACGAGGTGATAATCATTTATCAGAGTACTCCAGTGCACAAATCGCATGCTATGGTGCCATGTGAGGTTCTTATGTAGTTTGTTTTGTTAATATACTAGAATGAAAAACTAAAGGATAATTCATAACTCTTCTTGTTTCTCGCCTAGACAAATAAATTTGCCAATAATCTAAATATACTTTATAATCTCACGTAATGCGAAAAAAGTTAACTACCTTTTATTTCTCAGAATAAATACAATCAGTTTCTAACTCGGAACGTGCACAAAGCCTCCACTTGGGCTTAAACTTAAATAATTATGAAATTAAAACTAAACTAAGCTTAACTAAAGCCATCTTGAAAGGTATAGCCGAAGTCAGGAAAGGTCAGCTCGCTAGTCAGGAAAATCAGACTCTCTCTGTAGAAGTCGATGAAGCACCGACTTAAATAGTACTCTTACTCATTTGCATTCACTGCACTTCCGAAATTACCTTCTGGTAGGAAATTGTAAGCTGAAATTAGAATAGATGGGAAAGTTGCATAACTTAAAATAACTGTTAATAAAATTAGGATAAACCTTACAACATAAAAAGTGAAAAATTAGTGCTAAAGCAACGGCGCGAATCATTATGGCTTATTTTTTTAATCATATCTTTAATTGCCTGAAATTATAGAGGAAGAATATTGACTTTTTTGTGCCTTTATTTTTAATGCTATTTGTAATAATAAATCGGACAAGACATGAAAGCTTATCCTTGGGATCAAACTTCAGTAGATATATTTAGTCCAATTTGACTAAAATTTCAGTTCCCTTGAATTTTCACGCAACGATGCTATTAAGTTCGGTGTTAGCAAACTTCGATTTGTAATGCAATTTACAAACACTAACGTTTATAAAAGCATTGTTATTTAAATTGTTGCAAATAAGATTAAGCTTCGATTATTCTAATATTTCGTTAATAAACTTTCAAGACAAAGTATCTAATAATTGTATCAAAAACATTTTTTTTAATGTCAGTGCTTCTTTACCCTTACATATACTATACATTAAGGTAATTCTTCCGAGAAAAGTCTCGGATCTACCCGACTAGAAAAACAACGTTAGATTTTGGTAGTTTAATTTTCTTATAAATTAAGAAAATGCTGAGCCTAAGAATTTTGCTCCACTGCGCAGTAACATATTTTGCTATTCCTTTGGCAATTCATTATGTCTCCTCTAGTTGTATAGTTCGCCGCCCAAACGGCATAGTGGGGAGGAGGAGGGACTACGATACCAAACGTCCCGAGTTCGAATCCCTGAGGAGGCATGGTTTTAACTGTTCGTCCCTTCATAGGAGGCAAAGTCACTTTATTCCTTCATAATAAAGTAACCACCTCTTCTGGCCTTAGTAGCGGCAAAGCCGAAATCGGCCGAGGGCCCGCCATTGGGAAAAAAAAGCTGTATAGTTCAAGTCAATTTCTCAGACGCCTTGTTCAAATGCCCGTGTTGCGCTGTTTATAGCGTCAACTCTGAGTAAAGCTGAATAAATCTGTAGTATCTTACTAATGCGACGGAGCATCCAAATAGAAAAATTACAATTACGTGTTTTCAGTATACCCAAGCTAAATGCAAGTATGTTTGACAACATTTGTGAGAAAACGAACAATATTATGTTTGATGGATCTGTTTCGATCTATAAGAGACCTTTTACTGTCTTCCTAATAGTTTATGACAATGGCCAATTTTTTACAGAATAGTTTCCCATTCTAATGGATTTCACGGCATCCTCGGAAGAATTTATGTTTTCAATTTTTAATATATGCTGCCGGGAAACATTATATTCAAAAAATATTAAATCAGTTTGTAGAGTCAATAGGATTTTTTGGAAGCAGAAGAAATGAAAAATGAGCGACGCTTTCGCCGAGAATCGAATCACGAACCTCTCGTTTACGCGTCGAGCGTGCTGACCACAACACCACGAATACATGCGAAGAAGGTAGGAGAAATACCTTATATACTACCCCTTTTAAAGGGCGACTGGGGATTAGGGGCCCAAATTGCCAAATCGTGGGGGTGGAGAATCATCATCCACCACCTTTTAGTTCGGGCGCCACTTGTAAAGTCATTAGGATTTTTTGGAAGCAGAAGAAATGAAAAACGAGCAACGCCGTCGCCGGGAATCGAACCACGGAACTCTCGGTTACGCGTCGAGCATGCTGACCACTACACCACGAAGGCATGCGAAGAAGGCGGGAGAATTACCTTATAAGTTATATGAAATTACATCAGTTATATCCAAAAATTATTATATCAAATTATATCAATTATATCCCAACATCAGCACATTGGTAGGGCATCTTTTTCTAGAAAGTTTTTCAGTTAAGGCAGATAAAACCAGCTACACGTTTCTAACGCAATCTCTGCCAAACGATATTATAGCATATCATTAGTTTAATTATCTCAGATGTAAAATTTTAACGTCATTCCGAGACTAGAAAACTATATGTGCATTCATTCATCTTTCTTTCACATCAGTAGATTAAAGCTAGAGTAAGCAAAGAAGTACGCCATGGAAAATGGAGCAGGAAAAGACACACATATTGGATTTTGGTATCGAATACGAAACGCCAGATGGCAAACGTTTAAAGGTATTCATTCGAGTATTTGAAATGCTTCATCAGTAGAGCTCAAAGTTATCTTACAGATCATGGCTTAGTTCAGAGCGATGAAGTGACGACGGCGGAACAAATGTAATCCTCCAAAACTGAATGACTGACAAGCATTTCCACGGAATTACAGAAGCGACGAATGGAAATATACATTTCATTGCCCAAGAAACAAATTAAAAGTTTAATGACTTTTATCTCGGAGGTAATCAAAATGAACGCGTGTAGTAAACTCTGAAATGAACTAATATTTTATTACCAGCATATGTGGGAACGCACTCTTGCGATCCTCCATCAGCACGTCTGATTTCCGGTTATTTGATGCACCCATCATGTGTTATGCATTTTCATTAAATTTCCGTGTAAAAGTTTATAACTTTAACCAGAGCTGGAACTAGAACGCGAAGAATGCACTTGCCTTACGTGAATGGCAACGAGGAAAGCCAAATTAGCTGTGAAATTTTAGAGATACATATAAAAGTAAGCAAGCAATTAAGTTTTGAAACTCTGGAGAAGCACCGTTTTGAAATAGCACAAAAGATAAAAAAGGGCTATATTCATTTGACGCACATGCGTGCTTTTTCTTAATCAAACCAAATCAAATATTAATTAACTGTTTATGATTAAATATCTAAAGTGTGTAGAGATCCTCACTTTTTATCTAATAACTAAATGTTGAGGAACCTAAACGAATAATGGCTTAAGTTCAGAAACAGACGTAAACTCAAGAAGTGTTAATTATCCTTTATTTGCTCAAAACAAAGATTCACAGATGGCCCCATTCTTAAGGCGTACAACAAAGCCTCTACTTGGGTTTAAACTGAAAAGTAAGGTATAAGAACTTAACGAATGACTAACTAAAGAGATTTAACGACGCTAACACAATTCTAAACTAGTTGGCCCTTAATATTAAATTAGTCAGCAAAGCTATTAAAAGGCACGCAATAGGGCCACGAATAGTACTTAGAGAGACGTATCCAAAAGGCAAACGCGCACTCTTCAGAAATTCTGATTCTCTCTACCGAAGTCAGTGGAACGTCGACTTAAATTTTATCTACTACTCATATGCATTTAACGCGATTCTAAGTCATTCTGTAATCTGAAATTAGGAGAGACAGGAAAGGAGTTTTGACTTCAAAATAACTGTTATAAACTTAGGATAAAACTTACAAATGAAATATAAAAATCATTATAATATACGAAAAAAATTACGAACTGAAATTACATAATATTATAATTGTTAAACAGATACAAGGCATCAAATTATAAGTCATAACAATGGGTTGAAACTAATAATCTCTTCAAACAAATCAATTTAAAATTTCAAACATATCTTCGTGGAATTAAATATTAAAAAAATAAGCCTTCAAAAAATTTTTTTAAAGCTATAAAAATATTGTTCGCTTAACAGAGGGATCGAATCCGGCAAATGGGCCGGCTGCAGAGGTGTTTTAGTGGTTTTTCCTGGTATGTAACATCTAGGCAAGTCAGTTTCTTCTAGAAAGTTCTCATGGAAGGTATCTCTCTCCTTAGACAAATAGTTCTCGTATGTTTTGCATATTAAACTAAATAAACATAACAGAAAGAATGCCTCTTTTATGGAATATGTGAGAAAATACTTTTGGAAAGTCCGAAAATTTAGCTTTAAAGGTGAATTTATTGACAGCATATGAAAAAATTA
The DNA here is from genome assembly GCA_000611955.2 of Stegodyphus mimosarum. NCBI lineage: Eukaryota > Metazoa > Arthropoda > Arachnida > Araneae > Eresidae > Stegodyphus > Stegodyphus mimosarum. The sequence goes on along the minus strand of KK115000.1, from coordinate 473,509 downwards.
CAAGAGAAAGCGAATGACTAAAAAATCAATCAATTGATGAAGGAAAGAATTTTGCCGGAAAAATATTTTCTCATACCAGAAATGAAAGATGCTTTAATCTCACGACTAAAATGGAGGTATCAAAAATCAAACGAGATAGCTTCCTGCTTCTAGTTTGATACTGGTGAAAAATAATTATCTTTGGATTTAAGCATTTTAAAAATGGAGCAGCTTTTAAAATACTACTTGAATATCGAATTGATATAAATACTTTAAGTCCATCAAAAATAACTAATCTTAAAAACCACGCAATTTCAACAATTCTGGTCACTAAAGCAAAATCAGGTCTTTTGAAGATAATTAAGGATTGCAGTTTAGTTTCATTCATATTTTAATTCTGAAATTACGCTAACAATATTTTCAACCTTGCCGATTAAGGTCGAAGATGCTTAAAAATATTTCAAATAAAAATAAAATTAAAAAAATTAAATAAAAAAATCTGAAATGCTCAGATTTTATATAACGCCCTAAGGGACTTTTTTTAACGCTTTATGTGTTACCTTTATTTATTAAATATCATGTTCTTCGCACTTAAACTATAAAATTGAATTCAACAGCAACATTGCAAAATAATTTTAAAATGAGCATATCTTTAAATTTCCGATACACAGTCTCGCGCACTGGAGATTAAAAATATATTTTTTTCCCTGCGCAGTGTTACCGTTGCTCTCTTTGGAATCGTTGAGTTTCTTACTCAAATATTCTTTAATGTCTGACAAAATATGAAATACATAATAAACAAATCCCAAATTAGAACCAAATTAGAACCACCGAGTATGAACAGATGTCCATACTCGGTGGAGGATTACGGTATTCAAAATTTTATGGCTCTACGTACCTTTGTTTTATCACAATGCGAAAAACATACATACATTTATGCAGATTCTTCATTATTTAATTTCTTTAAATATAATACAGGGCTGTAACATTTGGTGGCTACAGTTTGAAAAATGAATCAACGCAGAAAGTGAGTCGACGCAAAATGAAAAAACGAAATTAATAGGCCTTCTGGGCTAACGCCCTTTAGGCTGAAACAATTTTGCGAAAACGTTTTTGGCCTCAAAAAATTTTCAAATATTAATGTATAGGTAGTAAATAATCCAGTGGATTTTGAAAAAAAAATGAATGGCCATTTTTTTCATTTAAAGCAAAAAAAAGGGGGCAGGAATAAAAAAGCCTGCATATTAATGTAATACTTTTTTATATTTATTCATACTACTTGAACATTATTTGCTATTCATCAAAAAGGCGTTTTCGAACATTTTCGTTTAAAAATTATATAGTATTACATGCATTAATTTTCTGAATGCGTAAAATTATAATTTCTGAATATTTTAAAAGTTATAGTACGATTTTGTATAATTATCTTTGTTGAATACAGATTATTCAGATATAGTTAATGGGAGTGTATACAGGGAAATGCATTTACTTATTTGCCTCAGGAGAAAAAATACATAGGCACGGCTTTGACTTCACCAGTAGTTTATTCGTAATAATTTCTTTGAATCTCTCCCAACTCGTCAAAATTTCATTCTCATAATAAATGACATGTGTAGTCATCCTAATCATTCATTCCCACCATAAGCCCCGCTGTACGGCAAAAGGGGGAACTCCAGCGGCTTTAGAGTATTATCCGCTCCTATGAAATTTTTTCCTTTGTCGAAATAGATATTCTTCTTCTACACATACGTCTTCTAAGGTCTGTATAAAAGCGCTGGTTGAAAACGATCACATAGCTTTCAAATGTACTGAAAAGGTAAATAACGCAAATATCTAGCCCTATCCTAACCTTTCTTTAGAATTCAGGAGAAGGCCATATTCAAGATTCCTGCTTGCTATGAAACGTTTTCTCAGACGACAGTTCTGTCATATAAACCTAATTTCAGTGTTATATAGCTTAATAACCAAGACACTTACTTTTCAATAACTTAAAAAATATTCAATCCCTCTGATTTAACTGGCCAGCGATGTTGTCGAATTTTTTTGAGCAATAAATGTAAATAATGAACAACAATGGCAACTTTAATAAACGGCAAAATTTAACATTTTTTAGAGCGAATTTCAGGGAAAGTGGTGGAAAGGTTTGCACATATTACGCAACAAAATTAATATCGAATAAAGACATAGGAAAACTATTCTCTAAAAATTATTTAAACAGAAATATTTTAATTCTGAAAACACGGAGCGCACTATCATCTTTAAAATATATAGTGACAACTTTTGGGGTGGGAGTAATAACTCCTGTATAACTGGCGTGATAATTCTAAAACCTAAATTATTATTTGCTTTTTACTTCTTTGTTCGAGACCTTATTTTTATCAAGATTCGTGTTTGGGGATTTTGAGATCCCCCTTTAAGTTACATACAGGTGCTATTAAACGCCACATAATCTATCGTCGTCTTTGTTGTGAATATTTCATTAGTGACATTGTAGCTTAAATATGAGTATTATACGCGATGAGTTTTTTTATTTAAAAAATATTATATTCATTTTGTTAACTTTCGTTATGGTATTGGGTATCTTGCGCACAATTATGAAGACAAATGAAACCTTATTTTTTAATTTTAGCCAAAGAAAAGAGCTATTTAAAGGGTTGTGCACATTACTTAATAGGTTACGAAACGGCTATATGCCTGACAAAATTTTACAAAATACATTTTAAGAAACTGGCTTTTACATTTGGCAAAACAGAAGACTGTTGGTTTGCTTCATACAACTGGAAATTCAGTTCATTAAACTGCTTAATTTGTAAATACACCAACAACAAGGATTGCGACAAAGAATAATAAACCATGTCAAAACTGATGGATAAATGCTAAATTAAGCAATGCTTAGTAAGCGAAGATTTTTTTTTATTCTTATTTGATGAACAATGGATCGTAATAACAATAATAAAAATCCTTTATAAAGTGAGCATTTAAAATTGCATTAGCGAATGAAGGCTATTTATGTCCAATTACTAATCCACAAGCGATTAGAAATGTCCTTCATAATTACGCATCCATGTTTAGCAGCTTAAAATAAACCATTGACCACTAACAAACAGAAGGAAACGACTGAACTCCGCTACAAAGTATGAGATAGTTAAAATGAGCGCACTGAAGCAAATAATGTTTTTTGCAGATAATGTTGTAAAATATGGTACCACATTTTTACATTAAAAATGTGTATGAAATCACATAACGAGAAACTGAATACACAAACAGGAACAAGTATTTCTTTAATATGTTTTGTTTTCTTTTCCGTTTAAGAGTAAAATTTGTGTTAATAATAAATAATCTGGATGCACGAATTAATGCAGGATTTGGTAACAGAGCTACAGTTACGACAGAGATTAGTTTAGGTTTCTTTGTTACGGCAAAGAACACGAGGCCTATCTGCGCAACGAAAGAGATGTCTTCGTGGAAGGCATTCTAAACGAAATGGGCTTATATTTACGTTACGCATGGGGAAAAACAACGAAAAACAACCATACGACCAGACAGCCTGGCTTTTGACTCCATTACGAACTACGACTATTCAGTAGTCGTAATCAGATGGCCATTGGGGGCGATCCGTTAGGACAGAGATTGGGAATACATAATTCAGCACCAAAGAACCCACCCATCCCAAAAAATTATTCCTTACAATGCAAGATCTTCTGAGTAATTAACTATCCCAGCACTCACAGAGGTTAATAACAATGCCTGAATTATAGAAAGTCCTTGCAGAGAGAATCTGCATTTGAAATTCGTCATCACAATATATGCGTTTGTTTGTTTAATGAAATCCAAGAAAACACGTGAAGGCTATCTACGTAATGGAAGAGATGCCTTCGTGGAGTATTTCTAAGAAAAACTGGCTCGTATTCTCGTTACATATGGAGAAAACTATAAAAACACTGAGGCAGACTGGATTTAGAGCATTCATACAGTTTCGATCTGAATTTTATCCCTTAAGCCACAGATCACTGTATGTCACTATATAATTTGGGGATATCGCTTAATTGAGAATGGAACTTATCTCTTTAGAATCTTTTTTTTTTTTGCCTGAAAACACGATTTGTTAGACGAGTAACATGAGTAGATACTGAAATGTCCGTTGTAAATAGTTACAAAAATGCTTCATTTAGACCAAACCTGAAATCTTTGTGATTATTTTGAGTCGGTTTTTA
>KK115000.1:449995-469299 GCA_000611955.2 Stegodyphus mimosarum | reverse complement strand
TAAAAAAAAAAAAAAAAAAAAGGATGCCCAAATTTACGGGAGGAATTAAAATCAACAGTTAGAGATGAAATTAAGGCTATAAAGTATGGTGGATTTGTAGCTCAATTTAAGGAGAATCTGAATTTGTACAACAGCAAAATGCAAACAATTAAACTTAAAGTATAAGTTCCATTTATTGCTTAAGTAGTTAAAATTTGTTCGATTCCGTTTTTTATATATTTTCTAAACAGGAATGTTTTCACTTTTCGTCCTGTTATTTGGAACATTCTGTTTTTAAATATTACATACGCTAAAATTTTTTAACTGTTAGACATAAATGCGAGTAAAATAAAGAGTGGTCCAAAATTACTAAGCACATTTCATGTTTGAAAAAAAAAAAGGACAAAATGAGATGCGTACATACTTATTATTTTCGTAGGAAGACAATGTAAAAAAACACTTTTACGCAACAATATTTTAAAAATTAAATAATTTTCACATGAGGTTATTTAGGAAACGCAATTCAAACGTGAAATGCGCTCAATAATTTTGGACCACCCTGTATATATAGAATAAAGTGTAAAAGCATTAATATGTCCTATTAGTAAGTTTGGAGATGAAAGAACTGAAAGGCGTTAAACCGATATTGTAAAGTAGTTGAAAAATTACTAAAATTATATTAACTCCTATCTTGTTTTCCTTGTGGAGACATTAGATTATTTGGAAGCAGAGGACGTGAAAAATGAACAATGCCCTCTCCGGAACTCGAACCACGGACCTCTCGAATACGCGCGGAGCGTGCTGACCACTACACCACGACGGCATGCTAAGAAGGCGGGAGAAATACCTTATATACTCCCCCTTTTAAAGGGTGACTGGGGATTAGGGGGCCCACTCGCCAGACCCTGGTGGTGGAGAATCATTATCCACGACCCAGTCCCAGATCCTGGTGGCGGAGAAACATTATCCACCACCTTTTTAGTTGGGGCCACTGTAGAGTCATTAGGATTTTTCGAAGTAAGAGAGATGAAAAATGAACAATACCCTCGTCGGGAGTCGAACCACGGACTTCTCGAATAAGCGCCGAGCGTACTGTACATCAGGAAGGCATGCCAAGAAGGCGGAAGAAATGCCTTACATCCTTTATAGTCAAGACCATCTACCATTTTTTAAATGTCTCTGAATTTAACTCATTTTATTGGGCAGATTCTGTCAGATCTATTTATTTATCATTGAAATTTAACATTAAAATTTTATTTAATGGCAGCTGTTAAACTGTAATTAAAGACCTTTAAGTTCAATCGGCTTGTTTGATTTCATTATGATACTAATTCAAGTGACGTTAGATACCAGATTTTACAGTCTAAAAAATTAATTAGTTTTCTACAGCATATGAGACACAATGTAAGAAAACTTTCATTCTCTTATTCTCATAAAACGCAAAAATTGCAACAATAATTACATCCCCAAGATGATTGAAAATGTTAATGAAAAGAACACAAAAATTACTAAAACGGCAGGTAATATAGAAAAATTTAAAAAGGTGGAAGAAATAAATTTCAGTCAATAACAGTTTATAGGAAAGCTAACAATTAATATAAGAATAAAATGAACTAAATTATCTAATTAAAAGTACAAAAGTGCTCTATTGTAATTTGAACTTACAGCTCCTCAAGAAGAACACGAAGGATTGGATTGGATTGGACTTTTGTAATTTTGGCACAAAACCTGTCAAGGTTATCTGCGCCAGACACATGGTAACAGTGCAGTTAGTCATTTGTAAAATCTTCTAGTATAGGTAAAAAGTGACTAAAAACCGATTAAAATCTACAATAAAAGCTAAATTATAGTCTACCATAAAAGCCAATATCTTTTAAAAACAGAAACAGATTACGATGATGAGTTTTTCCAATTAGATTTCTTAAATCCAATTCTGAACAACTGAAGTGTCTTAGTCGAAAATAATTAAAACTCTGGCATTCTACCAAGATGTGGCGTACTGTCAGATTTGCATTACAGTTTGGGCAGCAGGGATTCTCTTCTCCTTTCAGTAGATACTCGTGAGTCAGGCGACAATGGCCAATTCTTAGTCGAGTCAAAAGAACATCTTCCCTTCTATTAGCAGTACACGGCCAATATTCAATGGAGGGTTTCACATTTCTTAGCTTATTATAGACTTTGTCATCCCATTGCCTCTGCCATTTACTAAGAATTTTGCTTTTGACAAACTTTTTTATGTCTGTTAATGGAATTTGAGAATTGTACATTGTGGTCGCAGTTTTGGCTGCAATATCCGCCAACTCGTTCCCCCTAATGGCAACGTGCCCAGGAATCCACGAATAAAGAATCTGGTACCCCCGATTTTTTAGAGTATTATTCAGCTTCAGGATTTTGGCTACAACTGGATGAGAACGATGAGCATAATTTTCCAGAGACATTAGGGCACTCATGGAGTCCGTGTAGATAATAAACTTCATGTAATGTTGTTTTGAAAGGTAAGTCAAACCCAGATGGATTGCAGTAAGCTCGGAAGTAAGCACAGAACAAGCTGGATGTAATCGGACCCCCACTATATTTTTCTCTGTGACGAAAGCGGCACCAACATGATCCTGAGATTTTGATCCGTCTGTATATAAAGGGATGTACTTCCTATATTTGCTTCTATGTTCACAAAAAATCTGCTTGTAGATGGTTTCATTAGTTTGCGATTTACCCCAGTGTCGAAAAGTGTCCAGAGAATGGATTCTCCAATCCTCCCAAGGAGGAAATCCAAACAAGTTCTCCAGCTGTACGTTTATATCGGTCAGATTATACTCCTTTATTAAATCACTCATCCGCAAGGCGAAAGAACGGACACATGATGGTCGTGCCTGATATAAACGGGAGTATGGGTCATTAAGCAATTTCGACCGCGTAGGAGTTTCGCTTTGTGATAAGACTTTGAAGTAGTGCTTGAAACAAAGATTTTCACGTCTTAACCGCAGGGAGGTCTCGTTACTTTCCACATACAAGCTTTCCACTGGAGAAGTTCTATAGGCACCAGTGCATATCCGAAGGGCCTGGTGATGTATCGGATCAAGTTTGGCTAATACCGAAGGCCTTGCCGACCCATAAATGACTGATCCATAATCAAGTTTCGAACGAATAAGCGCTCTATATATAAGAAGCATTGAGCTTCGATCAGCACCCCAAGAAGTATTTGACAGTACTTTCAGAAGATTCATAGTTTTTAAACATTTCTTTTTTAGATAGGTAATATGGGGAAGAAAGGTAAGCTTATGGTCAAATATCATTCCTAGGAATTTTATTTCCTTTTCTACAGGAATCAGCACATCTTGCAGATATAGTTCGGGATCAGGGTGAGGAATTTTCTTTCGACAGAAGTGCACACACACAGTCTTTTGGGTGGAGAACCTAAAACCATTTTCCTGTGACCATTTAATGATTCTATTGAGAGATGTCTGCAGTTTACACTCTATATCATTCAGGTCTTCCCCGTGACAACTGACTTGCAGGTCGTCAACGTACAGCATTCCATGGACTGTTGGAGGCAGTTGTTTTAAAATAGAGTTAATTTTTATACTAAACAATGTGACACTTAATACACTGCCTTGTGGAACACCCTCTTCTTGATGGAACACGTCAGATAGTGTAGGGCCTATCTTAACATGAAACTTCCGATCCTGTAGGAAATGTTTGATGAATATCGGCATGTTTCCTCGTAAACCGTTGTTATATAGGTCACGAAGGATACCGTACCTCCATGTGGTATCATAGGCTTTCTCTATATCAAAGAATATGGATATATAGTGATTTCTTCTAACGAACGCTCTACGTATACCTGTTTCTAAGAGTAGGATGTTATCGACAGTTGCACGTCCTTTTCTAAAACCATTTTGATAAGGGGAAATACAATTATTTATCTCCAAAAAATAGACCAGACGAGTATTGACCATCTTTTCAAAGAGTTTACAAAGGCAGCTAGTTAGAGCAATGGGGCGGTAACTTGACGGATTGGTAGGGTCTTTCCCCGGTTTAACAATGGGAATGACAAAAGCTGTTCTCCAGGCATTTGGAAAGACTTGTTCCTTCCATACTCTATTAAAAAGAAAGAGGATGGCTGCCAGTGACTTAGAAGGGAGGTGTTTCAACATAGAGTAGGCAATACCATCCGGACCAGGACATGAATTTTTTGTCTGCGATAAGGCTCTTTTCAATTCAAGCACAGTAAAATCCTGATTATAAGGTTCAGTATTGGGAGATTTAAAATCAATAGATTGTTTTTCGATGCATATTTTTGCAGAAAGGAATTCAGGAGGATAGTTACTGCTGTTTGAGACGGCTGAAAACGCCTGTCCAATGGCGTTGGCAATTCCTTCTCTACTAGTTACTGCTTCACCACTTATCTTTAAGATGGAAAGTGTGTGCTCTTTGTAGATACCGGACGCTTTCCGGACTCTCTCCCATACCTTCTTACTCGAAGTAGAGGAGGTAATTGAGGATACATACGAGGTCCAGGAATTCTTCTGACTCTTCCTCCGCACCTGCCGAGCTTTTGCTTTAGCCCTTTTGAATATTATAAGATTTGAACCTGTGGGATATCGCCGAAAAATGCTCCACGCTTTCCTTTGTTTTCTAATGGCATCTTGGCATTCAGGATTCCACCAAGGCCTTGGGTATTTTGGTAGTTTTACCGACGTTTTTGGGATGCATATATCAGCTGCTTGAATAATTTTATCTGTAATGATCTTCACAGCCTTGTCAATGTGCACAATCTTCACTATTTCTTCAGTGAAGAGGGCATAATGTAAAAAAGATTCCCAGTCGGCTTTGTCCAACTGAAACCGTGGTGTTCTAGGGATAGAAACACTCCTATTACCTGTAATGCTTATGATAATAGGGAAGTGATCACTATTATATGGATAATTCTCGACATTAAAGGAACAGAATGGCAAAAGCTGTGGAGAAACAATAGCGAGGTCAATCGAATGAAAGGTCCTTGTTGGCTGATGGAAGTAAGTACTTTCTGTGCTATTGAGGATACAGAGACAGTGGTCGTGGAGAAGCTGTTCAATTTGCTTCCCTCGTCGGTTTGTGTCTTTACTACCCCACAAGGGATTGTGTCCATTGAAATCACCGATCAGAAAAAACGGAACTGGTAGTTGAACAATTAAATTTTCCAAGTCTCCTTGATCTATGCTCTCATTGGGCGGGATGTAGATACTGCAGACAGTTGTTAGTGTCCGAATGTTCAACTGCACTGCAACCGCTTGGAGGGGGGTATCCAAGGGGAGAGCACTCGAAGGGCAATTGATTGATGTAAGTAAACAGACACCACCACTTGCGCGTTCACTGAATGTCTTATCCTTTCTTATCATTGAGTACCTGCGAAGCTTTGCAAAATTACCAGGTTTGAGGAATGTCTCTTGTATCGCTATACAGACGGGTTGATGTTTATTAATAAGCTGCTTAATACCATCAATACCCTGGTAAAAGCCTCGGCAGTTCCACGAGATGAGAGTAGCCATTAGGAATGTTTATTGCTTCGATGCTGTTTCTTTGTTTTGTGAGGCAGAACATTTCTCGGGAGATCTTTGCCTCCATCTGTTTCCATCTCAGATTCAATAAAGTCAGAAAGGATCCCTTCTATAGAGCTTCGGCTTGAGCTTCTGCTTTCTGAGCTTTTAATTTTCTTTTTTGAACTCTCTGTTTCTTGTGTTTTTATTTTTGAACTTTCTGCTGTCTGTTTGGGAGGAGGTGGCAGAAAAATTTTTTCTTTGTCATTTGTTTTTGATTCAGGTGTCTTTTTCTGTGTGCTATGCGAAGTTTGTGTACTTATTGACCGATATGATTTAGTGGCTTGAGAATAGGAGATATTTGTTCTTGGCTGACCCATGCTAAATTGTTTCTTAGCTTCAGGATAGGATATTTTATTTGTAATCTTAATATGCTGTATTTCTTTCTCTTCTTTCCATTTAGAGCAGTTGCGTGAGTAAGCCGGATGATCAGCATGACAGTTTACACATTTTGGATCAGCTACACATTCCTGACTTTCGTGACCGCTTCCAGAACAGCGAGCACACGCCAAGTTTCCTCGGCATGCTGCCTTTGCATGGCCAAACCGTTGGCACTTAAAGCAGCGCAATGGGTTCGGCACGTAGGGTCTTATGGGGCAGTTTAGGTAGCCTGCCTTAATGGTTTTCGGTAGCTCTGGAGATGAGAAAGTGAGAATAACATGTTTTGTGTTGACTAGTTGCCCGTCCCTACGGACTTTTATTCGGCGTACGCCACACACGTTTTGCTCAGCTAGTTCTTTTGAAAGTTCATCCTCAGAGACTGATATCAGGTCTGTTTCCGAAATGACACCTTTTGATGTGTTCAAAGACTTATGTGGGGATACATTGATAGAATGCTCACCCATATTGGTCATTTTTAGGAGAGAGGAAGATTGTGCATCCGATGTAGTCTCGATGAGCAGCGATCCTGAACGGAGCTTTTTTATGTGTTTTGGCTCGCCTACTGAGGCCACAATATGCTTATGGATGAAGAATGGCGATAAATTTTCCAGCTGACCAGTTATAACTAAGAACTTTGGACATTTGCTTGTGCTAACTATGGTCGAAGTGCAAATTCGCTTAGCAGCTCCAGAAGTTTTCGTTTCCATATGGTTGGAAGAAGAAGTTGAAGTTTTCATATTGTAAAGAGAGAAAGATTCGGGTCCGACCGCCCCACCCACCATGGAGCCCAACAAGGGAACACAGATTCCTGTGTTAGGGCTAGCCGGGCCTATACGCAAACTGAAGCCCCCACAGTCGGCTTTCCCGAAAGCAGGAACTTCCGAAAGCTTATCCCCTAGCCACTGACCAATAGGACTAGTGACCAGCCGATTGACACTAGCGGGGACAGCTAAGTGCCTCCCGTTTTAAGTAGAAGCAGAGGCCAAAGCAGCGTGTTGGGGACAGTACCTCGCCCCTCAACTACCAGGATCCTCCTTTCCTACCCTACGGGTCACCATGCACGGCAAACGCATAGGCGGTTTTCTCACCATGGTGAAACAGAAACCAGAATAGTAGCTGCACCACACAGTGAGCCCCATCCTCCAGTAGAGGAAACCACAAAGGGAGAGAGATAGGAAGAAAGAGAGACAAGAAGAGAGGAAAAGGAAGAAAAGGAAAGGTCACTGGAGCCTCGGGATTGTGACACCCGATCACCAAGACGGTAATCTCCTGAAGGGTCTTCACCTGCTATGCTTTAGCTGGGCATTTCGGAGCGGCCTTCACGCCTAGGGTGGCCCTACCAGGAGCTATGCTCCCGACGTACTTCGCCCGCTCCGCCCAGTGACACCCCCCGCCACGTTGAGGCAGCATAGCAGGACTTGGGGGGGAAGAACACGAAGAGTCTTATATTACTCTTCGGATGCCACTATTCTCTTACAAAGACTAAAAGCAGACAAATATTAAATACTGTCTACGCCATTTTGAAAATTAGTGATTGCAAAACTGTCACAACGGTTAGGTTTCACTTTAACACTATTAAAGAGGCAGTTGAAAATACAAGCTCGGTTTTATCGAAAGTGAAAAGAAATAATTTAAATTGATAGTTAGTCGAATATACGGATTTTTATTATCGAGATGTAGGAAAAACTGCTAACAGGCATATTCACAAAACAAAGAACCAGTTTACACACTTTCTGCCAAGGTCGGATATCGATACCATGACCTGGAAAATGTTTTCTTAGATAAAAGCTCAACAGGGATGTTCCAACGGTATTTAGAAGCACAGTTGTAAGGCTGAATGTTTATGTTTTAATGCTAAGTTTATGCTTTAAATAAACTGGTATTAATAAATTACTACTTACCTTAATAATAAAAAAAAACCGTTGTGGAAATGAAAACTAGCTAACGTGGTAATATCTGCAAATCTTCAGCAAAATTCTAAAATCTAGTACAAACGAAACACAGTGTCTGGTACAATATGAATCTCGCGTTTCCGTCTGCGAAAGGAAGCATCGACCAAAAACGTTCTTAAGATCAAAAATCCCCTAAATGCTACCTCTTCCATCGAAAGGTATTAAAAAAAATAAATAAACGGAGACTCAGGTCTTAAAAACTGAGGGCATTCACTGATGAACTTCTGATGCCCTCTGAGATTGCACTAAACAAAAGAACATGCTCCGCTAGGCTTATTCTCAACAGCAACAATAAACAGAAAAGAGTGCAAAAAGGATTTCTTCACACGCCACATCGCGATCACGTTAAAATGTTGTCAGTATTAAACGGATCTGCACATTCTTGTTTCGCATGCAAGGAAACAGTTCGGAAATAATAATAATAAAAAAAGTTAAGAGTTTGTATTTTGATTCGTTGATTTTATTCACTTTGTACTACGAGGCTTTATTTTATGAAAAAGATACATGAAGAACATGAAGAACAAGAAGTTACATGAAGCAACAAAGTGTTTGTTTATCTAAAATTTGAACTGAAATATGAACTGTGTTATTAATTTAAATCTAATGCTAAACTCAGTTGTAGAGTTACTGTCATGCTGTTTTCTTGAAAGCCAAATTCTGGACATAGCGTTTTCTCATCAAATAAAAACAAAATACATGAAATAATACGCAACAATAATTTGCATTTTTAATACTATTTCTCACTAAAATTTATTTTCTAGTCAGTTACATTATGTAACATGTTTATTCCAAGCGGAGTTCTTGCAACTTTCTAACGCTTGGACCATTAAATATTTTGATTTTTGTAGCAACGCAAAGTTCATTAGTCCCTTTTAATTTCTGGACATTTTTATTTTAATTTTTGGGAATTTATCTCAGTTATCCTAGTCTTTATAATAAAACTAAAATTCGTGACTTAGTTTGTTTTCTAATCTCCAAAGTGACCAAATAAGTAAGTTATGCTTATTGATCCTGGAAATGTACTTTTCGTTATCTTTGCCTTTAATCTGTAATAATTCCAGTTAACAATGCCGTAGACATAAGAATATTCTTCTGTTCAAAATGACCATGGAAAATTCATATTATAATTAATTTGCTTGTTAGATGGCGTTGATTGAAGAAGCAGAAAAAATTCTTGAAGCACTGTATGAAATAACATCATTTGGGATAGCATAATTCATGCTTAGTGTAAAGAGAATTAAAGCTTCGTTCAATCATTAGGCGCGCTGTTGCATTTTGAACAAAGAAGCTTAAATTTCTTTGATCAGAAACATATCTCTGTCATTCTTGAACTACTTTATTATTCAGATTTCTTACATATGAAAACCAATTATCTGTCTTCTAAAGATGGTTTTACGGAGTCAACGTTTTCAAACATCTCAAATTATTAAAAAGGACACGATGCCTATTTGTAGCAAATAATAAAAAGGGCATTATACTGATGGCTTTCTGGATAGTCAGGAATAATGTCTATAATGTAACTTTCTACTTTTATCACTTTACACTGCGTTACTCTGCCCAATCATTTATACTCTGCGCCAACTTGTGAATCATTTCTGTTTCATAATACTTATGATCTTTCATTCAAGTGTCTCTTGAACTTAACTCTTATAACCCAAGCTGCCTCAAAGATTGCCAGTGTTCAAACATGTTGCCACGGAATGATTTATAAAATTATAAATTAAAAATTTTAAAAAAATCTGAAAGCTTTTAGATTTTACATTACTCCCAAAGGGGCGTTTTTTCAACGTTTTGTGGGTTAGCTTTATCTATTAAATATCATGTTCTTCGCACTTTAAAATTTAGTTCAAAAGCAATATCATAACATAATTTTAAAATCAGCCTATCTTTAGAATTTCCGATACACAATCTCGCGCGCAGGAGATTAAAAATGTTTTTCTTTTTTTCGTAGAGTGTTGCCATTGCTCTCTTTGAAATCGTTGAGTTTGTTAATCAAAAATTCATTAAAGTACAGAATATGATATAGATAATAAAATAAATTCCAAATTTGGGTTTCCAGATGTCCATATTCAGGTGGAAACGTACGTTATTCAAAATTTGATGGCTCTAGGTACCGTCGCTTTATCACAATGCGAGAAACATACATACATTTATGCAGATTCTTCATTATTAAATTTTTTTTTAACTATAATACAAGGCTGCAATATTTGGTGGCAACAGCTTGAAAAGTGAACCGACATTTAAAGTTTTCAAAGCAAAATGCCAAAACGAAATTAATAGCCCTTTGGACTAAAAATATCTTGCTTGACTAGAGGGAGTTAAAAGATACATATAAGCACTTTTTAATAGCTTATATCTTCATGTTTTTAAATTGAAAATGTATGTAGTTCAGGATACGTTTTGTTCGTGCGTCGCTATGATACGGTACGGTACGCCGTCAGGGCATTTATTCTGCATGCAATTTGGCAAATATTGCCCTTCCATGAAGCATAAGACGTTTGTCACCTAAGCGGCCTCTCAAAGTCCCAGCTTAATAATTATTGAAAAGTTTCTTCCCCCCCTTGTAATTTGAGACTTACAACACGTTTAACCCGAAGGGATCTGACCGTGGTCATGAGATGTAATTCGGACAGGCAGTTTGTTTCACTAGTAGGTCACAGTGGGTCACAGTCACATGTGGTGTCACTTATCCCACCAGGCAGGGACTTTCATATATATGTCACCTTACCGAAATGCAGTTTATAATAAGAAGTAAAGTTTAATGATATTCTTTAATGTCAATCATTCTTAAAAATAAGAAATAGAATTATATACATATTTTTATTTTATTACTCATTTTTAAAACGAATTATAAACGTCATACCTTCGGTATAATTGATTAAACAAACAAAGAAACAAATATTTGAACAAAAGAGCCGAAGAGAGAAGAATCTGTTAAGTCAAGCCAATACAGAAGTAATAGCAGTAATCTTAATAGTCTCATTATTTAGGTAATTTTTCACTCTCGTATCGCTAAAATTAAATTGCCTGCAAGAAAGTTTCTCATTTTTCTAAATTATTATTCATGAATGCTTATTTTGCTAATTACGCAAAAGGAGTTCCACGTAAAACAAATAGTTTTATTTTTTTTACGCCCACCAGCGGCCGAGCGGTCAATAGCTGAACACTGCTAGTTCGACCTAGGTTCGATTCCAGAGAAAAGGGCTGGACTGCATGGATGTTTTCGCGATTTTCCCTACGTGTAACATAGATATGAGCTAGTTTCGCTTAGAAAGTCCTCCAAGAAGGTATCCATCCTCCTAGCCAGATAGCCATCGTGTGCTATGCCATAATCAAATAAATCATAAAAATTATAACGTATGTTACTAAAAATGACTTAACTGTACCGATGCAGAGATACTCTGAAGAATGGCTACAGTTGTCGAGCGATAAGACCGCTAAACACTATTAGACCCAGGTTCGAATCCCGGCGAAAACTTGAATGCCTCTTACTGTTTTACAGTTTTCTCTGTGTGTAACGTAATTACAACCTAGTTTTCCTTTGAAAGTTATAACGAGTCTAGGCAAATAGCCTAATCACACAAAAGATTTGAAGACGGGTTAGTGAAAAAACTGAAGAAGAAATTCCCCCAGAAAAACATATTAAAATTAGTATATAATAATGATTATATATTAAATATAATAATATATAGAAATATGCCAGTAGATTTTTAGTACAGGTGTAAATCTCAAACTTTAATAAGTATGCTTACAACCATACAAAGCGCTGGCAAAGGAAGTTTTAGTTCCTTCTAAAATACCTGTTGCTTTTTTCACAAACTAAAGTTTATCTAATATAAAATCTCTAAAAATGTAAGTCAGTATGAAAGCAATACGACTATTCTAAAACTAAACTCAGTGGCGCAACAGTCCTAGTGGGCCATGGCTTCCACAGTGCTCCGATATCCGTTTTTCTGGCCGTGGGCCCCGGGGTGCGTGAGAGCAAATATCCTGGACAAGTGGTCAGCTTGTCCAGGGTATACCAAACAACCAAGTATACCAGAAATACTCAGACAAGTGGTCAGCTTGTTTCAGGACCGCCGGTGTTTCGTCGCCAAGCAAACTTGGTACTCATTTTATCAACCCACTCAAGGGATGAAGGGGTGAGTCAACCTTGACCAGCCCGGGGATTGAGCTCCGGACCTGTCGTATTACTGCACAACGCACTAGCCTCTGCGTCACCGAGTCTTATACTACTATTCTAAATTATTTTAATTCCATCTTGCATGTAATTTTATATCACGACTAAAAATACGTTTTTCGTGCATTCCTCAATAGTTCAGTACTTTAAGATTTGATTCAATATTTTGAGTTTCGATAGGCTACTTAAGCTAATTTTTTCACTATAATTTACTTGCTCTGTTTCTTTACTTAACAAGTGTTTCAAAGACAATTTCGCAAGAAACACAAGGATGATGAATTTTTAATACCCATTTTACGATACGCGATATTTTTAATTTGCTTTCTATTAAATCGTGCTAAATTCATGTTCACTCACCTTATATTGCCTTCATTTAAGATTTTCCAAAGGAAACGAGCTCGTATTTTTCTGTACGATAGAAAATACCTAAATGCTAAAAGAAAACGAATCGTAACCGCTAAAATAGTACAGTGCGTTTCAGTGTTGTAATTTATAAAATGAAAGTACACTAAAAGATTATAATGCATATGTTCGAGATAATAGTAGTTTTCCAGATTTATAAAATTTCTGTCATTTAAAAATGTTAAATTAAATTTTATTAATATGCTACAAAATAATTTTCTCACTAAATTAAATAAAAATGCCTTGACTTAATCAATTCTTTCAAAGCATGCTAGAGCTATCTGCCTTAAAGGGAGGATGCCTCGTGGAAGATAATAAGGTAAATTGGTCTATATTTATGGGGAAAAAAACTGACGTTGGCTAAGTCGCTCTTCTTCAAATGCAAAAACATTTTTGTTTCAAAGGACATTTTTGCTAATGAAGAAGAAAGACCTATGTCTGATCGCTTTTGAAAGCGAGAGAATTTTAATCAAAATCTGCACCAATCGTCTTGCGTTTGAAAATGGAACTTGACCGCGAATAGTCGATCATAAACAACCTTGGTGTTAACACGCTAATCTACAATACAAGAAAAATGAAGTGTTTATCTGTATTTGAATAAGTTTCGCTAATCCTCATTTATGTAGAAGTCGGTACCTTAGCAAAATAGTCTCTATTTAATGAATCATAAAAATGCTAGGTAGCTTCGATAAACATAGTAAACTGTCATTTATTATTCCGATAGAGTTCAAATTGCCTCGAATTAAAGCTATAAGCCTTGTTATTAGCGGAAAAACATAAAAACTGAAGTAACAAACAGCAATCACAAGAAAGCAATAATACAGGAAGTAATCTACTTCGCGTACGTGAATAAAATATTAATTAATCCCTCGATGCTGTTTTAAAGCATGAAATGAGAGAACTGGCAAACACTTTTTAATACACTTTTTCCTTGCCCGGTTTTCGACTATATGGTAGAAGAAAGCTAAAGCGCAGATTTCTGTTTCCTAATTTCAGTATTACTCTGTGATGCAAAACGATATTTTAATTCTACGGGAAAATCTGTGTCAGTGACTTTAGTCGAAATTTAGTTATCAGCATTCACGGCGTAATTTAAAATGTCACTAATATCTGACACAACGTTATTGACATTTAAAGGGTTTTATGCTTTCTTTTAAACCATTTGTCTAGGAATTTTTGGGAGCGGTCCTACGCAATCGTTATGTATTACTTTATTCGATGGTCATAACAGGCCGATCTTCGGAGGATACATTGTGACCTGCTCCACCTAATCACCTGAAAAAATCAAATTGGACAATAGCTGTTTGCCAAAAGTGATGAAGTTTTTTTTTTTTTTTTTTTTCCCGCGGAATAAAGAATTTGCAATACAAGGTTATACATTTTACTTACCAAGTGGCTCTGCGCTAGACAAAGAATTCTTTTTTTTTATTTTTTCGAAGTTTTTACGTATACATTTGTCTAGCGTAAGTTCATTGACCTTGAAAGGCAGTACGTTGAACAGTGCAGATATACACTGCTGGCCATTGAAATTGCTATATCCTACACGAAAGGAACTATATGTTTGGATATGCAAATGATGAGCATTTCAGAGCAGAAGCACAATGCAAATATCAGTAGCATCATCTACACTCACGTTTGTGAAAATTGCAACACCATGAAGGACTTACGCGAGTGAGCTGAAATTTTCAGGAAATGCAAAGTAGCGCATGATATGCAAATGATTAGAATTGCAAATCCGTAGCGCATGCGTATGCTGAGCAGCGCCCTCTGAACGGCTGATGGATCCGAATAAATAGACGGCTGTAGCGAGGCGTGTATGGTTATCGGTGGTTATCTGCTAGTGGTAAACGTTAACTCAATCTGTACTTATGCCTCGTCGACGAAAGAGAGCGAGATTTGAACAACTTACAGAGTTTGAACGAGGGAGAATCATCGGCCTTCGTGAAGCTGGATTGTCGTATCGTGCAGTAGCCTCTCGTGTGCAGCGTAACAGCAGCACAGTGATGCGCGTTTGGAAGCAGTGGACGGAAGAGTGTCGGACAACTCGGAAATCCGGGAGTGGACCCCGAAATGTGACGTCAGCTCGCGATGATAGACACCTGGTCCGCATGGCGCGGACGGACCGTACAGCTTCCTCTAGACAATTGGCAGCACTGTGGTCAATAGCTACAGGTGTTTCATTGTGTGCTTCATCAATTCGTAGACGTCTGCTGCAGTGTGGACTGCGCGCACGGACTCCTTTATACAGGATCCCCCTAACGCACGACCATCGCCGCCTGCGGCTACAATGGGCCAATCAGCATAGAGACTGGCGTGCTGATTGGCAGCATGTCGTGTTTTCTGACGAATCCCGCTTTAATTTGTGGTACCATGATGGCCGCATTCGTGTCAGACGCTATGCCGGTGAACGCCACCTTCCGGAGTGCATTATCGAACGCCACAGTGGACGAACACCCGGAGTTATGGTCTGGGGCGCCATAGCATATCATAGACGATCTCAATTGCTACGAATTGTGGGCAATCTGAACAGCAACCGGTATATCCGTGAAGTTCTACAGCCCGAAGCTGTTCCCTTCCTTCAAAGCTTGCCAGGCGCTGTATTTCAACAGGACAATGCCCGCCCTCATACTGCTCGGATTGTTAAATCCTTCTTTGCAGCGCAGCAGGTACAGCTTCTTCCTTGGCCTGCGTGTTCCCCGGATATGTCGCCAATTGAACATGTGTGGGATGTCATTGGTCGGCGTCTTGCTCGTGATCCTCGTCCTGTTGCGTCTGCAGACGAACTTTGGGTACGCGTACAAACGATATGGAATGCTCTTCCTCAGTCAGACATTCAAACTTTGTTTGACTCCATGCCACGTCGTGTAGCAGCACTTATTGCGGCGCGTGGTGGCCACACAAAATACTGATTCTGATCTCTTGTTCTTGTTTGTTTGCTTTGAACATTTAATCATTTATTTGTACCACTACCACTCAACTGTGTATTAAATTGCATTCAATTATGACGATTCCTTCTTGGTGTTGCAATTTTCACAAAAGTGAGTGTACATTGTGTATAAATGGTAAGATTGTACAAAGAGTTTATCATTTAGAAATCGCATTTGAGCGCTGTTTGTTTGTGCAAAGGCTGAGTTATGCCTCATGTAAGAAAAAGAAGCTCCGGCCAGTACGTGTCAGAATTAGATCGCGGCCTGTCAATATTGCTGCTTATTTTCCGCGACATTACTATTCATGTTGATTGGAATCCGATGATGGACAACCGAATACAGAATCGCTGGGTTCAGGAGGACCATGCTTAACGCCTTGCAGGTTCTCAGACACGAGACAGGACGCACGATAAGACAGACAGTTGCCCTCTCGGCATTGCAGGATAGCGTAGTCATGTGACGTATCCCGAGTCAGAAACCTGGTTCGTGTACAGCACGAGAAGTGTCCGCAAGATCAGTGTGGAACTGTCACCACGGCGACTATTGTTGTGGCTTCCCTCGCCGATACAGCAGAGATAGGCGCGCTTACAGTGGTGCGATGCGTACATCATGACAGACGCATCCATATGTACAGACACCGAAGAGAACAAACATCGGCAGCTTGCATTCTTCATCATTTTAAATCATGTATATATTTCATTATTATTCTGAGGTCGCGGCACTCGTTATCAGCACCTCCCTCTTATTTAGCATTGTCTCTCCCGCCCTCAAGTGACCTCTTAAGTGGTACGCTTCTCGGCCGAGAGGATATATAGGATCCAACGTGCAAATATGGGATGCCACTGGGGGTACACATCCTTGTCACCTCTTTATTGGCATAGCCGGTAATCTGCACACCCGCCTTTACATTTATAGTGCAATTAAGGCTCATGGATGTAGTCTGAGTGACGCCGTCTTTGAACAAGGTAATGCGTGATTGCATATTGTTCGGTGTTGTCCTGACGTTTCTCGATACACAGGGTGTTCAGCTGTTTCCTTGATCAGATCTCTCACCAATTTTGAACTTCTGCTCATGAGTTTCCGACAGAGTGGCAAACCACCAGTCACCAATCAGCCGCTACGATTTGTGAACTTTGTATAGACTGAAGCTACATGGAATAAAGAACCCATATCTATCATTCAAGTTCAATTCGACTTGATGCCTAGTCGGATTACAGCCGTAGTTGCTGCCAGAGGTAGTAGTTCTGCGTACTCAATTCTGCACGCTGCGTACCCCAAACCACCTGCAAACTTCATCATGTCTTCCTCCCATTATTCTGTATACGGTAAGATTCTATTATTTGGTTTTCTTCATTTTGCAGCAAGTTTAATGAAGAGCAGTGTAATTCTCCTTCCCGTAATAAATACTATAGCATTCATACGGGTTAGCAATGGATTGAATGCACACAGAACTAATGGCAGCTTGATAAAATTCAATTTCCCAAAAGAAACCTTTCACAATTCTGGAATTTTTCACAAAAATACTCGTACAGCTTTTCTCAGTATAATGGAGTACAATCAGTAGATACCGCTTCAGACTACTAATAACATTAAACACAACGTAATGCAAAGCGCATCTAAATAGCGAAGCTCAAACGAAGATATCTCAACCCGAAGCCGACTCTAAACTGAAAATCTAATGCTCTCTCCGGGCTTGCATAGTTTTCTCCAGCCGCCGGGAAATCTGCAGGACTTTCTATTTCTCTAAATTACTGAATATACGGTTAAAGTAAAATATAAGGGCGGATTCGGTTACAGTTACATATAGGGATCAATTACAGTTATTCAATTACTGTACCAATTATAGTTACACAAGGCTCGGACCAAAATGTTGCCAAATGGTCACCAAGTTCGGAAACAAAAATTAGTTGCCAAAACCATCACAAGCTTCGCGATATTTCGCCAATTTAGCGAGATAGCTATTTACTTTAATCTTAAATAGACTTGACCCTGTAATCTCATTTTTTAAGCATTTCATATTATAGTATACAAAAAAGATACAATTTCACATATAATTTGATTAAAATTATATGTATATAAAATTAGTAACAATACTGTGTTTAAAAGAAAACCCGGGTTTCTCTTGAACATACCTTGTATTTTATTCTCAGTGGAGTATAAAGATAATACAAAGGTGGCTATGGGCTTTATTTCCTTAAATACTGACCTCAAAAACCTTAAAAATACACTTCCAGTTAAAAAACGTCTTAAAAAGAAACGCTGAATTTTAGAAGCGACGTTTTGGATGGAGGGGTTTTTGTAAAAATAAAATCTAATTTTTCTCAAGATCATGGAAATAAAAACTGTTTAATTTAGACAAAAGTAAAATATTTTAGACATCTAGACAAAATTCACGAAAAGCAAAGATACTGGCATCGGTAATATGCGTGTAAAAATTGCCGAAGTAGGTGAAAGATTTTTTAAGACAATTTTAAGCAAGAGCAAAAAATTTGCTCCTTTGGATGATTAGTAGTTTCTCTTGAAAAAAATAAATAGTTCTTTATTAAATCTGTAGCTTTAACAATGAAGATTTTTTTCGTTTTGAACGTACAAGGTATTTCTCCCACCTTCTCATGCCTTCGTGCTGTAGTGGTCTGCACGCTGAACGCGTATTCCAGAAGTCCATGGTTCGAATCCCGACGAAGGCGTTGCTAATTTTTCACTTCTCTAGTATAGAAATAACCTAATGACTCTACAACTGGCGCCCGAACTAAAAAAAGGTGGTGGATGATAATTCTCCCCCACCGGGATTTGGCGATTAGGTCCCCTGGACCCCAGCCGCCCTTTAAAAGGAGGAGTATTTCTCCCACCTCCTTCCTGGTGTAGTGGTCAGCACGCTGGGCGCGTATTGCAGAGGTCCGTGGTTCGAATACCGACGAAGGCGTTGCTCATTTTTCACTTCTCCAGTATCGAAATAACCTAATGTCTCTACAAATTAATTAAAGTGTAATTAATATTTCATCAATTTAAATTTGTACTCAATAAACTGCTTAAAATCCCTAAAGTATTATACTGCATTCTCCAACATCCACACTGCAATTTGTAGTTTTCCTAAAATTTTGCATTTTATTTAAAAGAAACTTCGTAACTAGAAATAAGTAACTAGAATCAATACTTAAGGCAAAAAAAGTCTGTCACCATTTTTTTTAATTAGCTGTGTATTAAGCATATATGCCAGAAAAATAGATAGTGAAATAATCTATGTGGTATATCCACAAAACCGGAGAACGGCCGTAATTATATAATGCTGAAACCAGTAAAACAAAGACTGTAGCATTTTATTCCTAGTGTATTACGTCCGACTACTAGTACCAAGTGGATAAAACAAATGAATACTAATAGTTCGGTTCAGGTTCTAATCCTGGTGAACTGGCTCGCTGAATGTTTTCGCTGTTTTCCCATGTGTAGTGGGAATAGGAGCCAATTATCCTTACAAAATCCTCCGTGAACAGTTTTTCGGAGATAATTTTCACATGCTTTGCTTTATTAATTAACCTAATCGTTGAAACGTTTTCTTCATCAAAGTAGTACATTTGAGGTAGGAGGCTGGTTAATTATACTCGGAGCGATGATACTTTTGACTCCTGAATACTGAAATCTTATATTTTAACATCGGTATGCTTATATATATTGATGATGACTATTCAATGGTTTGAAGGAGTCAAAAGAAATTAAACCTCTTTCTTTGATTAAACAAAAGGTAGAAAATTGCTGTTTAAGTTCAAATATATTTATCTAATCACTAATTATTACCATATCATTGTAATTATTAGAATATTTTACTTTACAACTGTTTAAAATACCACTAATCACAAGAGATAGGACTTAGAAACTGATAACGCAGAATTATTAGTATTTACACGGAAGA
>KK115000.1:359906-440383 GCA_000611955.2 Stegodyphus mimosarum | reverse complement strand
AAAAAAAAAAAGATTCTTTTATTAACATTCGGCATGATATTTTAGAGATATAATTCAGTCGCACTGCATTATATCTTATATTTTACACTGTTTCCGTAAAGAATGTTTTATACTCAGGATTAGTTGTATTTTTTTTATTTAAGTAAACATTGTTAATATGCAAAGTTTAACTTTTTTATCTGAATTTACTGTTAGAGATTTGAATTTAAATGGAATAAGTATTATTTAAAAGGACTTATCATTACGCAATTATTAAAAATGTGAAGATAAACAAGAAACTGTTTTGTTCTTATATTCGTTACAAATATTCCTATTAATACAGAATCGTATCCATTATGAACTCAGATTTCTTAACCTTAAACTGGTATGTTTAAGAACCCAAGAACCGAAGCTTTTAATTTAACCAACGACTTTTTTTACCAAGTGAATATCGTGTTTATTTTGATATTCTCTTCCTCTTCAGTGTGTGCAAATATTAAGAGTATTTATCTTAAATTTATTTATTCTTCCACCACCGGTTGCATATTAAAAACATCCTTATCAAAAAAAAAATACTGAATTTCTTATGAATATACAAGCGGCACTATATTAGTAAATACTCAAATTATCATAACAGAGACATCGTTTAAAATTCTACGAAGTTTCAAAGGATATTACTACACAACTAGTAAGTAATTTTAATGAATTGCTGATAAAATATCTTTTTCATAATAATACGCAGGCATTACATTTTCGACTTGCTTCGATTCACTTTCATCTACTGCGTAACGGCTTAAAAATTAGGACTTCATTTGAAAAGTATGCCAGCTTGCCATTCTTAAGTGTTGCAAAACAACCAACGCTTTCTCAAGTAAACTTTCTAATTTGCAACTTTCAATGGTTTTATATTCATATTCAATCAACAAAAAGACTAACATACCTATTAAAATCAGTGAGTTTTAATCCACGTGAAGTCTCCTTCCAAACTTTCAACAGTACAAAGATCAAAACGCCGCAGATGTTTGGATTCTGTGTGCATGAAAAAATATCAACATTCGAAAGAGGAAAGTAATCCTGAATCGTCGCCAAAGAATGCTAAAAAATCTCTCTGCGCTTGAGAGAGAGGAGGAAGTGGAAGTGAAAAGTCGCCAAACCTGTTTTTTTGTCCGTAATGAGCAAAGGTATGCAAAACGGCGGAGATCGTTTTTTTCGTGAACAAGTTTTGTATTCGATTAAACAATTATTTATCATCATTTACAGAATAAAGTCCGTTAAAGATATTTATTTTTGTTTCCTTTTCAGTTGCCCATGAACCTTGATTTGAGGAGTTCGGAAGTTCATGGCGGCGTACACTAGATATGAATCTTATTTATTGAAAATTTAATGGATATTTCCTCTCTTGATCCTTTAGAAGTTATAATCACTAGAGGAATGTGGAATAAAATCAGAAATCTTGAACTGATCTATTATTCATGAATCAAAATAGTAAACGAGTTTAGAGGGAAAACTTTTCCCCCTATTTCTACAGTAATTCTAAATTTTAGTTGTATATTTAATTACAAAAAAAAAATGATCTAGGCAATGTTAAAAAAATATCAAACTGTTGTGAGCTATTGATCAAATAGCTATGAAGCCACTTAGTCATGAGACAATCTATTATCCGACATTATTCAAGAAAGCAAGAAAGTTGGATTAATCTTAAACTATTAGCATAATAACAAGAGCAACAACGGAATTATTACTGTTCTATGTATTTCACTCACATAGTATAGTAATAGTAATTTAGACTCATTTATAGAAGTATAATAATTTTCTGAAAGTAATAATTCTATGACTCATTCAAAAGCGGTTTTACATAGCGCTTCTAAACGAGTCACGGACCACCAGCTGCCAAACCATAAAGTCCCTGAACACTGGTAATTTGGTTCGGAGTTCAAGTCCTGGAGAAGGGTGGTTTTCCCCATGTGATATAGAATGTATATGAGACAATTTCCCTTAGAAAATCATCATCAAGAAGGTATCCCTTCCCTTAGGGACATAGCCCTCGAGTGTCTTTTTTTTCCCCAATGACGGGACCTCAGCCGACTTCAGCTTGGCCACTACTAAGGCCAGAAGTGGTGGTCACTTTATTATAAAGGCACCTAATAGGTGGACCACCTTTGCCTCTTATGAAGGGACGAACAATTACAACCATGCCTTCCCCGGTGTTTGAACCCGGGCAATTTGGTATCGTAGTCGACTCCCCTAACCACTATACCATCTGGGCGGGTTCCTTTGAGTGCTTTGCCGTAATCAAAATAAATGAAATCTAATCTAACGAGTCGCAGCTCTTAGTGCAGTGATCTTTATCATTACCAGTTGACCATTGTCATAAGATTAATTAGGCGTTTACAAATTTGAATTTTTATTTGTTTATAAGCTTGACCATGGCAAAGGCCGTAATGGTTAGTTAGCTATAGCGAAGGGCATCTTCGTAAATGATATAAGATTGACTAGTTAATTGATTGAAGTAAAACGAGAGAGGGCTACCTGCCTAAGGGAAAAGTATGCATGAGGTATTATTACATTTTAGTCATTCCGAGTCTGTTCAGTTAAAACTTGAATAATCTATTATTTCAAAAAACTAGAAACTTGTTGCTTGTATTTTTCATCAACTACTTAGCACATCGATATTTGCAGTTATTATCAAACAGTGTCGAATTTCAAGGCACGAAATAGAGAAATTTATATTTACTTGATTCACAGCACAAAAACTTATCTGCTAAAGATCGCTTCTGATTTTCGAGCTCAGCTTGAAAATCAGAAGCCACTAACACTTTAGTGAGACTGCATGGGCTTTACTATACAAAGCTAGTAGAGATACGGCTCCCACGAATCGCTGAGTGAGTAAGACTACTAAATGCTAGAAGTTTCATTCTAGGTGAACGGGCTGGCTGCATAGTTGGTCTTCGTGGCTTTTTCCATAGGTAACGTGAATATACGAATCATGATAAAGCACTCTAGGCCTATCTACCTGAGAGAAGACATGATTCATAGAGGACTTTAAGTTAAGCTGGCTCATATTAAAGTTACACAAGGGGAAAACCATTAAAATCGCCATACAGCTATCCTGTTCGCCGGGATTTGAACTCAAATTGACCTATCAGTGTTCAGAAGCTTTACCGCTACGTTGCTGGTGCGCTAAAATCTCGAAGAAATTTTCCCTTCTAACAGGGCTTAACTTTTAAAATTAGAAGTGCCGGAGCCCTAAGCAAGACTGTCAGGAAAGAGGAACAAAGAGTAAATAAATAAAATGCCCATTAAAATCATTAATAATTTAAAAACTAAATAGATAATTATTACAAGATTAATCATTAATAAATAGTTGTATTATTTATTAATTAATTTATTAATATTCATTAAATATTAAAGTAACTAAATGAGTAAAATTAAGTGCACAGAGATATATTAAAAATTGCTTATTAAATTTTAATTTAACTATTGCTAAAAGGAAAATTTTCGAGTTAGATTTCTTTTGAAATTGTTGCCCAATTGCATAGAAGTGCCGGAGACTTCTTAATTCGGGCTCCGGTGCGATCCGTCTAGAATTATGATTTATCACAAAAACTAAGAAGTACCGGAGCTAGGCTCCGATGCAATTTAAGCTTCGCCTGCTAGAGCAGATAGCCCTCTATGCTGAGCTATAATCAATAAAGCAATGAGATTCGGTCATTATCTATGCCTTTTCAAGCCATTTTGCTGAATTCAAAGCCTGGACATGAGTGAAGCAAGTCAGGAACTTACTTCAGATGCTACATAGAAGGGAAAGCAAAGTAGCTATGAAAATTTATAAATGCCTTTTTAAAATGAAAGTTAAGATAAATAACTTTCAGCTTATAAATACATCAAGAAGCACCAGGTTTTGAGGTTCCACTTTATGCCGTGAATATCGTAGGCTTGGTACGACGTATTCCACTCCTTGAAGTAAGGCCTTGAGTACGTAATAGTGCGGCTTTTATGGTGCGTGGTTCTCAGGAAAGCAGCGATGAAGGTAATAAAGAGGGCAGCAGAACATCACAGGCCTAAGACAGCATTTCTACTTCCATCTTAAGATGACGTGTGACCACGACAGAAAAGTCATCTTTACCAATGATGTGAAAGCAGTTGCCAAAGGCCAGACGGACCTCTTCCGTATCTTTTCGGGCAGTAAGTAGCTTGTACCAAATACCCGCGGAATATCTTACAAAAGTAATAAATACATTTTACAGTTTCTAAAGCACTACGTAGAAAGTTTGTTGAAAAAACTATACTTCAGAAGCCGAAATCTTCCACATAGGTATTTGCTGCAAAACTGACATGTTTGAATTTAGAAAAGCTAACAAAAGAATCAGAGAGGATATCATTATAGTCGAGCATGTATCTGATTTAATTAGGTGGGATTATTATTGATCATTTATGTGTCTTAAAATAAATGTGAGGAGGGAAAAGAGATTGAAAGATTGGAAGGAAAGATGTCTCGTATTAAAGCTCCCATGTGGAAACAATAACAAGACTCCAAGAGCCAGACCTTTCAGTCGTCAGGAACTGTGCCTTTGCTAGATTTCCAACGCTTAATTATGTTATCCATTGTCACTGATTGGAGATTCTCACTTCTCTAATAATCCTTAAAACCGGTTTCATTTTTATTATAGCATCCGCGAACCATACAGGATTTAGCATACATAAAGCATGGTACAAAAACTCAACTATTTTGTGAATATATCATCTGCCAAGAAAAGAGAAACAGTAATTTTCAAGTCACAAAGTTCAGAATAAGTTATTAACAAAACTAACTCAATTGTCAGCAAAAAAAGTTCTTTTCAATATGTTGTTAAGTATGATGATTACTGCTAAAAATTCCGAAAATGTGCAGAGTTAATCTGAAAGAGCAACAAAAATTCTTCCAAGATATTTATTTTTTAGAAGGCAGGTTACCTACTGTTGATCGATTGATTGAAGCATTCAATTGCTATCCGTTTATGGAAAGAGATGCCTTCATGGAAGACTCCTTAAGGACAGCTGGCTTGCGTCAACGCTACACATTCGGAAAATTGCCATGCAGTTAGCCCATTCGCCTTTGTTCGAATCCGGGTAGAATTACCAGCGTTCAGCTACTTTACACCTCATGGCTCATGAGTGCGCCTACTTCTCAATTTCCATTCTCTGATGCAAGATACATAGGTTAAGTATTAATTTATCTTCAATATGCATAACAAGTAACTTGTCTATTTCGATTTTGTTGTTTAGCTATTTTGAAGTACAAGTTATTTTTATTGATAAAATGAACACCGACCGAGTCTCGGCTTTCAGTATGAATTTAATTAATGGCTAGCAACATTTCTTAGGGTTAAAGTAATTCGACGTCTTCAGTAACCAGATTTAGAATGCGAGGTCTGAGAAAGCTCCATTTCTATTCCTGAGTGAAAGAACTGAACGAAAGTCTGGTTTTCTGATAGCCAGAAAAGTTTCCTTGCTGAACCAGATCAATTCCAGACATTTAAGTCATCGTGTGTTTTGTTTTAGGTTGATCTGTTAATAGATTAAAAGAAAAGCATAAGGAACTATCTGTTTTAAAGACTGATGCCCTCACGTAGCGATAGAAATTGCCTGACGGAAAATTTTCCAACAGAAACCCATTCATTTACTTTACACACTGTGTCTGGGGGGGGGGTCCAACTCCATCCAGCCATTTCATTCACAAGGATCTGAACTTATTTTTTTGATACAAGGATTTGTATCGAAATAGTGATCAACGTTCTATTTCACTAAACTGCTGGTGAGTTTTCTATTACTTCAACGTATTGGCTGAAATGCTTTTCAAAAACAAATTTTAAAATTTAAAAGTACAATAACGTACGTTCTAGTATTTCAAAAATATGAAAAACGGAGTTATACTAGGATCATAACATGTGCTATGCACATTGAAGAGAGCTTTTTCATCGAGATTTGCTCTTCGAAAAAAAAGCGACAAGATGGAGATCCACAAAGACAGGAAGTTTGTCAAGTAAATAACGGAAAGTTTAGAGATGGAAAAGCGAAAATAATGAAATTACCGTTTCAGAATTTGACAGCATCCCTAACAGATATTTGTTGCAACAGAGCACGTAGCTAAAAATGCGCCGCTTGTGCCTAAGCTAGACATTTTGGTCACGGTATTTGAACAGGTCGCGTTTCTTTGTTTTGATTCAAAAGTTGAAGACAGAGTTTTTCTGCCTGTGACCCAAGTATTCCGCTATGGGGTAATCTTAAAATCTGAGCTATTTTGCGTAGTTTTAAACATTCCTTTACCCAGATTTTGAGGATCATTTTCCATGTAAATTGGTTAGGCTTTTAATCAAAAAGAAAGAAGGAAGCGTCAGTATTTGACTAACAGAAGGCTTGGCTAAGCTTGTGAAAAAATGGACACGTTTAAACTCTGAAAATAGACAAAAACTGTTATTAAAATTCCACTTTCAAATGAATTCGCTGCTAAGTATATTGTCCATTTAAAGTAATGTTTGAAACATGCAATCTTTCAAATAGTTTGCGGTCATAATATACCATTCTATACACCGTAAAAGCTGGCCATCAAACCATGAAAGCTGGTGGAAATATCGCCAAAGCTGTGTCGATAAATTCTGAAAGAATTCAAGCCTCTGTATTTTATTAAACAATCAGTATTCCAGCTACTTTGTTTCATCATTTTAATCGACGAAAATGAGCAGAAAGACTCATCGATTTCTACAATTTTTTTAGTGTCCTAAACAGAGCTTCCGGAGAGCTAAATTACAAACTTCCCAGCTAGTAATTGTTCCAATCTTGTTTTGTCGGTCATATTTAGCTGACCATATCGTGTCAATAATATACACTGTTTTGATGGTTAAGTCTCACAACTTTAAAAATAATCCCTTTGTTCCTGTTCTGTAGTAGATAGGCCCCAAATTTTAATAATTTTTTAAATGCAAAAAACAGTAACAGTTAACCTTTTGATGGCCATCAACGCGCTCAACTTGCATTCCAACTACGCACCGCTGTGGACGCAAACTAACACAGCTCACATTGCAAATTTACAATTGACGGACATCGCGGTGTTTGGGAAGAAAGAATTGCTTAATCTCGCAACGAATAAAGGGTTAATTAATACCTTTGTTCACAAAAACAAAAGATGGCTTGGTTTTATCGAGGATGAGTTGGGGGTTATATAGAACTAAACCACAGATGTTATACATGTGTCGCCATGTCACGCTTACTTATAACAGGCTCGATAACGAGTTGCTTGACGACAATTTCACGTTGATTGTATAATGCGCAACTACCTATTTTGCTTCTCCTAAAAAGACTAAAATCACACGCTATCGTCAAGGCTTAAATTTTACGAAGATTTAGAGACCTATTGAAACAATAAATGTATGTTTGAAACAGAATCGAAGCCTCTAGGATTGAATGACTGTTCAAGGGAAAGTAGTTAAATGCTTTTGTGTTCACTTTAGATTTCATTAAAATGGTACATTTTCAGTATATTTACGCATAATTAAGAGTCCCTGCTCTTTAAATAGGAAAGTGAGCATAAAATTTCAAAACTCTACCCACCGGGGATTGAAAATTAAGTTTTTACTCCCGTTAGAGTAAAAACTTCACTTTCAATACCAAATTTATATTGGCTCGACCAAGATCATGTTTGTCTTAAAGAGAGACTTTTGAAAGCCACTTTATTTGTACAATGCAATCTGTTCTCGAAAGCCTTGCATCGCAAACAATTCGGCTTACCAACAGGTACCACCTTGAAGGACGAAGGTTTCTCTCGAGCATTTAAATCCGCAACAAATTATTTTCAAATGTGCTTCGAGGTAACCTATGCCGTGGTCTCGAACACGGCTCGTGGGCCGCATGCAATCCCCGAAGACATTTCAGTTACGTGTTTGGTGTAATTATTTCAAGATTTTAGTTATTTGAAAGTCTGAGTTTATATTGGTTTCATTTCAATAATATGAATAACGCATCTTAAAATCTATAAATTGAGCTAATTTATAAAGCGATAAATCCTGAAGCACAGATTTTATTAAATTCTATTAGATACTTCTCAAAAAAGCTCAGTTGCAAATATTTGCATCCAGAATAATCGCCTTGTTTGATAAAATTTTCATATGTGAACAGTTTTTTTTCAGATTGAAAAAAATCAGAGGCCGATCAATTGAGGACCGACAGTCCATGAAGATAAAGAAATATCCGAGTATTTAATACTTGGACATCAGGATATTTGAATTGCAGAGTGCGCAGATACCAAACTTCAGATAGAAAATAAAGTGCCTTTTCCTTCGCGATAGTGTTCTTTATTTACGTTTTGAATACTATTTAGCAAGCGAAAAACTCAACATTTTAAAATTTATTTTATTCAGAAAACTTCTGGCTCGTCAGCTGTTTTCAGATGGCGCATTCAGCCCGTAAGTTGTTCAAGTTTGAGACCAATGACCTATACTACACGATTAAAAGTGACATCCTCAAGCATCAAATTTTGTTGCTTAACTCTCATTAACAAAGGGTGACTGCAAGTGAGTCATAGGTACATGAATCGGCCAGAAGGATATTATGATATTACGTGGAAAGACTGGGCTTTGACAGTTAAAACATTTTCATAATGATACTGCTTCTAAGTATTCGATTTGTAAATTGCCAATGACCATGTTTAAGACCATAATTATGACTATACAAATGAGCTCAAGAAAAAATAATTGCAACAACTTTAGATGCAGCAACAAACTGTGGTTGCGAAACAAGTATCTGCATAAGTGGAAGGAAGAAAAATCCTATTAGATCTTGGACCGAGGATATTCTTGCAAAAGGTGCAAGTAGCAAAGTATTCACTTTGCATTTTTCCCCGATGAAGCAATAGCAGGCTACAACATACATTTTCAAAGACAATGCCCTAGCTCACTTATGTGCCCATTAAAAAATTAAATAGGGCAAAATTTTAATGAAACAGATGGCCAGCGTCTCTTAAAGGAGAACTGCAAAGCCATTCTGCTTATTTTCCTCTTAGGCGATTCACTTCTCTTTGCACAAACAAAGTTAAATTTAGTTTTTGTCCATTGGTGGTCTTTAATATGGTGGTCTTTGTCATTTAATGACTTCCACTTTCCCCATTTGTTCAAAGTACCGTTATGAAGTTAAAAACCTGTGGTTAAGAACGAATCAATTTTACATAGATTCCTGCGTGAAAAATATAGCAGTAACTTTTCGAATAAAAGTTTTCAGGAACGAACCAATTTCTTAAACAGAGGTTTCATTGCATTTTAATTGAAAGAAATAGTTCAGATAATTTAATCTTGACAAGTTCAACAGTTTCAACAAACATAATTCAAATGTTATGCCCTATTTTTCGTAGGAAGCACCTTTAGAAATTCAAAGTCGTTTTGAAGGAAAAGATTCGGATAACCATAAAAGCTGTTAGAAACGGAATTTAAATTTCAGTTATTGCCGCTAAGTGTTTAGAAACGCAAATCACAGAATTTCCTGAATCCGTTAAGAGTGGCACTTTGAATAACGTTAAATTCCGATGTTGTTAACTAGTTGATTATACGAGTTTTAACCACAGGTTCAAGAGAAGCAACCTTAAAGTATCACGGACATCTGCAAGAGGAAGGCAGACCACTTCAAGAGGGTCAAAGTAATTTTAGCGATTCATTTATACAATACTGATTTATATCGCTCACTGAAGTTCCTTCATTTGAGCATTTGGAAATTCAGTACTAGATTATCAATATTTAAATTAATCCAAAACAGCATTATTTCAGCTGCTCTGCTTGCTGGAAGCAACGGTAATAAATTTTAATTAGTTTCTCCTTTTAAATACCCCTATTATTATGGTGCAGATTAAGTGTTGAATTCTTTCGGGTTGTTAGAATAACATTGAAACTGATGTAAAATGGTTTGAATTGGGAAGTTTCCGTAACAGTTGATTTTCAAAGGAAAAACTGAAGTTGTACTCAGCCAGAATTTACACCGCTTTTAGGCACACGAGTAAAGCTTTGTTTCTAATTTCACGATGCACGTAACATTATGTTTAACACAAAACTCATAAAATATACAACGTTTCGTTGATCCTTTAGATTTTATTTTTGGAGAATTGTAATAAATGAGGTTAATGTTTAAACAAATGGTTTATTAAATTCTTTAAAAATTTTAGTAATGAGCAATGATCTGTTGCACTATTAATACAAAGCAGTTGGATTATAAAGCTATATTAATTGCATGAAAGAGGATTCAAGTGCCAGATGAAGATTTTATCCTTTGATGGATCAGGATATGAAATTAGGTCTAAATTTAAAATACTAATCCGCATCAGAAAATTAGTTCCCAAAACTAAAAATGTGGCATTTATTTAAAATCCGTAATAACACACAAGAGTTACACTTTAAAAGTGATAAAAATTTTAAATACTACTGGAATGTTTAACACAGGAGCATTAGGCCTAAAGGCAACAAAGCCATCCATGATGCCGAAATCGCAGTAGCTGAAGATATTTCTGCACACCGTCCACGGAATTCCGCACAGCTAACGCTGCTGATGACGCTCATAAACAGCGTGACTGATTTGATGTTATCACGAACTTGGTTTTTATCAGCACCGCAATTTGCTTTGTCGTATCCTCTAAGACTGCATTTCTCGTAGTCAACCATGGCACTAAAAAAAGAAAAATATCAAATACTTCTACAAGGGCAAGAGGAAGAAATTTCAGTATAGCTTATACACAAATGTTAAATTTCTACAATTAAAACTGAATTGTTAATTCGCGATAAACGTACAGAAAGAACAAATTAAAGTACTATATAAAACAAGACTGCAATATCTAGAGACCAAGAAGTTGCATGATGGGGGCGATAGAATTGTAACTCATCCAGTAGTAATGTAAAAGTTTCGGAGTGTTCACGGACTGCTGTTTATCGTGCTGGCCTTTTTAAGATAAATCATTTCACCAACTACTAGATTTCATTTGAGGATACAAAAAGGGAAATCGGGACACGAGGAAAACTAGGTGGAAATTTACTTGAACCATTACATTTCCAATGAAACAGAAGTATCGATTATCTTAGTTAATTTTGCCCACAAATCAGACTACGGGAGTTCATTCATACTAATTACGCTCAATTAGCAATTTTTTAACATCCGAAGATTATTGCCAAGTGATAATCCAAAGCACATATTTCATGAAAGCATTCCACCATTATTTCAATATGGGAAAGCATTTAAAGGCTGACCGAGGAAAACACCATAGCAGAATATTGATGGATATCTGGCCTTTGTTAAAAACTCTGAAAACTCCTTTGCAGCCATGTCATTCATTGGAAATAAACCTAAATCGAAATGTCTCGTTCCGTCTTATTCAAACTAAGAAAACGGGCGATTTCTAGTCCAATATTTAAAACATTGATGAACAGATTAAACTTAACTGATTAAAAGTTTTCATGGAATGGCAATCCTTTCGAATGAAAGGATTCAAAGAAAGTAAATTACTGTAGACCAATACAAGGAAATTTTGTTGAACATACGCGTTAGATAATTCCTTTACATTAAGGTACAGTATAAGTGGATTGCAGGAAAAAACTTGTTTCAAAAGATAAGGGAGAGATTAACTACACGTTTGCAGCTTTCAAACGTATCACAGCTTATGAATACTTTGTTAATTCTATGCAACTGATGTTTAAACTTGCATGGGATGTATCAAAGCTTATCAAGAATTAGTTTCAGAATCAACATTTTACTTTCAGGACGTTTAAGCGGATTTTCAAAAAATATTAGTGATGATTGTTTTGGGAATACTTCATTGAAAACTACCATTATTTTCAACAAATTTTTAACATGTTCAACAGATCTAAAAGGTTAACTCTGGTTATACAGAATAGGCTAATAGATCAGGTTAACGATTATATACAAGTACTTGCTGAAACTGCCAATATTTCAGATTAAAAGCTGTCAGGACTTTGTGACACCACGAAGGCACGCTAAGAATGTGGGAGATATACCTTATAAAGCTTTAATTGTTTAGAGATGTTCAAGCAGTTTAAGACTGAAACTTAACTTATCCTCGCCATATTCAACGAAATGCTGAAATTAAAATTCAAGGCAACGATACGCAATAGGTTATTGCTTTCGAGTTCTATGTGAAAAGGTAAATTGCTATTGAACTTAAGAGTTGCTGCTTCGATGTCAGCTGAATTTTAAGCCTTTGACAGCCAAGTTCCACAAGGGATACTTCCCAGCAAGGGTCACATTAAACTTTTGCTTTGTTTTAAGTTCCTAGCAATTAAAACCGAGTTAGAATTACTTGAGAAAGTGTGCGATTAGATCTATCGCTCATAAAACGGAAGCTGCACCTTTCCAATCAACAAAACAAGCGATTGTTTTCAATTAAATACCATTTTATTGACCTCTCGGCTGCATTTGCCAACCTTGAAAAGGTTCCAATGAACTGAAATATGAAAGGCGAGAGATCGGCCTATCTGAAGACAAATTGCTCAACTGAGAGCTTCAAACTACGACATAGATGAGAGCATTAAATATGTAAATGGTTAAAAATTCCGAAATTAAGTTTCTTTACAATTTAATTTTAATTCCGAGCAAAATTAGAACTGAAGATAAAAGCTTACCAACAAATCTTCCCAGTCTTCTCTACGTCATCTTCAATACTTTGACTCTGCGTAACAAACTTTTCGAATTCATCGTAGCACCTTCTTTCCAACTTGTCTAGGAGAGTTTTCCTGCAGCCATCAGCTCTAATAATTTCAACGGCTGTCAAAGTAACAAGAGAAAAAATTAGAATATACACAATGGTGAAAGCTCTGCACTGTTATAGTAAAGAATTAAACTTGAGTACTTACAAGTGAAAAAATGCCGTTTGCCTTATTGGCACATTCTCTTAAAAAAATGTATTTATGGTGCTGAGCATTGCAACAGCCATGAACAAGTTTGCTATAGGTGAATGAATGAACGAACAATAACAAACTTCAATCGCTTATGAACGAAGACTTATTTCAAAATACATGCAACTTGTAGCTCGTTTGAATTCAAATTGGCAATATTTTCTATACTTCTGAACAATATAAATGAATCCAGATCAGCAAGATCTGATGCTTTAGAGAAGTCTTCAATTAAAAGAATAAATTTGTCTAATTTCCAATTTTGGATATGAATAGACATTTTTTTAAACGGGATTACCTCACACCAAGCTGAAATGCAGGGGTTACATTTTGAATTCTTTCAACTGTAGGTTAAAATACTTAACTGAAAAGGCTGAAAATCTAACAGGGTTAACAAATGATATATGGTAGCTTAGTATTTCGGGTTTATTGCAAAGGTTGTTCATTTATTGAATAACAATTTCCTCGGTTCGAATCTCGGCGAACGGGCAGGTTTCTCAGGCATTTTAGAGGCCATTGGATTATAAAAATTCAAATAATTTTTTCCTTTGAAAAGTTACTTAAAGTATTTCGCACAGGCTTTCGTATGTTAAGGCTTAAATACCGCAGAATATACAAGAATTGTTCAAGTCGACGCTTTTGTAGGATATTTAAATGGTTCATGTTACCATAAGGAAAACCAAGGCTTCATACAGGCAATTCATTAAACTGAAAGAATGAAACAAATGGACACTAAAAGAGCTATCAAGTTTCTTGCAGCTTATTTACACAACTAATGGCTTGCTTTTAATCTTCATTTAGGGAGGAAGATTATTGAAACTAAACATTTTTAAAGCACTATGAGCAACAACGCGTTTAAGTAATCTCAAACACAAGAACATTCATGTCTTCAGTGAACGAAATTTGCGAGTTTTACATTAAAACTCAACGATAATTATAGTGATGCTAAATATTTAAACTTACTTGGGTCAGATAAGACTTCTGCGCTGAAGTTAGAAAATTGATTCGGATCTTCAATTAAAATTGCACTTAGATTCTTAATACCTTCAGAGAAGTAATCCATGCCTTGAGCAAAGCCTTCGGAAGAATTGAGAGCCATTTCAGATACTTGCTTAAGGCTAACATTTAGTGGATTCTTCATTTTTTCAAGCACAGAGTCTAGAGTTGCAGCAGAGGCATCTGAAAAGGATAATGAAATGAATTCAGATAAGCGGTATAGCGATATCCTGCAAAGTTTATTAGCAGTATCGATACATCAATGACCAACGGTTTGGAGTACATTTGATTTACAACCGGTTTCAACTTTAAATTTGATTTAACACATTTACTTCCACAGAAGCAAAAGAACTATTAAGATAAACTTAATAAATTCTTAAACTTAAATTTTTCGAATTTAAGTTTAAGAGGCTTAAATTCGAAAAATCTCAATCTCATATGCAGTGGATGATAAAGGTTTCGCGAAGGTTGTGCACAAAGGTTTTGAAGAGATGTTTAGATGCACAGCCTGTTCCAGTATTCTTACAATTCAGAACCACAAGGTATCTATTGAGAACAGGAGTCAAAGATAGCAGATTGTTATGCTATGAAAAGAACCTTCAGGTTTCGTGAGACTTAAGAGTCGGATACAGAGTTGAAAACTCGGAACATCGGTTAAGTTTTATTTGAAGATGTGAAACTTTGTTTCAACTGTAGAAATAGGGTTATGTTTAAATTTTGTAATTCAACTTTGTTGACTCAGCCTTTACCTGCTAGTTCTTAAATATTTAGTTATTTTCTACATGGTATGTTAGTAATCATGAAATTGCTTGTTGCGAAACAGCTGATGCTAAAGGAATTTAAGATCAAATGTAAAGAATCATTATCCTAAGAATGTTCTCAGCACTGCCATAGCGTAAATATGAATACACAAAATTGCTTCAAAGGAACATCAGTAAACTTTGAGAATAAAACGCAAGAATGAAAACACTGAGAACTTATCTTATTGCTCTTCATTTTCAGCAAGATTAGAAGTTCGTTATTTTGGAATAGGTGCAAGTCTTGGATGAAATTCACACGTGTTGGTACATATTTAACATTTAAAGGTATGTGAATCTTTTAGAGTAAAATTCGAAATCCTGTCAATACATTGACTTAGTCATTAGAGTCTAATTGAACAAGATCTGTATGCTATTGAAAATGAAGAGAAGTTTGAAAATAGCAGGTAGACATATCTATAAACAATAATAGAGCACAGTGATGGTCAAATGGTGACCAGTGAAATCTTTCCGGTGATTGGCGACTAGGCTAGAACCGACCTAATTGCTTATATTAAGTCATTTCCAAATTTAGGATGCTTTCTTGTAAAGGTTTTACGAAATTAATACAGTAAGGATCCAATAGGAATTTATAATAGCAGGGCACGTTCTGAAACACTTGCTTAACAGTGCAAATCTTGCAACGCAGATTTGCAGTCTGCACTTCCAGTGCAGACTGGTCCTTGAGAATGCAAACATTAATGGCTACCCATAACGAACAGTAGTTTTAAAGAATTCATTTAAATACGCGATGAATGTCTTAAAACCTTTTGAAGTTGCAACTTGTCTTTTAAAAAGTATCCTGCTACTTCATAAACATTTGCTTTAAGACTATACACCTAAATATTTTACTTTTAGTACCAGAAACGTTAATAACGTACGCTTTCGATACGTAATAAAATGGCACAATAACCATAATGCTGAGCATAAGTCTAAACGTATTATCGACAACTTCACAAGATTTAAGGATCTCTGCTTTAGTAAAATTCATGTATCGCTAAAATCAGATTTACTACACTTAATATGAATCTGCCAGGATATACTTTTATGTTTTAAATATATATGGAATCATTTGGAAGTTTTTCGTAGCTGGGCAAAGAGAGGTAAATCTTAGATACGGTAACATTGCCTGTTGGCCATTCGGATGTATTGTTCTCCACATTTTTAAATTAATCATTTTCAATAAGGTGGTTTTTTTAGAGTCGGCCTTCAATAAAATATTTGATAACTTCGGTTCAGAGAATTTTACTCCAATTGAACTGACTTGGAGTCGAAGGAATCTCTCTGGAAGTATAAGGTTCCTATATGTACTTTTCTAGAGAATTCTTGGTGTGAGTTGTACTCTAACGGAGAACATCAAATCACTTCCTTAAACGTCAAGATCGTTTCAGCTTTTTATAGGTACAGATAGGTTATTAGAGCTAAAAACCTTAATTAACGAGAGTTTCAATTACCAGAACACAAGTGCAATTTTAT
This sequence comes from Stegodyphus mimosarum, assembly GCA_000611955.2. Taxonomy (NCBI): domain Eukaryota; kingdom Metazoa; phylum Arthropoda; class Arachnida; order Araneae; family Eresidae; genus Stegodyphus; species Stegodyphus mimosarum. The sequence goes on along the minus strand of KK115000.1, from coordinate 424,224 downwards.
AAGTTTCTAGAAATAATTAAGAGAAAGTGCGCTACGAATGAAATTTGTACTGCATTTGTGTCATCTGAACAGATTTGGTAACAGTTGTGCTCGAGTAATTTAGAGCAGTTTAAAATTTGAAAATCCTCATTGCGCCAGTAGGATAATTTAAACCAACGTTTATTTGTAGTATAGTGGCTGCATACAACAATATTGTTTTTAAATGAGATTTCGGGGGAAACTTCGTAACTTGAGTAACTTTGCTCAAGTTGTCTAGAAGAATTCGCTCATATGTTACCTAGAATAGGAGCTTTTAAACTGACAAAATAAATCGCTGACGACTTTTATAAGGCATAATATTTACGTTTCAAAGAAGCAATTAAATTTTAACGATTAAGTAATTAAATTTTAACTTTAAAGATGCTCATGCGTCATAGATATCGAGAAAAGATAACATTTGATTCTGGTTATAGAAAACTTACGCTAGCATTTCAAAAATCTCCGATCTTATTTGAACTGCGAAGTTATTTGGGGAACCAAGAAATGTGTAATGAGAATCTTTATTGGTTAATTGTAATGAAGAAGTGATTTGAGAAATCAGTGTTTTGTCTAAAATCCATAATTTCACAAGTTTAATGTCCGAACTTTCACTCGTATCTGCACCTCTTTTTTCCCTGAAGATTGTTAAAAGACGAATATTCTGAGAGGTCTTCAGAAGTCTACATTCCTATTCCACGTACGGCAAATTTGCAAGCAATGAGAAATTTCAGTTAGTAACGAAAGTAAAGCAATTACTTAAAACAGAATTATTACTTTCATTGCGTATACTTAATTTCCGTACTTACGCAAACCAGAGTTCCTAAGAACAGCTGCTATTGGCGATTCTCAAGATAAGTTAAGCATTGGCGTGGAACTTGGTTTAAGTTTAATTTGAAGTGAAACACCCCTCGAAATCTATAGCTTCGTTCAAAATCTACACCAGAGTAACGTTACTTTTTGCCTAGTTTAAAACTGCTCTAACATACTAGAGCACAACCGTTTCCAAATGCATTTAATCAACAAACAATACAATGGAGATGAGGGACTATTAACTAATTGTACGGTTTTTGAAATGTAACTTATTCTTTAACAATAGTTAAATTAAGCAACTTAAGACAATTTATGCAAAAATATTGCACAAGCTATATTGAAAATAAAGAAAATACTAAACGGAAAGTTTCTAAAATGCTAATGATCAAAGACAGAACGGAATTTAAAGAGTGCACTACTCTACATTAAAGGTAAAATGAATTAATTGCATAGAAATATTTAAGAGTAAGAGTTTATTTTACTATTAAAATATACTATCATACTTGGTATAAATTCAATTGGTACTATTGTACATTTGATTTTAGTAATCAATACAAATATACCAAAGTCAATTTTTTAAGTTCTTCATATACTAAAATCAACACTAAAATATCATGTCTTCTATTTCTTCAATTTAGATCAAGATTTAGGTCACTATTAACGCATCAGATTATAATATACATGGACTGCTTGCTATTCGAGTACAGATCAAAAGCAATCTAATCACTTTAAGAAAAACGCAATTCAACATAAATAATTAACCTCTTAATTGCTTTAATGTTTAATCCACGAATGATAGACTTAAATTTTGTTTGGAACATTTAGCAAACATGATTTTACACCGGATAAAATTTGAAGAAGTGATGTTCCCACTTACTGACAAAGATCGCAGCCGTAATAAGAAAAAACAGCAGCATATTGAACAACCAACCAGAACGGAAGAAAGACTAATAAGAGCGCACAGTCCGCGCGACGGCAGGTTAAACAGACAGATCACTGTAATGCGCCTTTTTCTGATAATTTAAACACTAGGTGAAGATGTGAAATTTGCATATTGTTCATCTTACCTCGTAATACACAGAGTTTGCGCAACTCCATACTGAAAATTGGATTTATGTATCTCTAGATGGTCTAAAGGTTTAAGCTTTAAAATAAAAGTTTTCACTGATATTCAATCGAAGAAACTTAAATTAAACAATATTTTTTAATTATTTTTCATACATTAGTAGCGAAGAATTGGAAATCTGAGATAAAAGTTTTGACCGTTTTCAATTTTCAGTGGGCTAATGGCTAATTCACTACAGCAAAGCAACACGAGGCCTATCTGCTTATGGAGATGCCTTCGTGAAAGACGTTTTAAGAAAAAGTTTCAAATATCCACTTTTCACGAAAGGAAAAGCTGTCAAAGTAGTAGCCAGTTGGTTCGCCAGAATTTGATCCTATTCGAAGTATCGGAGTGTACAGCGAATTCACTCCTTGTCTACTTATGGGTGTGTCACTTTTCCGAATTCGGATTAAAAAATCAACGTATTTTTAGCAAAGTTGCATAACTCTTTCTTTTTTAAGGGGGGCATCTAAGATCTGTTATACATTGTCCGTCAGAATTAAAGGATAATTCGAAAGCGTACTATCCAGTGGTGAAATCGTTTATGTTATTTACATGGAGATGACAGCAAAACTGGATCTCAGTGCATATGTTAGCGCATGAATTATGCAACTTAGATGACTGACAATGTGTTGTATAGCAGCTGAATGTTGAAATTCGGGTATGCAGTGTTGTTTGAAGTTAATGTGCTTTCCAAGATTGATAGGTATTCATTTATTATGACACAAAAGCATCATTTAACTAAAAACTGGCAGTTACTTGATACACTCTAGATGTATGAAATAAAATTTGACGTAGTTAAAAATGTGAATATCCTTCATCAAGAATTTAGAACCTCTTTTTTAGCAGTGCATTGGTTAGTAGTCCCTCTGGTGAAAGATGGTCAACAGCAACAACTGCAACCGAAAGTCATTTTCTGTCACTGCTTGTCTGAAGAAATCGTGAAGAAAATACAAGACAGCTGATTTTAGACATTCAAGCTACCACAAGAACTTGAATCAACTGTTCTACGACTGTACAAAGTTGTCATGACCTTGGACTTTACGAGAGAAAATTGATGGTTTCTGTCTCATTTATTTCTTTTTCCGCAGCGTCCTGTTTAAGATGGTGTCGTCTCTGTGTTCAATGAAGACTGGGAATGTATATTGTTACCGACAGTCCAGATACAACCTAGGTGATGATTATTGGCGTATTTTGATCTAAAAGAGGCAAAGAACTCGGAACTTTCCTTCCCTTATACATGAAATTTTCCGCTTCCAGAGAAAAGGTTTTAGTGTTCTTGGATGAAATCATCAAAAATGGCCCCACTGAGCTACATATCTTTTATGAAGGTTTTGTAACTGATCACGGATGTATGGTCGAGGTCTTCGCACCCCATACAAAACTGCTGCGGAATCCTGTTGATCCAGAATTTTTGCTGTAGCCTGACAATTTTCGTCAGCCTGGAGAACCTCTGGTGTCGGAAAGCTTGGAAACAGAAGATATAACGAGAATAGATTGCCTACTTTATTCACCAGACATGAACTTGATTGAGAATGTGTAGGCAAAGAATATGTATTGTTAAGAAGGAAAACTTCTCCGCAGCAAGAGTGGCTCCGTCACAACGCAGAAGGAAACAGCTGCACATGCGCGAAATATTTGTCGCCAAAGCACCAAAGCTCGAAGCCGGCCTCGAAGTTCGAAGTTCAGTTTATCAAGAGTTCATAAACCGAATATCGTTTTAAATTTCTTTAAATCTTAAAGGGAAAGGAAATATTTTTTTGCGCAAGTAAATTAATTAATGAATTAGTTATTTTGAGAAAAAAAGTAAGAAAATCCAAGTTTAATTTATTGCAAAAAGTCAAAAAAGAAACGTTTTGTCAAAGAACGTTTCTTCTTAACACGTGTTCCTATCTTTCCTGTACACATCGCGTAAGGAGAAATTCTCGCCTCTACACATCTCGGAGGGAGGTTCCGTCGCCAAATCCCTTTGCGAATTTTCGCTCCGCTTCTCAGCGGCGTAATAGCAAACTGGTTTACATTGCGTCTATGGAAGCTTTCCTTCTTTACATAGACCTTCTTTGGTGTAGGGTGTATTAGACTATCCAATTGCAGTGAGCCATCTGCCTTCTAGAAAAGATCTGAAAATTGCACTTTCAGAAGGTCAATTCCTCAAAATTTAACAATATCGCGTCAGTCCCTTTTTCCTTTGTATTAAAAAAATCCCCAGGAAATTGTTGGCGGAATTTTTGTAGCAACACTGTAACGGTATTATTCGCATACTTGAAATATAAATTCCGTTGACTACAGTGATTTGTTGCTAGTACCAATAATCTGTAAAAGTAAATGATGTTTCCACGTAACTACCAATGCCGTTTTTGAGCTGCTAATTTATTTAACAAAATATATAAATTCTTCTTTGGTTATAGTTTTCCTGAATTTAAAACTTGGTTGTTGCATAAAACTTCGCTTGTATGATTCTGATAACTTTTTTCTTTTTAACTGGGGGACATTTAGAATTTTAATTTCATTTTACAATTCGATATCTGAAATGTCATTTTATTTTTCATCAGTCAATGCATTTTCTAATTAATCTGGCGGAATATCATACTTTAGTGTTATTTGTGGTATGAAATGCTGCACGTATACTCTTCTCATATACTGCTTCCCCCAACTCTGCCCTCAGTAGTGAACTCACAGTTGTCGCTTATTCAAAGTTGCAGCAGTTACTATAATGTATTTAGTATATTGATTTTTTATCTGATCGTAGTATAGCCTCTGGTCATACAGGGTTTCGGATTCACAAATGAGCAATTTAATAATAGCAGAATTTTTAAAACCAGCACATTGTTAGAATTCTCGACAGAGTGTCAAGTGTTGCATACATTTATTTTTAATATTCATTATATTTTTATATTTGTTGTATTATTTCTTTGAAACTAATATATAGCAATAACATTTGTTGGCAACATCCTTTCATTTGAAAAGTGATTCGACACAAAATGAAACGAATACGAAGTTGAGGTTTGGGGTTAATACATTTAGTTGCGCCATAACGAGAGTTCGGCTAAATAGTGAGCTTATTTTCGTTGCATTTAACATAAGTCCAAGAATTCATTTAATTCTTATATATGTAATATAATGTATATTTTCAATCATACCTATTTTAAATACCAAATCTGAAGAGTTTTGGATTATCTCATAAAATATATATATTTTGTTTCGAAACTCTGTTCAGAGCTTACAGTAAAGTGACTCATCCAGCTTATCAGCTTTAGCAGACATCTAATATGATGTTTTCATTGATATAAAATCTTAAATACAAAAATTGAACGTTTCAATTATATTTCAATTTAGTTTTAATCTAATCAACTCTTCAAATGAAAGTAGAAAGCTTAAAGACGGGGAATGGAAATTTTTGGAAGTTTCATTTAAGAGTTATCAAGAACGAAAATATCGTTGCATTTACAGACACACAGGCAGACATAATTGCAAAAAAAGTGAAAACGTGTTGTGTAGGCCCTAATTCGAGCTTATTGACTGAAAATTCCCTATCGAATTCTTGTACCAAAAGCATTAAGCATTACCTTCATTACCTATATGTATAGATTGGTGAATAGACAAAAATGAAAAATTTTTTTAATTAAAGCAAAATTTCAAATGTGCATTTAATGAAAAAACGAATTTAAGAACACGCTATTTAAAAACATGCTTACAATTATAAAAAAGAAGCTATTTACTAAGCGAAGCACATAACTAAACTCTGGAATCTTAAACTTCATTTTTAAAATAAAACTCAATAATAATAATAAAGTGTGAGTAAAGTAGTTTATCATTTTTTAAGTTCAGTTGCATTTTTCAAGACTCTTAACTGCATTTAATGTAGTTTAACTACATTTTCATGAATCTCTTCAAATCAAAGTAAGTGTTGCAAGAAGAGGATTATTTCAAAAATTTACATAAATGAACACTCAAAATATGAATGTTTTGGGTTGAACGCGCGGATGAAGGGGCAGCGTTCTTACCTCCTTGAAGGGCGGCGATAAAACTAATCTTTTGTAAATTCTGAAATAAACACTTAACGGCATTTTAGGTTATGATTCGAATAGTGAAAAATGCATGTAGATTCCAGTTTACGAATTTGGAATCTTTTAAAATTTATGGATTTCGAAGATCCGAATATTCCACTTGAACGTTACGTATTTGAGAAAATAAAGTGGTGCCATCTAGAAATGCAAAAAGACACTAATTTAAATACTTATAATTTAAATACACAGGCAGACATAATTGCAAAAAAAGTAAAAACGTATTGTGTAGGCCCTAATTCGAGCTTTTTGAGGAAAATTCCCTATCGAATTCTTGTACCAAAAGCATTAGCATTACCTTCCTTACCTATGTGTATAGATTGCTGGAAGGTGAAGGTTATGCTTAATGACAATACCATCATAAAACTACATTGAATTTTATTATGGTTATAAGTATTATGGTATTTATTAAGGTGTAATGTATTGTTAATTATATGCTCTCTGAATGGCAAAACGTATAATGTTTGCGAAATTGATATATCAATATAACATTCCATATGCATCTTGCAAATGAATATACTTTTTCAGAAAGATGAAAAAGATAACATATCAATATATACATTAAATTCATACAAAATGTTGCTTCTGAGAAGAAGGGATATATTGCCTTGAAATGCACTGAATGTTTTTTAAAATTAAATATAAAGGAATTAGAATTTGGCTAAAAGTTCATATTCTTTATCCAACGTAAGCATCGCTATTGAAGTTATAAGCATTTTTAAATGCCCATAAGTCATATACCTGTTCATAATCTTAATTATATTGTGATTTTTATTCTCAATGATTAAGTTATAATTCAGAAATAAAATTAAAATGAAATTTTAGTAGGAGTTATCCCCAAAATAAAAAATATATTGCATTTCTAGCATTCTACGCAATCGGAACGACTGTCAAAGAACGCTGGCGCCATCTGGTGAAGGTGATAGAAAAAAGTAATGTAAATTTGTTGGAATAGCGTATATTGTTGCCGATACATTTTAGCATCCTGACGCATACATGTACAACTGCAATTTACCACGATCCATAGACATGCATGAATTAAAAAGAAAAAAAGGCTTTTTCTTAATGAAAAAGCATAAAAAGTTTTATAGATGAAAATAATGAAACAATGTAATAATAATTGAACATAGACTCTTTCTAATTATTAGCAACTAATTAGTCATGAAATAAATATACGTAAAAAAAGTAAAATACTCTCAGGCTCACCATGAGGCAAAATAATTATTTTTTATTAAAAAACACTAAACCGTAGAAGTTTTCTTTCTTTCTTTCTTTTTCTTTTCTTTTTTTTTTTTGTGGAAAGGGGCAATTTGCCCAGAAGCGCTTTTAATTTCGTTTTAGCATTTTGCGTTCGTTCACTATACGCTGCGTTTCACTTTTTAGATTGCTGCCATCAAATATTAGTGCCCTGCATTATATTTAAAGAAATTAAATAATGAAGAATCTGTGCATGCTTCTCGCATTGTGAAAAAACAATGATATCTAAAGACATGGAATTTTGAATAACGTAGTCGCCCACTCAAATAGGGGCATCTGAAAGCCCAAATATGGAATCTGTTTTATTATCTATTTCATGTTTTGTAAAACTTCAAAGAACTTTTAATTAACAAACTCAACGATTTCAAAGCGAGCAAGGGAAATATTGTCCGGGGAAGAAAAAAAATTATCTTCAGCGTGCGAGACTGTATAGCAGAAATTAAGGATATACTCCTTTTAAATTATTTTGCGATATTGCTGTTGAATTGGATTTTATGGTTTAAGGGTGAAGAACATGATATTTAAAAAATAAAGGTAAGTCGCAAAAACGTTAAAAAACGCGCCTTTGGACGTAATATATTTTATTATTTCTATTATATTTAAAGTCTATACTTGACCGGAATGTTTAAATTAAATTTCTATAATTGAAAAAGTAATACTTAAAAAAAGCGGTAGAAGGGCGAAGGAGAGTTTTGGGTAAGGTAAGTGAGATCCTTAGGCGCAGCATTTATTTGGGAAACTTATTATGAACAGAAACCAAAATAAGGAATTATGATATGGGAGCCCGCAAACATCTGGGTCGTTTTATTCTTGGCCTTCTGAATGGCAGTAAGATCTGACAATAATTCATGTATCGTAAGGTAGATATCAGCACTTGAATCAATAGATTAAATAATTCGAGTGAAGTATTACTCCGTACGATTACAGAAAACGCATGGAATATTCATTCACACTTGATTTATATTGGAGGAAGGGTTAAAGGAACGGTTAGTGAGAAAAGTCTTGTACAAATATAAATGCTTCGGGAAACATTTGAATATTCTTAAAAAACGTGTAATAGTTTTAATTTGCGAATATATTATATTAAGTAATAGTTTTAGAACTTGCTGGATGAATATGGCGCCATCCTTTGGACTTAATTGAAACTAACAAATAACGGGTTCGAATTTTTTATTCATTTTAGACCAGGGATGGGCAAACTACGGCCCGCGGTCCAAACCCGGCCCCTTGGAAGATTGTATCCGGCCCGCCGATAGAATCTTAATTTGCCGGTTCGAGGCAAATTAAAACAAATATATATTTAAATATTATATCTTCATCTCCTTTTCTACTTTGTTTAAATATTACTTTTTTTCTTCCTTTTGTTCAAATTATTGATGATTTTTTACTGTCTCTATTTTTTTTTTACAAAACATAAATCGATGGAAATAGCAAGCACAAACACCTTTTAATCGGTAAAGTGTTAAACGCCGAAGTACTTTGGTAGTTATGCTGTAGATTGGCTTAAGAATCGTTATCTGTTTTTCGGGGAGAAGTATACGAATTCAATATAAGTGAATCAAACCTCACATTTGGCAGACTGCGCATTTTAAGCTCCAGCCAGCGGTCTTTTCTTTTGTCGCGAATTCTAGTATTATTGATTGCGTATGGAAAGATTGCGGACATATAGCATCATTGTGAATAGTGGTTTTGAAATTGTTAAAAGTAGAGCGCAGCTAGTGCTTGTTTGGGTTATTCGTAAAATATTTCAACCAAAAAATGTCTACAAAAAAACGTAAAGTTGACTCAGAATGCCATGCTTTTAATGATGAATGGACCTAGAAATATTTTTTACAGTTGTAAAAGATAAACCACTATGTCTCATCTGCAATGAAGCTGTAGCAGTCTTCAAAGAATATAACATCATTATCGAAAGTGAGTTTCCCGAATTTAATATCTCACGCCCAGAAAATCAGTGCTATGTTTGCTTCATCTTATATATGTGAACAAGTGTTTTCAACAATGAACCTTCGAAAGAATTATTTAAAAATAGAGGAACAGATGAGCAGTTAGCCTCGTTCCTTAGAATCAGTACATCTTACTTCGAACCTCAATATAAAAAACTTTTAAAAATGAAAGCGCAATTTCATTCTTCTCATTAACATATTTAAATTGTAATACTTGTATATGTTTTTAAAATTTTAGAAAAATTTACCTTGGCCCGCCGAACTTTTTTTTTTCGATTTTTGGCCCGCGAACGAAAACGTTTGCCCATCCCTGTTTTAGACGGTTGAGGTGAAAATATGACTCAGGCCGCAGCTAATATTTTTTCGAAATAAATATCTGATTATTTAATGCTTAATAAGCAAAGATATATCTTAAATTACTTATGTTTTAAAATATATTAATATTTCCATATTTCACTTTTTAGTTAACATCTTTAAAAATTAATACCTGAATAATATCATTCAGATATTATAATCAGTGCAGCATCACATCAACGACTCGATCCTGGGTCTGTTTACTACGAGTCGAATTCTTTACTACTAGCCCAAAAGTGCTCCGTTGGGCTAGGTTCAAGAATTCCAACTCTTTCAAATTTGCGAGCTTTGTTTACAAATTCGCAAATTTACAACCTTGATTACAACAAATTTACAACCTGTTGTTTTTATGTGAACCCTTTTTATTCTTTTTACATATTTTTTTAATTTCCTATCAAATTAACTTTACTGGAGTTTCGCTCCTATTTCCAGTATGCGACAGTTAATAATTTTTTTGCCTTCGTAGATCAATAACATATTTCTGGAAATTTTACAATTTATTGCCGAAATCTCGAAACTTTTGTTTCTTTCGGTAGAACTAAACTCTTCCGTGTCATAAATTGACTACGCCAACTCAAAGTTCACTTTCATTTGCATTCGTCTTTGCCGCTTTATAGCAAATAAACGTGCATTGTTTCTTGTTACAATTAATCCATTCTGGCGATTTTCTAAGACCTAGTTCACAGCACTTTCTCCCAGGATAAATTATTTCGTTACTCCTTTACGCACAGCACATTTATTCTTTGGCACATTAATCATTGTGATTTCATTTTTCTTCCATTCACGTATAGAGCTTTAACTACACAAACATCTTTTCTGCAACCCTATTTCCATTTTCTCCCTCAAACTGAATGACTTTGCACTTCAAACCAGCTTTGTATCTGTTTCGTTTAGCAGGAGCCATAGGTGTCTCACTCAAAAGAGGCCTCAGGAAAAGTGCGATAAAAATCTTATAATGAAAAGAAACGAAACCAAATTTTTACATGACATACTTTTATGTTTGAAAAATGAAAGTGCATTAGAAAAAGTGTTGGAAGTGATCTTCCTTACCTGTACACACAGTTAAACATGGCACTACTCGTTCGCTTATGCTGCTGCCAGAGTATTGGATGTCACTCCTTGGATTTCATGACAGACGTTTCCGACGCAAATCGTCGGTGGGCGTGTTTTATGCTTGTATGCATTACCTTTAAAAGGACTCAAAACTCAAAGGATATCAAGTCTGTAAAAGTAGGAAAAGTGATTCCACCGCGTTTATATTTGTTACCAATGTGTGGCATGTTGCCTCATCTTGCTGGTAAGCCAAGTGTCAGATTCTCATTATCCAGCTGGTTCACAAATTCATTAAAAAGTACCTTGTATACTTCACTGGGGACAATAATGTAAAAAAATTGGTCCGATGATGCGCCGCTGCGATGCACAATGCACACCCATTTTCTGTGAATGAAAGGGTTCCTCGACGGCTGCATGCTGGCTCTCACTACTCCATAAACGTGTGTTTCGTTAGCTCACGTATCCTGACAAGTGGAATCACGTTTTTCATCATTCTACCACGTGTAATATGGGAGCAACATAGACCAAAATACAACACCGTGTTGAACTGTGTATACAGGTGGGAAAAGGTCACTTCCAACACTTCCAACACCTCTTCTAAAGCACTTTCATTTCTCAAACATAAAGGCATGTTATGTAAAATTTGGTTTTATTTCCTTCTGTTATAAGATTTTTATCACACTTTTCCCGGGGCCTCTCTCCCTGTAATAAAACGAACATTATTAATTATGTGTGATTTACTAGAGCCTCTGGTGTTCACTTCAAAATCGCGGCTTCAGATGACTACAAAAAGAGAGAATATCTGAGTCCTAATTTCGCGAATTTGTTCTGGTCTGAAGTGCATGCTTATTCCAAATTATGTCCCCCCTTTCTCGAAAGCCTAGAATAACATTCCATTTTTGCGAACACTTGTATTGAATACAACCCATTCTCCTTGTAGAATTGTTTACTTCCCCAAGCTTCTCCCCCCACACCCGCATGCATTCTTTCCTCTAAAGCTTGTCAATTCAATATAACATTTTTCGAAAGCCTGGGAACAAATCTTCGATTGATTGACTTCAAAAGATAAGAGCGTAGCACATGTATCTTTTAGGTTTATTCGGAAAGAAAAGGGCGCGCGTTATGCATAGCATATACCTAAAAATTAAAAAAATAAATAAATAACGTAATTTGAAATTTAAGGTGCGCGTTATACAACGGTGAACATTATACGCCGGAATGTACGGAATCTGCCTTTTTAAGGGACTTTCTGAGGGAAACTGTTTCGTATTTATAAACAGCGAATCATTATCACTACTTGGGAAGAACACCAGAAAGTTTAAAAAGCTGGAATTTTAATTTTTTTGCATTAATCGTAATACAAACACCTTCTGTACATTTTTATGTTAAAGAGTGTCATTACATGAAATCGTAATTCAGAAACCAGAAAACGGTTATCCCAGTTTTCAAATACAGAAATGTTTTCAATCTTTGTTCATGAATATTGGGAACCTCGTTTTTTCGGAAGTCCTGGCTCATTGCCCATATACGTCTGTCTTCAAAACTATCATATTTTGAAAGCTAGTCTTTTTTCGCTGACACTTTTTGAGCAAAGCATGAGGTTTAAAGCTGTGTTAGTGATCATCGTAAAAAAACGAAAGCATGCAAATTCTGTTTGATCAGTAACAGAGTATTTTAAAGTAACATTGATCTAAAGGAATAGTTTGAGGCATATAAAGTTGCTTAGAGGGTTACAGCAGAAAACATCCCGGACGAAAACGTCACGGAGAAAACAACGCAAGGCGAAAACGTCGTGGTTCAACATATCGTGGGAGAAAAGAAAACGTAGAGAAACGTCGTGGTTCAACATATCGTGGGAGAAAAGAAAACGTAGAGAAACGTCGTGGTTCAACATATCGTGGGAGAAAAGAAAACGTAGAGAAACATCGCAGTACTAAAACATCATGGAACAAAACACCGTTATCGAAAATAAAACGGTTCAAAAACTTCGCAGTTTAAGAACATCGTCGTCAAAAATATCGTGGTAAAAAATAAAGACCCACAAATGACGATAGCATCGCACACATGCGTTTTTCAGGTTTTAAAAGTTGTAAATGCATGTTCGCATAAAGATTTGGAAGCGGAAGAAATGTTAGTGACACTTTAAAAAGAACAAAGAAAAAAAGAAATTAGCCCAAAGGGGCGTTTTGTGGGTTACTTTTATTTATTAAATATCGTGTTCTTCGCTCTTAAACCATAAAATTCAGTACAACAGCAATATCGTAAAATAATTTTAAAATGAGCATATCTTTATAATTTCTGATACACAGTCTCACGCGCTGAAGACAATTTTTTTTTTCGTAGAGTTTTGCCATTATTCCTTTTGAAATCTTTGAGTTTGTTAATCAAAAATTCCTTAATGTCTGACAAAATATGAAATAGATAATAAAACACATTCCAAATTCGGGCTTCCAGTTGACCATATTCGGTGGAGGATTACGTTATTGAAAATTTGATGGCTCAAGGTACCGTTGTTTTATCAGAATGCCGGAAACATATATACGTTTATGCAGATTCTTCATTATTTAATTTCATTAAATATAATACAGGGTTCTAATATTTGGTGGCAACAATTTGAAAAATGAACTGACATTTATAGTGAACCAAAGCAAAATGCGAAAACGAAATTAAGTGTCCTTGAGGGCAAGTTGCCCCTTTGGACTAATAAACAGGAACAAAGAGAGATATAATTTTCACCAAAATAATATCGGATTAACAAACGTGAAAAAAATTCATAATTAACTAAGCACTTTTTATAGATTTAACTTCATGCAGTTATTTATCTTCCTTTTTCTAAACGCTTTTTGGGTTTATTTTTTATGAAACATTATGAATAGAATTTTATAAAAAAAAAGGTTAATTTATTAATGATCTTTGTTAATTTACCATATAAATTTAAAATTCTATCAAGTCCTTTAAAATACATTAGTTTTCTAGTCATTTTTAATTTTTAAATGCTTAAGCGAAAAGGCATTTATAGTTTTTAAAACCTGAAAAACGCATGTGTGCTATGTTTTCGTCTTGGAATGATTTGTAGGTGCTTTATTTTTTACCACAATATTTTTGACGACGATGTTTTTAAACTGCGAAGTTTTTGAACCACTTTATTTTCAAAGGCGATACTTTGTACTACAATGTTTTAGACCTGCGATGTTTTCTCTTTGCTTTTTTTTTCTGCCACGTTGTTTTGTACCATGGCGTTTTCGCCTTGCGTTGTTTTCTCGGCGACGTTTTCGCCCGCGATGTTTTCGGCGGACACCACTCAGAGCTTTTATACCAAACTCGCAATAAACTAACTGTCGATGAAAAAACAACAAATGTTCATATTTCGATTCACATTAATTTGCTGGTAAACAACAACACAAAAAAGGCGTGAAAGAATTGTTTTAACTTTTAAATTGATCAAATCCCTAACACGCAGATATCTAATGAAAGAACGAAGTGAAAGTGATAGGAACAAAACCCATTCTGCTGTGAAAAGAGCGATGGAGAAAATTCGAAATCGTGCTCCAGTCTGTGCTTCTTAGAAGTCTTTCCTTCTAACTGATCTTGAAAACTACTCTTTTTATTATGGTGGCACTTTCTCTAGCTTGGCATGGTGGGTTACTATTTATGAGCTTCAGTATGGCCACCCTCTTCTAGAGAAAGAAAATGTCTGTTGCGAAGAATAAAGTTCACAAGCTTTGTTAATACGTTCTGAATTATTTCTAGAGCATTGTGCTTAATAAGTACTCTGATCGATAAAATATTCAATAAAACAAAGCGCAAGAGAACGATCTGTTGGTGAGACATAGAACACTGAAAGAGAAAAATTTTGATTCGCAGCGGTTTTTTTTAACTACATGAAATTAATTCGCAAACAACACGGCTCACAATTTCCCCGAATAAGTAGAGGCTGTTCAATGCTATTTTCCGAATCTTGTGTCCTCTTAACAATAGGAGCTTAGACTCACTACTAATATGCCTTCTGGTGAGAAATGCGGAAAGGAGAAGTTATAGTAATGACTGAGATCAAAATTAATGGTTAATTAACATAAAATTCCCTATGCATTTTTTTACCGAAAGTACATATCTACGACCAGGAATCGCGAAATAAAGGTCGGGCAGAGACTTTTGTGGATAAGTAAATGCAACTTTTAATGTATAAATATATGTAAATACAGCCAAGATACATACATAAAACTTGAGGTGTACCTAATGCAAGCAGAACTGATGTAAATAATAAACATGCTGTTAGAATTATTTTGATGACGTAACATTCCAGAATGTTACTCAGATCTTTAAAAAAGAATAGTTAATTTTTCATCAGTATTTTATATTCCTTTTGCGCATTTAACACATACAATTTTTATTATTTTTATTATGATTTTTTCTAATGGTTTAAGATTTAAATGTTTATCACTTCTTTTAGCAAAAACGTTGCCTTTCGAAGCCTTTAAAGTTGCTTTTAAGAGCAGAAATAAAGTTACCATATTAAAGATGAACATTTACTTTATAAGAATAATAAAGCATTTTTAGCTTGGATTTTTCAACACAAGATACTTCAACTGCAACTTATTAAAATTTTTAAAAGACCGTTTTGAAAACTTGCATTTTTTCGAAGTTGTGTCAGTTCATAAGTAACTATAAGTTCCTGTTTAATGTATGAAATTAATCCTTATTTAAGTTTAGTCTTGTAGAAGTTCAGATCAGTACCTTTTCTGCATCTTCGAATATTGTTTACCTTCTTAATAACATGCCAGTCATCCTCTAATATAAATGATAGTAAGCTAAAACATTGACGTATCAAATGCATCAGGAGCCAGAATCTTATCGTAGGAATTATAGGTCATATCTGCTGGATCATTATTCAGATCTTCAAATTATACTTCAATGTCAATCTCAGAATTATAAATCAGATGTTTCTCAAAATATGCTAAAACCTAGAGAGCATGAAGTCCTCAGAAAGGTCAAAAAGACATTTTTGTCTTCCTGTACCCCTGCCTTAAAGAAAACGGTCTTCTGTAGGAGCATCTCAATCAGATGAAATCCGCTACTTTCATTAGAATGCAGAATTGTGGTAAAAAGGTGTAGATTATAAACCAGATCAATCTATTAACAGTATTTAAGTCTTCTTTCAGGCACAAGGAGTGATTCAAAATGTTCCCGATCTGCGGAGCCGCCGATGTGCCTTGAATTTAATCAACATTTGTTTACATTTCTTGCCATCGATCTCAAAACCATAATCTGAGTCCGTCAGTAAATTAGGGAAAAGTTCTCGGGTTCTGATATCAGCCTAAAGAGAACAAATTTATTTTAAACTTAGTGCAAAGAATTGGGATGTTTCTCACCTAAGGAAGTAAATGCTATCATGAAAGACTTTCATTAGAAATAGATTAAATTAAGTATTACACAAGAGGCAAACTACAGAAAATATGCAACCATACCAGGTATTATGATCACCAAGACAAGAACTCACAACGAGTTTGCAACCCATTTTTTGATAAAAGAAATTAGTCTTATTTTCTAATCTGATTTCATAACTCGGTATCATTCTCCGTAGGTAGCACCAGATCTGAAGATTATCGTGGTACCAGACGTAGAGGAATGTGCCATCAAGGTTTATGGTAACGTTTATGTCATCTGCTTTTGTACCCTAAAATCTTCAATTTTTTTTTTTTTTGCATTGTCCACACTCACCTTTGGATTCCGATGTTTATTCTCGTTTTAATGGATTTCACTGTTTCCTTTCGGTCATTATGTCGCACTTATATCAAACTAAGTTCGAAATGGCGCGTGGACGCTAACTCTTTACTTGAGAAACTTTAAACATGAATAACTAAAGATATGCGATAGACATTTGATATAGTTAATTTAAGAATCGAAAGGTACTTACCACTTCAGATATAGTCAGTCAGCTATTTCAGGGTAACTATCATTATTTCATTGAAGAAGATATAAAACTTTCTTCAAAGCGTTCCGCATATCTCAATCGAATTCAAATCTAAAAATCAAGGTGCTCATTTGGTTCCCACGATGATCTGTTATTGAAGATTCCAATAACCGAGCTCGATCAGGGTGAAAGATGTAATTTTTTGTAGCATATGTTTCTTGTTTTGGACCTAAATAAAGACATTCTTAAAAGTCCAGTTTTTCTACTTTCGAGGACCAATTTAATTGGCACATACGTCTGCGTGTCCACGACAAGCAATGTCAGCCGAAATGTTCATCTATTTTTTATTAAAAAGTTATTTTAAGATATGTTACAAGGATGACAACAAAGGCATTGCTTCTGTTTACCCTCCATCCAACCATTTCTAAGGCCTCTGTAGATAATATCTGACATTCTTGTGGAAAAGGTTCAACCCCATTATTTTTATGTCCATTTTGCATAATAGCTTGCTTGGTTCAATATTAATACTGTCTCAAATGAGGTGAATAATATATAAATTACTTGCAGAATAGGGTGCAGATCTATCATAAAATATTCTACCTTCAGTAATCAAATATAATATATTTTCTGTAGATGCAATAAAGCAGAATTTTAACTGAGCCCAAATAAATAATCTGGCCCATCTGCTTAAACGTAATTACACATAATGATCTTACATAGGGCTGTTACTTCAAGCTTTCCTTTATTAAACCTTCAGGAGAAAGAAACCTTGCTTAGAAAGTAATTCCATAATATATAAAAAGTAGAAAGCTATGTTTTTTTATCCCGCTTCTGTGTCTGAGGGCTGTAGAATGTTTTGAGCTAGCTGAAGCTGAGTTTTGAGCTCATTATTACATTTCGTTTGGTAAGTAATAGGCACCTTTCTTACAATGTGGCCATTTTTAATTTTTTTATTTATATTAAAAAATAAAATAATAACCTATTTCTAATAGCCTATTTTTATATTCCGATAGATGTATAAAAATGATGTAACCTAAACTAATTTTCATATAGTATGCTGAATCTTTTCTTTACTATCTGCATGACTAAAACTGGAGAAATACTATACTTAAGCATACTACACTCATACTATACTTAAACATGTTATTGCGATATTTACGTGATTCTTAATTAACAAAAATCAATGAGTTAATGCAAATTATATTCTACATTATATTGAGTGAACGTAATCTTTTAAGGAGATGGCAAAAAAAGAAGAGGCTATGAATACAGTATGAACTAACACACATGACAGCTCCATAGGAAAACTGAAAGATGCTTTGTGTAAGATCGCCCCAAACATCTGCGTTGGAAGAACCGTTTATTATTCATTCAAATGCGCAGCAGCTAAGCTTTGGAATTTGTTCATCTTAAATGCGGAAATGCAAGTCAGCAAACTACACTAATCATAAAGTCGCGCAGATTCAACCAAATCGCCCTTTTTCCAGTTACTAACAAACTTACATTGCATCACCATCCAAATGTATTTATTATTAAAAATGCTTGCCGATGTTCAAGATTACGATCAACTCTAGAATAAAAGAGGTAATATCGAGACGAGGGTCTCAGCTAAAATCAAGATCACGGCCAATCCGAGGGCAATTATGAAAAACAATGGGAACAAAAATAACTCATATTTATATATAGCTAAAAAATACTATTAAAAATTTTCCTGCATTTTTAAGCGATAGTTTGGACAATAATAGGAGAATAAGTTTGTTTCATAACTTTTATTTGATACTTACCCCCCTCCACACCAAGAACTTACGTAACAACACCATATAGCAGCTTTGTTTGAGTTGAAAGTTAACTTCATCGGAGGATTTTGAGAACCAAGTCTATTGCTATGAGTTATTCCTTTGTACTGAAAGAATCTTATGACAGCCTCTTCATCATTGGGTAATTGTCAAATTGTGTAATCGATCCGTAGTTAAAAAATGGCGAAATATGCGATAACGAGTGATGATATTTCAAATTCTACAGCCACGATTTTGGCGTGTTGTTTTAGTTGTTTTTTTTTAATTTTTTCTTTGTTTTTATCCGAAGCCAATCTAATGAAATAGTACCCAAACACAAATATTTAACTTGATTTTTTGAATAAGAAAATGCACATTATTAATTGAAGGGAACGTATAAAGATGCAGGACTAATTTTGTTTTCAAAAAATATATTTCAAATCATTTCTAAGCCATTTCAGAGATGAACTAATCTGTAAACTAAACATTGTAAATAATGGAACTAACGGAAAACGGAACATAACAAAATAACGGAATAACACAACACAACAAAATAACGGAATAACACAACACAATTAGAAATGGAGGAAAGAAGTTATAACCGACTAAGGCATCATCTACTGTCACTAAAGCTATTCTATGCATTTTTCTTTTCCTGTCTTATTTTCTATGAGGACGACATTGATTTATACTGATGATTTGCAACAGTAATTTTTCTAACGTTTCGCAATAAATAAAGTTAATCGGGAGTTGACTGTACAGCGATATACATGAACGTTTCAGAAAAGCAATCTGCATTGTATTATTATCTATTTCACAGGCAAATTAGACCATCACTATTAGTCGCAGAAGATAAGGCAAAGTATTAACTGGTTATTCAAACATAGATTCTGCTTTGAAATCATTTAGAACTAATTAGAAATAATCTACATTTATTATAATAATAGTTTGATATCTTCACATGGTATTTTAATTAATTACTCCTAATTAAGCTTAGTTTTCTTCAAAAAAATCAAATTTAATATTTAAATTGCAATATTTTCTACAGAGGCTATTCGCACATTTTTTAGACGATTTTGGTAAGCGGTAATAAAAACTCGTTTCCTGCAAAAGAAGTAATTGCAATTGTATTATGTTTTTAAAAGTCAAAATTATCGTCTGTGGCTTGAAAGTTTTGTTTTTATTCAAAATGGAGAATTTAACAAAGCAGTGGTTCGAAGATTATATTTACGCTCTTTCCGAAGAGAAATATGCATACTCCGTTAACCAAAAACGATGCGAGAGTCATGATTTTGTGATATCTAAAGCGTCGATAGGTAATATCATCAACAGGAAAGGAAACAAACGTCAAATTGGAGCCTCGAGTGGGACAAAAATTCCAAACAAGTATCCAAGGAAAAAACGGACATCTTCGACTATTGCAAAGGTACGTTGTTTAATGTTAAAAGAAAATCCCCCTAGTCAAAGGACAGTTGCAAAATCATTAAAATGTTCCGTGTCCACTGTAAACAAAATGATAAACGTCGATTTAAATCTTAAGAAAGCGAAAAAACGCAATGTGCATCGTCTTTTTCCAATGCATATCGCTCGACGCAGGACACGCTGCAGAATTCTATATGAGAAACACTTATCCGAAAAAAAATGGAAAACAGTTGTCACAATAGATGAAGCATGGGTGTATTTAAACGATTGTAACAAAAAAAGAGCCATTTATTATTATAAAAGGGGAGAAAAAAAATTAAGTGCATGAAAAATCGAAAGATCGTTTTTCTAAGGGATTCATGATTGTTACTGGTTTTTCTTATAATGGCAAGTTAAAAATAAAGAGAGTGCAAAACAAAATGCCAAGATTAACTCCAAATACTATCAGGAACATATTTTATCACCAATGTTTCTGAATGAAATATCATCGGTTTACCCACAGTGCTATCCATCTGTGAGACTCCATCAGGACAAAGCCGCACATTAAAATCCGCTGTAAATTTCCTAAAAGAAATGGAACAAAAACTGGTATCGAGGCCATACCCTTCACTGATATCCCTGCTAAATCTCCCGACGTGTCACCTATGGATTTTTGTGCTTTCGGACTTTTAAAAACTGCATTATCCAAATGCTGTCCCAAAACCCTAACAGTACTCTGGAAAGCTGTTCGGGAGGCATGGGATAGAATACCTCTTCTGACACTTCAAAAGGCATTATTATCCTGGACATTGCGATGTCGAAAGATACTTCAGAATAAGGGATGACAAATAGAACATTTAAAACACAAGAATTTTATGTAATTTAGTTTTGTGAATACAATATACATCGTCTAAAAAATGTGCGAACAGCCTCTGTAACAGACTGTATCATAGGAACTTGAACAAATATTGACAGCATCTCTTTGACGATAGTTCCAATTTAAAATGCGAATGATGTAATTTAAGCTTTAACATTTAAAATGTGATTTCAGTATCTAACACCTCAATTCTTATTGTCTTCATCTAGCGTTATAAGTGTTTTCTTAGCCATGGAGTTTTTAGTATAAAAGGAGACAAAATAAACGGAGTATAGGAAGGAAAAACATCAGTGTACTAATTGGTCGGAATATAAGCCCTGAATAAACCTTAATAAAATTTAAATCACAGTAAATCAAGAAATTTGTCTACAGTCTATTATATTGTTAATTAACTTCTATATACAAAATAGGTTGATAATTACAGTATTAATTTGAACATGCTTGGTCGTTTCAAACTTCCTTTATATTGCTTGTATACTAAACTTTCGGTTCAGAATTAGTATTAGAGACTTTTATCACAATGCTAAAAATCGAAATTGATTATCAGATTATAATTTTATTATTCATTGGACATATATAGCATTTGAAAGAATCTTACATATTTTATCATCTACCAAAGCAGCTGTAAAATATATTAAACTTCAGAAAGGCAAATGCATCATAGACACATGTAATATGTCGATGGATGCTTAGATGTTCAGCTAATGAATAAATAGAAAATTAAAAGATATTCTCAGATATATTAAGGCAGACAGATGTCCGCAAATCATAAAAACTTCATTCTGAAAAATTTGTACTAAAATTTATTTATTTATTTTTTCTAATCAGTTATTTTACATGAAGTAGCTTTACTGCCATTCCCCTTTTCCGTTTTCCTTCCAGACTACTAATTTTACTTCGCACGTAGAAAGAGGTAGTGTTTAAAGGAAGGCTTTAGATTATTGAATCAAGTGTGTTCCGCCTGCTGAAAGCCACGCTACTAGTTCAAACTCTTCGATAACAGTCTGTCTGGGACTTCGTATTATCCTAGCCATTAGCGCTTCTCACGTCGGAATAGATTTGAGCCAACTTGCGCGTTATTCAGTCTGTATAGCTTTTGGCTAACTTAGCTTTAATTTGAATCCATTACTTTTGAGTTACGCAGTAAATACTGGTTGGTTTTGTACCAAAAGAAATGTCTTCTCTTAAATTCTTGAGTTTTAATAAAAAGGTCTTTTACACCTTCTTACGATTTTTGTCTTCGTATAGTGATAAGTTGCTTAGCTTCAGCTTAAGTCTCGTTGTAGTTTATGCTTTCCAAGAAGGTAAGACTCTACAAATTTCAATTTAAGCCCTTTAGATTCCTATTCAAAAGTAAATATTGAATAGAATAAGAGAAACTATTCTTTAAAATCAAGAATATAAATATATAGCCATAGTAACAAATAAAAGATAGTAGAAAAAATTATGCTCAATTTGAGGAGCGAAAAATGAAGCGAGAGGTGTTTGCGTTAGATATCCCAATTATTTGAAATCTAAAAGAAATAATTCCGAATTTCACCCATTCGAATCTTTTACTCTTTTTTCAAGACAACAGACATTTCAGCTTTTTTTTTTGCCTAATTAAGTTGTAGAGTCATTAGGTTATTTTGAAACCGCAGACGTCCTCTCGCCGGCACTCAAACCCTGGGCTTCTCGAGCACGTGTCGAGAATGCTGCGAGAATGCTGCACCTTGCACCACGAAGGCGTGAGGGAAGAAGGGAGAAAATACCTTATAAATTATTGTAGCGATCACGTATTTCGTGAAGCATCAGTAGTTGTTTGCTCGTGTTGCCATCTATTAACACCATTGGGAAGTGCAGCATCGCATGAGCGGGATCCGAATCTGGATCAGTTTACTACGAGTCAAAGTTTTTACCACTAGCCGAAAAGAGCTCCGTTGCGCTAGGTTCAAGAATTCTAACTCTTTCAAATTTGCGAACGTTGAATTGTTCTCGATCGCTACATTATTATAAAAAGATAAAATGCCATATTATACATTTTAAAAAGCTATTGTGTTCATTTACTTAAATGTGCATGACAATTTATCGTATTTGGAAAAAATTAAATATGCATAACATTTTATCATATTTGGAAAATATATGGATCTCCAGTATTATGTTAAGGAAGACATTATGCAAAGTAGGAACTTATACACAATATCAGAAATCAATTATGTACCCTAAATCCCTAAATCAACATATGTGTGTGTGTATAATATATATATATATATATATATATTATACACACATATATATATATATATATACATACTATACTATAGTACTATACGCGCCCTCTGTTCTTTGTGGTTTCAATAAGTCATTGCTTCAGGGATCAAACTTCCGGATGACAGTGTTACTTTGACACTGAGTGATACAGTTGTTGCTATTATGACAGATAATTTCCCAAGAGGTAATGAGAGTGATGATAGGAATTCTCATAGAGTTATATGTACTGAGTCAGAAGGGCTACACACATTTAATTGAGGAACTTTCATTTCTCTACTTCAGAAATTAACAATGTTATTAAAAATCGCAAAAAGAACAAATCATCTAGGCTAGACTCTTTCCAAAGAAATTTTACATCACTTTCATGCTGTGGGTAGCACTTTTATGCGCAAGACTTTGGAATCTTTGTTTATTCTTAGAGCTCCTTCCAACACAAGGAAGAAAGCTTGGGTTGTTTTGATCCCTAAAACTTATAATATAAGATCTTCTCATCTTGATAATATCAGATGCATTAGTTTATTACCTACTTTGGGAAAATATCGTGAAACTCTCTTCATTAACAGAATAAATTGTTATTAGAGACAGAAATGTTTTTGTAATAATTCTCATTTCAGGTTCACACCTCGGAAATCTGTTGAAGATGCTCCTATTCGCCTTAGTAACATCTTGCAGTATAGAAAGAAATTGAAGTTTACAACATTTCTTATTTTTCTGGATTTCAAAAGTGCTTTTGATAGCTCTTTGTAGCCATCTGTCGTAAAAGTTCTGAAAGATTCTGGTATACAACATAGCATCTATAGCCTGATTAAAGGCTTCATAAACGGGAGAACCGCTGAGCTTCAGCTTGGGTGTGAAAGTAAGGTTCTTAAGTATCTTGATGTCATACTTGACCAAAATTAACATGAAAAAAAGCACACAGAATTCCTTTCTAATAAATGAGAAAAAATTATTAATAGTTTTCTCTGAGCTGCAGAAATACTTTTGGAGTAAGCTATGAAGTCAAGAAACTGATATATAAGCAGTTACTGTGCCTTTCATTTGGCACAGCTCTCATGCTTGAGGACATGTTCTTGCAAAAAAGGTTGTAGAGTCATTAGGTTAATTTGAAGGAGGAGACATGAAAAATGTGCAATGCCCTCGCCAGGCCTCGGACCTGGACCTCCCGAATACTCGCCAAGTGTGCTACCGTTACACAACGAAGGCTTGCAGAAAGGAGGGAGAAAATACCTTAAAAGGTTAACAAAAGAAATCTGAGAATTCTTCGTATTATCAGTGGTTACAGAACCTTAAGTTATGAGGCCACTTTTGTTCTTGCAGGGGTTCCGCCGATTTCGAAACTGGCGATAAGAATAATATTTTTGAGGTTTTGGCAACTGATACTTTGGATGGATGCATAAGCGGAAATGTCCGCTTCCCTGATATTCCTTACCCTGCTACTTTAGAGCGCAGATCAAACAGATCTTCTGTGTTTTTATCTTGCCGTCAAATGGATCAAGGATAATGAGACAGATTCTTAAGGTACCTTATTTGTTATCATTCTCTTTCTTCTCTTCATCTTTTGAAAAGTATTACCAGCAGCGACAAATTAGTAATGTAAACTCTATTAACCGGCAGTTCGATTAGAACTAGGGAAATTGATATCCATTTTGCTTATACGCCTGCTCATCATGGATTCTATGGAAATGAAAGAGCTGATTTCTTAGCTAAAGATGCCTGGTCACAGTAGATTTGCAAGTGACTTTTTTCGTTTCAATCTAAGATCAAGTAATTTATCTGAATGTTCCAGAAAATTACCTCAAGATGTGGAACATTTAATGTTTTCCTGCTCTACCTTCAATGGCCGTAGATTACGATTGCAGAACGATTTAAAAAAATGTTCGGCCTGATATGGTCAGTGAACTTATCTATTTTTTGAAGTCCAGACTGCTCTTCTCTGCTTTTGTTTCTTTTATTTATGCATGGATTATTTAATGTTTTAGTTGACTTACTTTTGTAAGTCTCGTGGTATACATCTGTGGTGCAGAATGATATTTTATGTGTTCAAAAAAAAAGTAATTGTTTAACTATTGCATTTTTTTTAAACTTAAAAAATGAAACAGACTATAAACATGGTTAGCTTACAGCTCAGCTCAGTTTCAGCAAAATATAAATAAATTATGTGTTTTATTTGGTTAAACAAATGGTAATTTCACTGTTCAATTTTAGCGCAGTAAAAATGAGAAACAATATTAGGTTATGTAATTCATGTAAATTTCATTTCATTTCGTTGCTTTCTTGAAAAATAAACAGATTGTGTGTTTAGGGAGGGAAAAAAGTAAAAGTAAAAATAAAAACTGTGTTCAGTTAGTGTCATAATAGATGTACCATTTTATTCTTTTTGACGTAAAACAAGCTAAAATAAACTTTGCTCATGCATTATCTCTACATACGAGTATAATAAAACAAAGAGTCTGTGTGTGTGTGTGTCTTTCGTTCGTGTTGCGAGTAAGCTAATAGACCCAGGGCCACGAAATTTGGTACATAGGTGTATCTACACAAGAGCCAGTGCACCTCGAAGCGATTTTTTCGAAATTCGAATTAGAATGTTTTTTATTTTATGTTTTGTGACCAAATCGCGTCATTTTGAGACATAATGGGCTACAGGAAAGCGAGATTTCACTCTATACATGTCATTTTTACATCGTCGTGAAGCGTAGACACTTAGCTATTTTACGAACTTAAAATAAATTTCGTATTTCAATAAATTGATTAAATACGAATTTATTTAGGAAGGTGAGTTTAACACCTTTTCAGCGAAATTTAAAAAAAAACTTATTTTAAAAAATGTGCTGTTTATTTTCCTTTGATTTTTGGACACGTTGAACTTTAATCCTTTCGACTCCTTTTAAAAAAAGAATTTTGGAAAAATAATAATATTTTGTATTTTTTTAAAATTTTTTAAATGAAGCTTCCGAATACACTTCTCACATCTCAGATATTTTAAAATGTAGTTTTGGCAACAATTTTCCTTTCTTATTGTTGTTGATAGATTTTTGATGAAATTGCATCATTTTGAATAGTTTCATTCTTTTAAAAATTTTGGTTTGGCAACAATTTTTCATCGTATTTCTTATGTTACAGTTTTTAAGAGACTGATCAAGAAATTAAAAAGTTGTTTCTTTTTGCAACGGTAAATTGTTTAATTACTTTATTAGGATAATTAACATTTGTATCAAGGGATACTGCTTATTTCATTGTAATATTATGTTTTAATTATATATAATTTTAATTATAAAAAAGTTTTGCATGATATTTTTTAATCTGTTTAAGTTCTTAATCTGTTTATACCATTTGAGTTCTTAAGATTTTGCAAAGGGAAGTTGGTTAATTTATTTATTAGGATAAGTAATATTTGTATTAAGGGATACTGCATATTTCATTGTCATTTTTATACATATAATACATTTTTATTGATTTCTTTTTTGATAAAGTTGTTCTGCAGAGTAAAATTCTGCGCGAAATGTTTTGTTGAGTTTCTTTCATATTATGTTTTGCTTATTTCATATTATGTTTTGCTTTGGCTGGTGTTAAATAAATGTTTAGCTTAAAGAAAAAGATACTAAGTTTCTGAACATCTGAAAGGATGGAGGCCCCTGTTAATCATATGTACGTAGAAAGTCAAATATTGAACGTAGTTGTACAGTATTGTACAGTATTAATACTGTACGTTTCTATTGTGCATAAAAAGTCTGTTGTATACCCGAAGTTGCGGTATAGGCGGGACGAGCGAAAAGTGCTCAGTCGGTATTTAACTTTCATCTTGGTGCCATTCTAATTAAATATGAAAAATCTGAAAAATAATTGCTTAGAAGAAAAGTATGTAATAAAATATGTAGTTATATCAACTTAGTATTGAATTAGTTTTAAAAATGGTATTGAAATAAATGTACTTCATAAAATGGAGTAAATTCCGATGCCTCCATAAAATTTAACAAACTTGCTTAACCTACTCAGTTCATAAATATGTAAGGTAATTTATGTTCATTTTTCAGTTAGTATTATTTAGGCCTTTATTATAATTTTTCCCTTAAACAGTCCTCACCAAGATGCAAGCGAGTTGTTTTGTCTATTTAACCTGAGGGTTTTGAATGTTTAGCTGAGAGTTTCTGGTAGCCTTGTCTTGAAGTACTATATAAAGGGCTTTATTATGCTTTGATGCACATCATTTATTTAAAGCCAGGATTAATATATAGACAATAATATTTTGTTTATTAGTATTTTTTGAATTATTGCCAATTTCAAATAAATAATATAAAGAACCGCAGAACTTCGCTTAAGTCAGGCTATTACAAGTTTTATATTTAAAAGACGAAAATTCAAAAATACAACAAAGTGTAAAACTTGTTTATAATTTGTGTCCAATGTACACACTCATAAGCATGAACAAGCGTGTTACAAATAGCACTTTTATCTGCTGATCGAATGTTTCTCAAGTTACTTTCAACTAAATTATCCTTGGAACGTAATCCTAAGTAGTCGAGTATTTTAAGTATTAGACAAGAAACGACAGTCAGTCAATTCATAACCTATCATTCACTTAAAGTTTATGACCCAGACGAGTTATCAGAGAAGGAAAGTTTCATCCTTTGAAAGAAAGCATGTCAGGAAAACCGCCATTTGACGTCACACGAGCCACGCATTGACGTCATGAAAATGGAGATGAAGAGATTGACTATGCAGTACCTGTTTACCCTGAAGGTGAATGTTGGCAATTGACAGAAGTTAGGAATAAAAGATTACATATTCAAAAAAACCTTCCCACTTCTTCTTTTTTGAACTTTCATAATTTTAATGAAATTATACGTGAGGGGATCTAATATTTTAGAAACCGCTGTGATGAGTCAGAGCACTTCATATCTAATTTTAATTTATGGATTCTATAAAGGGCCATCAGGTTACTTTCATCTGACCTGCGATTGAAATAACACATGTTAGTTAAAAATACGCATAAAAGGTTTTTTTAGTTAACGAAAACAATGATGAAATATATATTGAAACACAGTAATTATGCTTTTGATGTGATAAAGATGTTTAAAAACTGCTTTGGAAATGTCTTCTTGAAACTTTTAGAGAACTGAAAACACGAAAATCAAGAATGAAGAATCTGTTCCCAGCGGCCATAAAATACACTGGTGAAATAAATTAAGAGAATTTGCATATTTTATCGAATAGCATAAAAAGAACTGAACTGAAGGAAAAACCACTGTAGGGAAAACCACTGCTTCTAGATCAAAATGCAAATCTTGTAAGGCAAATACGCAAGCGTACACGTGTGTATAGGCAAAGCTAGCAGAAAAATAGGCTTTATAAGAGCGTAGAGGATAAGACGAATTCCGTTCGCTAGTACACCTCGGCGAATTTCTCGGTATTATCTTGCAACAATCGGTTAAATTCACATCAGAACAGTAAAAATGAGTAACCACCAACGTTTAGACGATGGAATGAGGTGGCGAATTGTGGGGAGGCTAGAGGCAGGCCAATCACAAGTCCAGATATGCAGAGAGTTTAATTGAACGCCCAGCGTCGTGTGTAATCTATGGAAACAGTTCCAGGATACTGGATCCATCGAGAGATAGCCTGGGCAAAGTCGTTCAAGAGACAAACTGCCAGAGAAGATCGCTATTGCCCATTTTAGTGAAACGTAACAGAGAGGCTACAGCTTCTCAGCTCTCTCGAGGTCTGTATGCAGCCACAGGAACCCGTGTAACAAGGGTGAATATTTCCTAAAGACTGCAGGAGGGAGGGTTGTTTGCCAGAAGACCGGTTTTTTGCGTCCCGCTCACGACTACGGACAGGAGAGTCCGATTAGCATGGTGCAGGCAGCATAATGATTGGAGTACGGAGCAATGGGCGACCATTCTGTTTACCGATGAGTCCCGTTTTAGCCTAAACACCGATTCTCGCCATACTTTCATATGGAGAGAGCCAGGGACCCGCTACCTACCCTTTTGTGTCCTCGAAATCAACAATTATGGCGGTGGCGGTGTAATGGTCTCTGTGACTGATGTGAGGTATAGATATGAGGTCTTGGGGCCCTATGTTTGCCTTTTCCGGAGTGCAGTGGGCCCCGAGTTCATCGTACAGAAAGATAACACGAGACCACATAAAGCTCTTCTGGTCGACGAATTTCTCGAGAGTCAGGATATTCGTCAGATGGATTAGCCAGCCAGGTCTCCAGACCCCAGCCCAGATAAAGCATATCTGGGACGCTCTGGGGAGGGCAATTGCAATTCGCAATCCCCTCCGAGAACCATCCAGGAATTGAATATAGCATTGCTGAATGAGTGGGACCAAATGCTATAGCCACTGATAAACTGCCTTATTTCCAGCATGACATCACGCTGCGAGGCCTGTATGGCTGTAAGAGGGACTATACCAGCTGTTAACCCATTTCTTTTGTGTCTTCTGCAACCTCTGTTTCAGACTTTCAGACACCCATGTGTGTTACACACGAACATGTGTGTCTATTATAACTTTTGAATGTTTATTTTGCTTGTATTATATCAACCTATGTTCACACCAAATTTTATTAAAATCTGTCCATTAGTTCTGGAGATCGTAGATCAAATATGAAAATTCTCTTAATTTACTTCATCAGTGTAACTTGAGTAACTAATGGAAATCTCGTCAGCGCAGAAGGAATTGAATACGTTCAAACTTTTATAGGCTAACTCAGGGTGATATCCGCTCGATATATTCGAAAAGAACTCGAAATCCTGCATGACGAAAATAGCATAAGGCATTAAAACAGTAGGTGTAGAAAGAAACATTAGGGGATATAGTGATCTTTAAATAAGAGGATATCATCAAGCCAATATTGGCCATAGAATATTCATTCTAAGTGTGCAGATGATAAGATAACTGAGGTATAAATACACTTGCTGTGAAAAATAAGGAGTACATTCTCTCATTTCTGCACTGGTTACCATATTTTATGAAAAAGAAAGATGACTTTCATCACTTTGTCAAGAAGTAACAAAGCAAATTCTGAAACTCTGTTACTTAAAAAACTGAAATGCTGCAAAAGCATTATGCAGATATCGTTAATCTATAATTTACGGGACAGCTAAGTAAGAGCTGCTTCCATTGGTCCAACGCCAGTCAATCAAGCAAGCATACTGCAGTTCACTAGAGCAAGCATATTATATATGTATTAATAAAATGGAATGTTTCTTAGTTGACAAATTTGAAGCTCATTATAACAAACAATGATCAATACAGGCAAGAGAAGAAATCTAATTTTAAATTTAATGATCTCAAAAAGTCAACTTTAATTTCGACTTCATTTCAGAGCGTTATCATAAATTTAAGTGGGAAAGTTCATCTCCTACGAGAAAAAAATCATTTTAGCAGAAGTAGTAATTTAAGCTCTATTAATATTATAGATGGAATTTAACACTAAATAAAAGTCAAAACATTTTCTTAAACGATGCGCGTTAAACACCTACTTAACTGCTAAGTGCTATCAATTGATACTGAATTTTAAATAATATCGTAATTCTAAGACAAAAGAACATGACTTACAAGTTGTATTACGAGAATAAAATACATAAATCTACACTATTGAATGATGCTTTCGGGTGGCAAAATGCGATTAAATATTTAAAAAATAAATAATTTTTAATCAAAATTTTTAATTCAGTGGGGGAAAATAAAGCTTTTCATCCAGGACATGAACATGCGTGCCATTGCACTTCCGACTCACACATACACAAAAAATTTTAATTGCTTCAAATATAAGGAACATTCTGTTATTAATTACTAGCGGAAGTACCCGATGCCAAATAAGTTAGGTTGAGAGTAATGGGTCTAACAACAGAGAGTACAATACCGCTGTAATACTTCTCTAATAACGATGCAAAAAAAAAAAAAAAAAGATTTAAAGTCATACATTTTTAAGTCTGATGCGATATGGAACCGGTATAAAAATGTTTCATAGAAAAATAAACTAATTTCGTTTCATGGCTCAGCAACAATGGCACGCAGTTTTTAATGGTTTTCGTCCTTCTAATTAAATGGTCGTAAGAGCTCAAGTTCCTTCCAATATTTCACCGATATTCATATTTAGTCGATTAAATGTGGCAAAAAATTGATCATAATTGATCAGAAATCAATAATGCGAACAAACAAATAAACACACAGTCTTCTTTATATATATAGATTTCATAAAACTTGCAATTTTTTTATTAACAGACCCTACTATTTGAAAGCGAGCAGTAGAGCACTTTTCGAAATAAAGCATTTTTATCTTCAGCGAGCGAGACTGTTGCCACTCGGAAAACTGAATGAGAAATTTAGTGTTTTCAGAGTTTTTAATTAATATCTTAGCTGATGAAAGTCGTACGAAGATGGGAATAGTTGAAATGGCTTCCCGGGAACTTTTGGAATTGGGAATAATGTATTTAATGTTTGGCAATGCTACTTTTATTTCACTCTAAAACGTACAAAATTTTTTATTAAACAAACTCTACGATTTGAAAGCGAGCAGTGGCAATACTTGTCGAAATAAAGGAGATTTTTATCTCCAGCGTGCGAGACTGTTGCCACTTGAAAAAACATGAGGGAGAAAATTAACGTTTTTTAACGTTTTCAGAGTTTTTAATTAATATCTCTGATTTTAGCAGTTTTGGGTTTGGAAAAAAAGTGAACGTCGACCTTTTCCAGAAAAGAGTGGTAGAAAATTGATGACGATAGCTGTAGTAGTTACTGAGTTAATCGCGAACAAGCACACAAACAGACATTCTTCTTTGTACTTACAGATAAGCACTCTTTTATTATTAATGATGATTATTTTAACCTAAAATACTGACACACAGCATTATCAACATGATCTATTACTTTATTGTTTAAATATTATGGCATTAAAATGTTTGAATACTACAGCTTAGTAAGCTGGAATCGCTAGTTTACAGTAAAAACTTGCCAAACGTTGACTTGCGGACTGCGGTTTTGTATATACGCATTATTTTAAATGTCTCCGTTTAATTTGTCCAACAAGAGAATGCCAGCTATACTCACTACTCTGCAGAGCGTCGGATGAGTTACGAAAGTCCTCTTTAACGACAGTTTTGAAAATTCACTCATTAAAGAAATCAAACATTGCTCAGAATAATAAAACCTGAGACATTCAAGTGCTCTTATTTCTTCATAATGCTCCAGGACACGGTACTGAAGCCCTCAAAACATTGCATCCAAAGGTAGAGGTTTTGATACTACCATCGAACACCACTTTTTTAATCCAACCAATGGATTAAGGAATCACAAAAATTCTAATCCTATTATATCAGGCATTTTTACAACTTTGTAAATAAAGTACTAGATGAAGGAAAGCAGGACACACTAGTGACATTTCGGAAGCATTTCACCATAAGGCACCGAATAGAAATGACTAAACTCGCATGGGAACAAATAAATTCATCAACAATGAATGCTTGCTGGCATCAGCTTTCGCCAGAAGCATCAACAATTTTAAAGAATTTCATCGACTGAAAACGAGGCCAAGGAAACTGTACGACTTGCAAAAGCAATAGGTGGATTAGGAGTTTCAGATATATAAGAAGGAGATGTCAAAGAGTTCGTCAAGAGCAACGGTCATGAAATGACAAATGAAGAAGTGAATTTTTCTATAATACCAGTAGACGGTTAAAGCAGCAATAATGAAAAAAGAGCTATTGACGTACGAAAAGTTAAATTAATTGTTAAAAAGAGTATAGGAACTGTATGATTTTATGATGGAGATTGATCCAAATGAAGCAAATAAATACTTTATTAAAGGTATTAAAAACTTTTATACTGCTTACCGCAAAACGTTTAATGAATTACATCAAACATTGTCCCAAGCAAAAATTACCAACTATATATATAAAAAATTATACTATGTACCTGCTAATATGGCCCTCGAGTGATTTGCCGTAATTAAATAAACCAAACCAAAATAAATTAAACAGTAACAGAAATACTTTCAATCAACATTTTTTTTCTTTTCCTCTATCAATTATTATGATTTTTAGCTTTGTATAAATTATACATGCTATCTTAACTTTAACTACACCTAACCCAGTAACCTTAATACCTTTAACAGTTTACTAATACCCTAATATTAACGCAAATAACTTAACGCGTTCTTTTATTTAGAAAGTTTGGTCTAATCCCCGCTTCCGGCAAGTGTTTTTTGTATTGACAAATGTACATACAAAGTATTTCAAAAATGCGTATAATTTAATACTCCGTCCAAGGAAGGTCATGTGGTGTACACGACAGATATTTTTACTTATAGCAGCCATTATTTCTTTACATTTGAAACTTAGCAGAATAATGAATTAATTCTTTCTGTCCCTTCAGTGTCTTTTTGCCGAGTGGGATCAAAATTAAACTTTCATTTTCGTGCACCGAAAAATCTGCCTTGTTGCGTACTGGCTATATTGCTCGCCAAATGGTGTTAGAAGAAGCATTTTCAATTATTCTCACTTATTTCGAAGCGCTGAATCAAAATACAAAGCCATTTGTTTTATAATACAAAGCGACGACTTTTATAATAGAATTTTTTTATTAAGGTTGGTGTTCTATATTAGAAATCACTCTGGTTGTATCTCTAAGTCATTATATACACTACCTTCAGTCTGTCTGTCTTAAATATTCCAGTCGCCATGACCTTAATTTAACAGACAACCAGGTTGAAATGTTAAAGAGATAGATTCTTTTAGAAAATGGCAAAACAGGGTGTGTTTTTTATTACAGACACTAAAATCTAATTTCGAAAATTTTTATTCTTCAAAAAGATTTATTTTATGTATTGCAGTGTGTTATATTCAATAATTCAAGATTCGGGATAAGAGCACAATTCCGAAGGAAGGAAGTTTTCCACAAGGAAGCTTAAAAACAATGCCGTTTAACATGGAAATGAATAATCGTTAATGCCTCTTGCTCTCGCTGTATACGCGAAAGAATCACGTGAAAATATGGCACTTCTACTCAGTAACGTAAATTATAATCATAATTTCCAGAATATTGAACGAGATTAGAAAGTAATATGACTTTTTTCTAGACAATTAGAAGCACAGATTACCGTCATTTTCAGTATGTGATAACATTAACAAAAATGCATAATATATTAAGACTTTCTGGTCAACGAGTTTCTGGAACAACGCATTAAGTTTAAATATTAAAACCTTCGTTTTTGAGCTGTTAGCATCACCTCGGGAAGTATATTTATCCCCACATGTGAAAGCAAAAAAATAAATAAATAAAAAGGAAACTTCGTTTTCTGAAAATAAGCTGAAAGCAAAAGTTCTAAACGAGAAAATTCTGAAAAATTAGTGATGACAAAGAAAAGGAACACCTTTTCTCTATCTTCAGATCAGCGATCTTAAATTTAAAGGTACACTGTGCAAAAAAAAATAATAAAAAAAAAAGACAGTTCTCTATCTCCTGTTCTACTGGGCTGATTGGTGAAATTCAACTTGCGTTTTCCATGTCTCGAAAGCTCCACTTAGGATATATATCGAACTTTTTCTGAAATAATATACCAATTTTTTCTCCATATTTCGTTTTTACGACTCAAATTATGCCAGACTGCCAAGTTTTGTAAAAAGCGCTTTAGTTCGTCCATGTTAATTGAATTTGGTATATATTTATTAATATCTCTTTCTTATTAAACTTATTTGATTCTTCCTTTCACATTTCGAAATTCAGATTCATTCCGAATAAAAGTCGCCCGTTTTTTATGATTTATTTTAAAATATTTTTTATAAATTTTTCGAACACAATTTTGAATGACAACCTGTGAAATTTTTACTATCATCTTAAAGTAGATGTATTTCTATGTATAGCTGCAAAAAATTAGAGTTTTTTAATCAAAATTTTCTAAGATATACTTGAATTTACATATTGATGCCTTTTGAAATTTGGCATATTTATTACAAGTGATAATAACGCCAAATGTGGTTTACGCACTTTGTTAAAATTACTTGAAAGTATGAACGATGACTTTTTCCTTCTCGTGTACAATGAAAAAAAGGAAAGGGAAATAGGTTGCTATAAATTAAGAAATTCGCGAAGTGAATTATTCTTGGCGCAAACTGAAAACATGCGCCAAGGTAAATTTTTTGTAAATTTCTTACCAAAAATTATAAAATTTAATATCTAGACATAATTTGAGTCGTAGAATCCAAATATGGAAAAAAATTGGTATGTTATTTCAGAAAAAGTCCGATTTTGTTTCAAATACCTATGTTAGAACAATGCTATATGTAAATCTAATATATATTCTAAGTGGCGCTTTCGAGATATGAGAAACGCATTTTGAAAGAATTTCGTCAATCAACCACCCAGTAGAACGGAAGATATAGAATTGTCCCCTCCCCCTTTTTTTTTGCACAATGTGCATTGAAGAGGCGGATATTAAAATATAATAGAAACTGTTTAAAAATTGTTGATTTTGAGACAACCAATGACTGATAATTAAAGAGAAATAATTAAAAAAACACTGGAGCTCACTATATTGTTTAAAATTCCTTTTCTGGATTCCAGGCTTTACATTTTTCTCGAAGGAATTTGAAATCCTAAGTGACTAGTTAATGGTTGGAGCCATTTGCATGCGGATATATGTGTGCAATAAAATGCATTACAAACAAAAATGGAAGTGCAAAGGGATAATTTACTAACATTCAGTTAGAATTTTATTATTATATTATTGATTTTTATACTACAGGCTTATAAAATTATGGTAACTCCTGCAAAATATAAAATGGTAGTTACTAAAAAACACAGGAAAATTTGGTACCCGAATTTAAATTCAGTGAAAAGGTCATAAAGTTTATTATATGAAGTTGGCATAACAGAAAGTAACGTTAGTAAGTATACAAAAGACTAGCTTTCGTCAACTTTATAAAATGTTCTTGAAATCGGTCTTATTGTTAACAGGGACAATTGTTGAAACTATATTTATCCTGGAAATTCATGAAACAAAGCTTAATGATGCTTTCATGAATTTCCAGGATAAATTTTGAAATGTTGTTAGGAATTTTTATAATGCAACACGAAAAGTCTAAACAAATGCGAAACTTTGCCGGAAAAATAAGATAACAGAGCAAGCCTACTTAACATTGAGGTTAATAGCCATCTCGTGAAATTGCCGAGATATAGTCAAGCTGGCGATAGGTTTGATAACTGCTTTTTCTCGCCACATTTTGCGACAAATTTCAAAGAGTCATTAAACTTCGCTACCGTTTGGCGACATTTTAGTCCGATCCCTGTGTAACTGTAACTGAATAACAGTAATTGATGCCTATATGTAACTGTAACAGTACCCAGCCGTTACATGTAACTTTGACTATATGTGCCTTCCAGTGATGTTGAGAAATGGAAGGTACTGAAAATTCCTCGGCGGTTGGGGAAGAACTTTGTAAGACAGGTTTGGTTTGGTTTTATTATGACAAAATACACAAAGGCTACTTGTCGAAAGTTAGGGATGCCTTCGTAAAGGATTTTCTAAGCGAAACTGGCTAGTAATAGGAAAGCCACGAAAACGCCCATGCAGTCAGCCCATGCGCTTTGAATCGAACGCAGAACGGAACTGCCAGTGTTCAACGATTTTACCGCTGGAGGCCTATATAAAACCGGAGAGAGCAGCCGTTGTCAGTTTTTAGTTCAGAGCTGACTTCGGAGCATTAACAGATCTCCACGCGAGCTTCGTTGTTTGGATGCGCTTTGTTTTGCGTTGTATTTAATGTTATTACTAAAAGTTTTAAAGATTTGGGAAATGAATTTTATCAAGCTGTCATCGGTTTCGTGTGCATTCAATCCTTTACGGACTTGTTCGCACGTAACAGTGTAGTATTGTTTCGGCTTCAGAATTTTTCTAACTGGATCTTGCTTACTATGAAATTCTGGATTTTAATTTGTTATTTCAAAGCTTGATCACTTTCTTGCAGAAGTACGCCAGTGATTAGCCATTGTCATGCATAAAGGCCTTTAAATTAAGAATTAATAGTCGATTTCTTAACCACGGTTGGAAAATTCCTATTTTTGTATTTTTGTTAATATCTTTAACTGCTTTTCTTATATTGCATTTTTAAATATATTTTTGGATTTATATTTTATGCATTCTAACTATTTTTATCATTTGCCACTGTGACAGACTGTTTTCAACAACATTTAAGCGCGTTTCCAGTTTCGATAGTTTTACTTTGCAGGTGTCTTGTTCTGAGAGCAATGAAACATTCAACCTAAGGTTAATAAAAGAAATTAATCTAAAGTTAATAAGCTAAATGATGTTTTGAAATATAGAAGCTTAATGAAGTTCTAAAATATAAAACTCCACACATACACGCACCCAATCCTTAGAAATGAAAGCAATAACTCGAATAACATCAAAAGCAGAAATAAATTAACTTGGCACCTCCAAAACATCGATTTGTTATCATTTTTAGCTGCATAATCTAGAAAGGAAAAATCTAAAAATCAATATAAACAATACAGAAATTTAATGAGTCATTTATTTTATCCTTACTATATCATAAATGCTGAATCAAGGAATTTGATGAGTCATTTATTTCATCTTTACTATATGACAAACGCTGAGTCAACTTCTAACTGCATTTAGAAAGAATTAATTTAATGATTCAGAAATACTTAGGTACCGCTTTCGATGCAAAAATAGTTTTTATCGTATACTAACAACTGTTTATGTAATTCTTTGTATATGTCCTACAAGCCAAGAAGTTTATAAACTTATTTGTGTAGTCTGCCAAATATTTTTGTTTGATAAAAATGATAATCATTTGGGTGATCGCCTCAATAAGTATCTGTCTAGGTTACAGCCGAAAACATTGCGGCAAAAACGTCGTGGGGAAAACAACGCAAAGCGAAAACGTCGCTGTACAAAATATCGTAGGAGAAAATAAAGCAAAAAGAAAACACCGCAGTTATAAAACATCGTGGTACAAAATATCGTGGTCGAAAATAAAACGGTTCAAAAGCTTCGCAGTTTAAAAACATCATTGTCGAAAATATCGTGGTAAAAAATAGAGTACCTACAAATCATCGCGTGATGATAACATTGCATCATTTTTCAAATCCTATACTGACATATTATGGAACTGACTTTCGTCATAACTAACAAATCGGCATCCAAAAAATTGATTGCACGCTATACAGGAAAATGTTAAGGACATGAATAAACGGAAACAAAACAAAATATAATTTT
Organism: Stegodyphus mimosarum; assembly: GCA_000611955.2. Classification (NCBI taxonomy): domain Eukaryota; kingdom Metazoa; phylum Arthropoda; class Arachnida; order Araneae; family Eresidae; genus Stegodyphus; species Stegodyphus mimosarum. The sequence goes on along the minus strand of KK115000.1, from coordinate 386,159 downwards.
CATTGAAATAATATCAGATTAAAAAATGAGAAACAGTGTAATTTGATAAATAACTAAACAATTTTTTAGAAGTAACCTCATACAATTATTTATCTCCCTTTTTCTAATCATTGTTAGACTGTATTCTTCATAAAAAATTATCAGTAAACTTTAGGTTAATTTATTAATGACCCTTATTAATTAACTATGTAAATTTAAAATTCTGTTAAGTTTTATAAGTTGCATCAATTTTCTACTCATTTTCAGTTTTTAAATGGTTAAGTTTCCTTCTCATTTTTTCAGCAAAAATTTATTAGTTCATTCAAAAATATGGAATAAAGAATTAAAAGAGTCCCTCTTTCCTTCTTGCGCTCCCAAATCATTATGTGCACCAGCATTTCCAACTATGAAACGCATGTGTGCGATGCAATAGTCACGCGATGTTTTGCAGGTACTTTATTTTTTACCACGATATTTTCGACGACGATGTTTTTAAACTGCAAAAGTTTTTAACCGCTTTATTTTCGACAACGATATTTTGTACCACGATGTTTTAGAACTGCGATGTTTTATCTTTGCTTTCTTTTCACCCGCGATATTTTGTACCACGACGCTTTCGCCTTGCGTTGATTTCTCTGCAGCGTTTTCGACCGCGATGTTTTCGGCAGACACCATCTGTTTATAGTATCCGTCCAGAGTCATCAGGAACAGTTTTACAGCATTTGTTATATATACGCATTGCTGTAAAACTTTGAGCCCCAAGAAAGCGTTCATATCTAACGAAATTTGATATATGCGAGTACAGTGTTCGTATATGTAAGTAATCACAAAGCAGAAAGTTCATTTATTACAGAAGAAACTACAAAGGAGTAGAAGTTCTAATATTTTGTCACCTCTATTAAGAATATGCGAGGCGATACGGGGGGGGGAAGGCATACAAGTCCCATATAGTGTCTTGCATCACCTGATTTCACAGCTGCTGTAAGAGCGCTTGAGCGCTTCTAGTTCAATCAAATTTCTAGTCTGTATAGCTTGCTGCTCCAAGTATTCAGAAATAGGCAAGGTCAACAACAGTTCTGCCGACCAGCAGGCAGCGAAAGTGATAATGTATCGAGGTATGCCTGTGACACCCTTGCTATGTGTAGCCGATCACTGACCTACTGAAAAATAACTCCTGGGATCCTTGTCACGAGTTGCAACACATGTGGCTGAAGTATGTCACACATGTACCGCTGGGCTATCATTGTGCTGTGGATCTATAGTAGAGGTAACCGTGTGCTGTTTGCGATGCCATATCATACCATCATACCAGCTGTGGAAGCAGTGTGCCGCTATGAAGCGAAGGCTAGATTGAGCCTCCACAGATATAGTAAGCTGTTGCCGTCACTGCCTAAACTGAATCTCGATTCGTTACCTAAAGACTACTTGGTTCCATTTGAATGCAGTCGTCCCCGTCCAGCAAAATGCTGCTCTGCTCTACACGGAGACGACGATGAGTGGACGTCATTGGCAGCACACATGATGGGCACCACGATACCAAATGTTCTTCAACCAGATGCTTCGCGATGGTACTGACAGACACACGGACGCATATTGAAAGTGCTGACAGTATCCAGCTGGCGTGCAATGACGCAATTGGCACTGTGTGCGCGTGCAGTGTAATGTGATTGTGATTTCGGTTACTGGTCTGCCGAGGGCATCCTGAGCTTGGCCTCCGTACATGCGACCTCTCTCTCATCTTCTGTTACCAGCTCCTCAGAGAAAAGTCAGAACTACTTAGGTGGCGGGTTATTAGCTGAGCTGATCACCCGGCTTCCATTACCCCGATGTTGCCCCATCTCGAACTCTGACAGCTGATGATATTGTTGTGTAATGTATGCCCAGTAAAAAGGCGTCCCTTTGCAACAAACTTTTGCGAACCTCTTTTTATGCACCAGGGAAAATAAATGCATGCTGTATAATTGAAAGCATGCTGTTTATATGCTCATTTGCGTATCTGCCTTACACATACCTTCATGCCAAGTTCCGTTACTATCCGACAACTGAGTGAGCAAATTTTAATAGCAATGAATGTATTTTTCTTTTAAAAAAAATGTCATTTCTTATTGAGATAAACATACAATGTATGCAAATACATTTCTATTTTGTTCAAATACTTGAATGTACAAAAGTAAGTGCTTTACTGAAAGCAGTCTTATTATCAACACAACCAAACTAATCCCTTTGAATTCCATAATTATGGCTGATTTTTTTTTAAAAAAGCCTCTATGTATTTATGAAATGATATTTTTCGAATAAAAATGGGAAATTAAACGTCAGTTTTTATTCTTCATTGAAGCAACTGAAATGAAATATAACTTCTTAAAGTGTCAAAGTTTAATCATTAACTACAAATAAAGGTTTTGCGCGCGAAAATAAGATAAGGTTAGTTGACTCGAAACAAATGCTAACGTTACAATGAAGTTTTTAAACTGAAATGTTATTCTTCTGTTCATTTAAAGTCACAGAATAAAAATTCGCATAAAGTTGTCCTCGTTGTGAATAATGAAACATAATTAATTTTTTTAATAATCTGTACCTATCAATGATCTGTACCATTTAGTATTGTGTATAATCTGTACCTGAAAATATATTTCTTGCCCTTGAGAAAAGATTAGATTTATCGTTTTCCCTATAATTTTAATGTTTTAATACAATTCATTTTGAGCAAGAACAATTTTAGACAAAATAAAAAATTCAAAGAATTGTTTAACAGACTTGTATAATTAATTAAAATTATTTTCCTAATATTTAGATTTCGAAGCTTAAGAAGTCTTTTAAAATTACTATTTTAAGTATATTATTTCACGTCTTTATTTACGTGTTGACACAAATACTATTAAACGAAACTAATGATGAAAACGCAAATTAGGCACTGAACTAACTACAAACATTTACTGTGAAAACAAGTCACGACATTTTTAGCGTGTAATATTAGTCTCATTGTCGAACACAGTTTTAACATTAGTTTCGTCGAACAGACGTAATTTTGAATTGCCTACTGTGACACCATCGTTGTCCAAATTTCGAAACTTTTACATTTTAATAGGGCAGAAAAACATTTTTGGATCAAACTGATAATTGAGTGGAAGGAAACTTGACTGAGACATTAATCGCAACAGGACAGCAAGTCTGTGAACATACTGGATTTTAGCAAAAATTTAATTTAACGACAACACAACAAACCTACTACATACACACACAAATAAATAAATAAAATCACCTTTACATTTTGCCTGATAAATTTTAACTACTTGGCTTTTGGCTAAAACATTTGTATTGAAAACCAACTCTAGGAATGACGCAACAAAAAAAAAGTTTCAGTTCCTCCTCCAACATTCTAGCATTAGTGCTTCGATGTCTTATAAGCTATTATTCGTATCTGAGTGCCCATCAGCGGCCTAGCGGTAAAGTTGCTGAACACTGGTTGTTCGGTCCGAGCTTCGAATCCCATAAACGGGCTGGCTGCTTGGTCGTTCTCGTGGCTTTTTCCTATGTGTAACATACAAGGTCTATCACGAAAGTAATGCGCCCCATTTTTCTTCTGCCGCGACTATCCGTCGCACACCGTTGCCGCTTGCACGGAAGGGTGAGGGAGTCATGGGAACGTAGCGCGACCAGCGCCAATCGGCTCCGAGCTCCTGGAGAGTCACAGTGCTTGTTTCAGTGAGCCCTTGTGTGAGTGCGCGGTCGAAATCAAGATGGAAAAAGTTCTCGAACAGCGATATGCAAAATTTTGTTTCAAACTTAAGAAAACGCCGTCGGAGACTTTTGCATTGCTTCAGTCCTAATTTGTCCCCGCCCGACTTCTTTTTGTTGTCGAAGATTAAAAAATCCCTCAAAGGATAGCATTCGGGACCCTGGTGACCATTAAGGCGGCTACGACGACTTTACTAAAGGACGTCCCTGTGACGAACTTCCAGGACCCATAAAAAGCATATAAATCGCGTTGGAACAAGTGTGTTAAAGAAGGAGGGATGTATTTCGAAAACTATTGAGTAATTGTACGAATCGGTTCAATAAATTTCTTAAAAAAATTGGACGCACTACTTTCGGGACAGACCTTGTATATACGAGCCAGTTTCCTTTAGATAGTCCTCCACGAAGGCATCTCTTCCGTTAGGCAGATAGCGCTAGTATGCTCTGCCATAATACCGACCAAACCAAAACATTCACGTTTGAAAACGAATGACACTATATTAAAATGCGGGGTTAATATTTTATTTGCAAATAGTTATTTCTTGCTAAAACTTGGTTTGAATTGAATGAAAATTTTTAACAAGTGACTGCGCATTATTCCCTTCTATGACTTCTTGTGATTACAGGCTTTGATATTCATTACACATGCATTTCTCGTTTATAGAATATGGCAGTAAATATTGACCGTCTTTGCATATGACAAGGCTATGAGGCATGCTTTTTGCGTAGTATCCGCAGAAAATTGCCTTCAATTTACCTTCCATATGTAAAAAAATCCGTACTTATTCCTCAAATAGATTTCAATTTACTGATCCTTATAAGAGAACTTAGAGAGAAATCATTTAATGCTCTAAGTAATGTTAAACATTTCTGCTACAATTTTAATTGATATTTCATTACATTATGTCTAAAACTCTTGCAGGAAGCCTTTATACTCAATGACTTGAAGAATTAGATTTCCACTTTGCAGAAGAACATTTTTATACAGCTGAAAATGTCACATATCCAGTTCTCAACCTTCTGACAGATGTTATAGGTTATGTGAAAAGTATTGAAAGCGTTTTGTATAATTCAGTGCTTTAAAAGATAAATTATAAAGGTTTTGAAAGGAAATCAAGAAACCTACGCTAAGTTTACATATTCTTAATGAAATAAATATTTTAGCCCAACGCGCGCTAGTCTAGAAAGGCTACTAATTTCGTTTTGCCATTTTGCGTTGAATCACTATAAACGGAGTATCACTTTTCAAATTGTTGCCACCAAATATGATCGCCCTGTATTATATTTCAAGAAATTAAATAATGAAAAATCTGCATAAAGTTATGTATGTTTCTCGCATTGTGATAAAACAACGGTACCTAGAGTTATTAAATTTTGAACAACGTAATCTTTCACCGAATATGGGCCTTTCAAAGCCCAGATCTGAAATTCGGAATTTGTTTTATTATCGATTTCCTATTTTGTAAAACATTAACGAATTCATGATTAACAAACTCAAAGATTTTCAAAGCGAGCAATGGCAACGTTGTACAAGAAAAAAAAATTATTTGCAGCGAGTGGGACTGTGTATCGGAAATTCTAAAGATATGCTCATTTTAAAATTACTTTGCGATATTGCTGTTGAAATGAAATTAATAGTTTAAGTGCGAAGATCATGGTATTTAAGAAATAAAGGTAACATAAAAAAGCATTTGGGTGTAATGTAAAATCTGAAAGCTTTCAGAATTTTTTTTAATATAATTTTTTCGTATGAGGCTGCTTTAACAATCATTTAACCACATATTAATGTGATCGGAGAGATATTTGTGCCTATTTTGATTCCAATCTTTCGAGAGAAATTTTTATTTTGACGATTTATAGCAACGCGGAAAAACAACAGTAAAAAGGACAACGATTTCGATTCCTTCTTTCACTGTTGCAAAGGTGTTTGCGTTACTTTTCCTGAATCGTTATCTGCATGATTCTATTTTCTACCTATTGTGACATTAAAATTAGAAAAGTATTGAAGTAAATTTTCTTCCGTGTTGAGCGAACAATAGTGGCATTGTCCTTAAACAGTTTCTTACTGTTTCGTAGCAAAAGTCTTACATCCAATAATAGAATCCAAGAAGCATAGCAAGCAAGGATCTCTGACCTGGTCACATTAGAAAGTCATCACGTGATCGAAATACAGTTGCCCTTTTTGTACGAAACCTTTTCCTAACCGTGTCAGGGGCGGTATTTTCTTCACTGCGGTTCATTGGCCTTCCATTCAGAGGCCTCTTTAGTATAGGCGACTTTGACACGTCTGAATACGTCGGCAATGAATTGGATGAAGGCGAATAAAAAAACTCTTCTATACCACGTTATACTTAAATGTCTCTTTATATAAAAACAGGTACATGCTTTGGTCTACAAGAATAGAAAAAACAAATTTTCCTAGTAGGAACAAAGCATATATACGAGTGCTTCGGTTTTATAAACTTCTTTGAGATGGTTCGTTGAAATATTTCAAATTTTTTAAGGTCGTTTAAGTTTATTCCTTATTGAATATATTAGCCTATTCCTTTTAAAGTGGTTTACCTTAAACTAAATTATGCTAATATTTTTAACATTTAAAATGTAAAAGAACTTTCTATTGTATATATGAGCATCTTGTGTAAACTAAAATAAGTACCTGACTAAATAATAGCAAGGTAAAATTAAATAACAAGCATTTATACAAAAGAAAGTTAATTCTATTAATATTTTTAATCTTATATAAAAGGAAGGGTATATTTGTCTATGTGTGTGTCTTTCGTTCGTGCTGCGCGTAAGCTAATACACCCAACCCAGGGCTATGAAATTTGTGCATCTAGACGTAGGGGTGCATCTAGACAAGAGCCAGTGCACCTTGAAGTGAGTTTTTCAAAATTGGAATGTTTTTTTTTTTTTTTCATTTTCTGTTTTTTGATGAAATCGCATCAAATTGATAACTCTCTCTGTCATTATATCAGCAACAATGGCACGCAGATATTGTTGCTGATGTATCACTGTTGCCATTGTTGCTGATATCAGCACTGTTGCCATTCGGAAAAATTCGGACGATAATTCTGTGCAGTTTTTAAATTTAATGTTTCTCACAGATACTGGACGTTTGTCGAGAGAAAGCAACGGGAAGTCGGTTAAATTATTTATTAAGGTAATTAATATTTGTATTAAGGGATATTGCTTATTTCATTGTAATTTTTATAGGTATATATATATTTCATTTTTATTTAAATTTATGCGGTTTTTAGTCCAAAGGAGTAATTTACCGAGAAGGACTATTAATTTCGTTTTGGCATTTTGCGTTGATTTACTAAAAGCGTTGTTTCACTTTTCAAATTGCTGCCACCAAATTTTATCGACATACATTATATTTAAAGAAATTAAATAATTAAGAATCTGCATAAAAGTATGCATGTTTCTTTCATTGTGATAAAATAACGGTACACTGCGGGGGGGAATCAGATAGTTCTATTTCTGACGTTCTACTGGGCCGATTGACGAAATTCAACTTGCATTTCTCATGTCTCGAAAGCGCGACTTAGGATATATATTAGATTTATATATAGCATTATTCTAACATAGGTATTTTGACACAAACTCGGACTTTTTCTGAAATAACATACCAATTGTTTTATATATTTCAATTCTACGACTCAAATTATGCCAAACTGCCAAGTTTTGTAAAAATCACAGGAGTAGTTTTTAAAATTTTAGCTATCAAAATTTTAGCTCCTCCATGTTAATTGAATTTTTTATATATTCATTAATATCTCTTTCTTTATTAAACTTACTTGATTCCTTCTTTTAGAATAAAAAATTTAGGTTCATTCCAAATAAAATTTGCCCATTTTTTATGATTTATTTTTTAAATTTGTATTTTAAAATAATTTTTATATATTTTTCGAAAAACATTTTGAATTATAACCTATGAAATTTTTAACATCATCTTAAAGTAGATGTATTTCTAGGCACACCTGCAAAAAATTAGACTTTTTATTCAAAATGTTTTAAGATATACATGAATTTACATATTGGAGCGTTTTGAAATTTTGCATCCTTTTTTGAGAGATTATAATGCCAAATGTGGTTTATGGATTTTGTTACAGTGAATTGCCACAGCTATTTTTAACATTAAATTTCAAATAAACTTTTACGGAGAATCAATTACATGGAATTTTTGCCCTCAATGATGCATAATAAATATTTATTAATATTATATAAAAAGCTACTTTTTAAAAAAAAATATTGATGATTTTGTTCAGATAAAAAAATTTTTTTTTAAATATCTTTCTTTTTTTCCTTTTTTTTAAATATTTGTAATAGTAAAATTTTACATTTGCCGTGTTATCGTCTGCTAGTTTTCTTAAACTTCACTCAAATCGAATTGTGTAAAACTGAGAACTTTCGTTTGATGTTTTATGAAATGTTTTATTTCTTGTCATTTAGTAAAAAATCTTTTAATTAAAATATTTATCCTTTGGACTTTGCTTTTAACTTTGTTTATAGTTAAAATGGCTAGAAAATAAAAAGCTGTCTTCAGCTGAAGGCGCAACTGATGTAATCGATATTTTAAAAAAATTGACAAGAATGCAAAATTCATGGAAGTGTAACAATCGAAATATCTTAATTTTTTTGTGCGAGCACTGAAAATAAATGCAGAAAAAAAAAAAGAAAATTAGGGAGAAAAGTAAGCAAACATTTGAAGGGGAATTTCGCTATTAGAAATATTAAGATGTTTCGAAAAGTTGGGTGCTTTTGAATATACTTTCAGAATACTTTAAGGAATTTGGGTGTTCAAAGAGAAAACACTTGGACGCGTAACATCAGCAAATACCATCCATTGAGCTTGTGCTGACGGAAAAGACAAAAAAGATATCATTGCAGATTAAAAGGAAGAGAGACTAGTTTTCAACTATATGATTGGTATAAATTTAAATTACGTCATAGAATATCATATAGTATCATAAACGGAGAATCCCATGATTTCTTAGTCAAATTATTTGGAGATTCAGGAATTTATCCAGTGATGTATATGGATGTCATCTAAGGACATTTTCCCTCTTGATGAAACCAGTCTTTCTTTTCATCTCATGCCTTCAAAATGCCTAGCCTCTAAAGACTGATAAAGACTGACCAAATACTGATGAAATGGATTGATTGGATTATTAAGTTACGGCAAAGCAGCGCTATCTGCATAAAAGGAGGGATGCCTTCGTGAAGAATTTCTAAGGGAAACCAGCTCGAACGCACGTTACACATGAGAAAAACCGCGAAAACGCCTATGCAACCAGACCGTTCGCCTGGATACGAACCCTGGAGCGGACTACCAGTGTTCAGCGACTTTGCCGCTCGACCATTTGGGGGCCCTTATGAAATGGAAGGCGATAATTTTATTTAAAATGAATGTCAGAAACACCAAGATGTTTCGAAAAGTTGGTTGCTTTTTAATATGCTTGCACAATACCTGAAGAAAAAGAGCAAGCCATTAAGAAGAAATAAAAAATTTTTGCATAAAATTTAGTACTTCTTTTTTTTACAATTTAAAACTTTTTTAATCTTATGATATTTGATTGTCTTCTACAGGGATCAAAAACCCCTGTAGAAGACGTGAGTCTAGACTCCAGAGGTTTACCCCAACGGCTAACGATATCCCGCTAAACTGTGTCGTGTCGACTGCATGACGGGGGACTGTACGCCCTACAACCTGAGGATTGTGATCCTTTGTCCCCATAGCATGCCACATCACAGTTGAATTGAGTCCGTGAACATGGCACTTGGGCACCAGAACAGTGGGGAACTCTTTACGGATGAGTCTCGATTTAACATTCCAGAAGGATCACCGAAGGATACTTGCATAAGCTGGTACATCAACGAACGGCCACATCGACCTTTACATGGTTCCTGGTGGTTTCTTCACAGCCGTCCGGTATCTTTGTGAAATTCTACACCCTCTGGTACGTGCTTTCATCGCTGCAATGGGACTGACGCCATATTGATGGATGATAACGCCTTCCCGCATGGAGCTGGAGCGGTTCGGAATTATCTGGAAAGTGAAACCATTCCACATCTGCCATTGGCAGCTAAATCACCGGACCTGAATCTCATACAACATGTACGGGACATGTTTGGAGGACCGTTAGCAGGTGCAGGCAGCCATCCTCCACGAGATTCGACGTGTATTGCTACAGGAATGGGCTCTACTGCTACAACAAGCGATGAACGACATTATTGCTAGCTTGCCTCGCCGTTGTTAAGCATGCATTTCAACTAGAGGGTATCATACCCGTTATTAGCATGGCGTTTCCATTCCACATTTTTTCGACCTATATGGTCTTTCGCGGTGTGATGGTCGTAATACATGTGTTTTTGCCTTTGCTATATTGTTTGCCACACGGTCAACTAATGCCCCACCAACCTCTTGGACCAATTTTACGCATATCCATTAAATAGTTTTTGTTTTATTCCATGTTTTGCCGTTGTTGCTTATTTTTTTAGCAGGAGTGTATTTCACTGTCATCGTTTCCATGCTTCGCAGCTCGATTAAAAGGGGTTTTAAACTATTGATGATACAGTTCGATGACATGGATACTTACAAACAATGTCATTATACTTCGATGTTTGAATATTTAGGCCTTACGAAACAAACTGTATTTTTTGAAGTTACAGCAGTACTTTAAATTAGTGAAGTTTATTTAATATCTTGAAAGTGCTGTTATTCTTTATTTAATAAATAATACTTAGATGTTTACTTCTTTCATGTTGTGTAACTATCCTTACAGATTTTAAAAAGTATGATGATTTTCCTGTAAATGGAATTAAAATACCTCTATAAAAAAGTAAAGTAATAAAGTTTGGCTCAATATATATGTAATAAATCTTACGACCTAATGACTGTGGTTGTTGTAAAATTGCTCAAATCTTAGCGGTTTGACGTAAAGTGGAAAAGTTGCTATTGCTTTGGCTTTGAGTGTTTTAGCCGGAAACGTTTTTTTGGTTGTTTTGGGCATTTAAAAGCAAGGATACGAAGTCAAATGCTTATTATTCTGGCACAGTAGTGTGGGTTTTCCATGCAACATGGATTTCTTCACTGATATGATTTTAAAACACACGCTATTGTGAAACAGACTGCAGTTGTTTTTGCTATACGTTAGTAAATTAGTACGTATTTTGGGTTATTTTCCCGTAGTAATATTGATATCTGAATGCCAATTGTAGAATCTAAATTGGCCTTTACAGCCAATTTAGATTCTATATCACAAAATTAAAAATGCTATTGTACTTAGAAATCCTCTCTATTTAATTAGTACGTATATTGTATACATGGCTGTAAGAAAAGTAAAAACAATAAAACAAGACTGTCCTTGAAGATTATCAATTAATTGTGCCGATATTTCTACTATTTAGGCAATCAATCACAATAAATAATGTGCCCTGACTAATATATTCTAAACAATGAGCCTGCTTATATTTTCAAGTATTTTGCATTTTAGTTTTTTTTTAAATTACAAGTCAAGTATATACGTCTCTTACATCAGAATAAATTTGTGAAATTTTAACAAATATTGGAAACATATTTTAAAAACATATCATTCTAATAAAATTCATGTACAATACATTTGATTATAAGAGTTTTCGATCAGCAAGAGACTATAACAAACTTTGATTTCGTTTGCATTGCCACATACTAGCTACGTTAACAAGCTATATTCTGTAAATAAATTGTCAAGGAAAATAAATTAGCATCAATAAGGCAGGGGATTTCATATGCAAGTTTCAATAATTTTAATGGCACACTAGAGAAGTAAGTGCTCGCTATACGATATTTTTAGAGAGAAAAAGTATAATCATTTCAGATCTATGGATGAAAAGAATAATTGTATCTGAAACACGGTTAATGCTAATAGTAATAATCGTCTGAAACACCCCTAATACTGATACATTCACATAAATTCACAACTTTATTAGCTGTCCTTAGAATTTGCTTAGAATATTTTATAGTTCTTGTATCTCAAATTTGCTTTGATAAATTTGAGACTAATACACTTACTGAAGGCAATCAGAAAACTTTTTTTATTCTAAGTAAATTTTGAAGTAATTCATTAATGAAAGCAGATACCCGAATGGATTGGATTTATTAGATTACTACAGCGCTCACCATTGTTTAGGGGCATTTAAGGGAGGACAAAAGACATTTTGGAAAATACATTTTGATAGAAACTAGCTCCACGTATCGAAACCTAAGAATTCCCATACAAGTAGCTGTTTGCTGATATTTGAATCGGGACGAATTAGCAGTATTCAGCAGCCTTAATTGCCTTGGCCAATCGTCCTTATAGATATCTGCAATCATCTCGCAGACAGGGACTTAATAAATTTTCTCTTTATGTGTATAATGTTAACATCACTCTACATTGTAAAATATACGTATTTATCTCTTAATTGTAAGAAACGGAAAACGAGTATGTTCTAAAATGTTGGAGATGACTGGTTTTAGGTCTGTCTGATATAATGCCATTTTAATATCCGATTTCGGTGCGCGATTTTAGATTAACAAAATTGATTCAAGGGATTTTTAGTATACTGGATCAAATGAGCTCTCCCGGATACAAAACCAAAGCAGACGAGTGGCTGATATTGGAGTATATAAAACTTCCATGCACTGGTTTTCCACATGTAAAGTGTTTAGCTACATAATGAGAAAATCAGCTGATTTATCAGATTTCGATACAGGTCAAATCATTATGGACCGACACCTGAAACATCGATTTCAGAAACTGTGCATTTGATGGGCTGCTTACTTGTTGCCGTTGCGGATACCCATCGAAAGTTATGTATGGGTGGTGAAACTAGAAGTCACTGGCTAGCGGTTTGTTGGTCACGGCACATTGATTCCAGAGGAGAGCGGAAACTGTTACGTATTTTTTGTTCGCCGTGACCGAATGGCTACAACGACCAAAAATCACCAACAGCTACAACACACAAATGGCACCCCAGATGGTGTGTCTCAACACATAGTACAGCGTACACTGTTGCATATGGGCCTACGCAGCCCTCGCCTGAATTGTATCCTTGTGCCATCTTTGCTCCAAATGGAAAAATAACTGGATTTCCAAATAGAATCTCCAAATAAAAAACAGCTGGATATCCGAAGAAGCAGGAAGAAGAATATTTCAATTTTACCTAACCCCTCCAGAAATCTCATCACTACAAATCGTTCAATAACCTACTTTTTAACAGCTCATGGACCATTCACTGCTTATCTCTTCCGCTTCAGACTTCATCATAGCAAATCTTGCATTTGTGACTCACCTGGTACCATTGACCATGTTTGAATGCCAATTAGTAAGGATCTTCACTTCCAACGCTATACACAAAACGATGCTCAACTTTGGTTCTTTAAATTACTGAAGAGTAAAATCCTTTGTTATGAACCAGATAATCTCACAAAATATCTCTCGACAAATTGCGATTATCGCAAATGCATATTCTCTCGATAGCTACAAGATATACTGAGTATATAGAACTCTTGCAAACTTTTCCATATTTCTAAACTAATGATACCTATACTAATATAAAAACATGCTGATGTAAATTATTTTCTGGATTTTTTGTATGTATATGTAAATTTTCCAAATTGTTTACGTAAAAGCAACTGTTTATGTAAAATTTCTAAATTGTAAAAGTTAAATTTTTAAATAAATGACTGCTTGGGGTCGGTCCCTCTTGGGATAGCCGATAGTAGGTAGCCGCACATCAGGGACAATAAACCGATTTGCCTAAATGGTTGTACGGTTGTTTACTTTGTGGTTTCCTGCCCTGCCATCTGTGCTGATGGCATGCCATCGCTAACAGTGCCTATAATAGGCCAAGGAATGTAAGAATTGGACCATAGAAGGAATGAAAGAAAGTCTTCTGGTCTGTCGAATCACATCGACTGGCGAATACAAATATATCAATTCTAGTGGAAACCATGGCATAAAGTGCACATTTGGTCGAATACAAGGCGATTTATGGTAAAAGCGACATTTTTATGAGATACTAAGAACCATCGTTCTCATAAAACAATCCGCCTAACTTGACGTCTGTGCGCTATGTGAACATCATTGTAGGCCAGATGCACCATTTCATGGTAACAGTGTTTTCGGCGGGTGATGGCGTTTACCAGTAGGATAATGCACCATGTTATAAGAGCCGAATCATCAGAGAGGGATTCGAGAGACATTCTGGTGAATTTTAAATCATGTCTCGGCTTCTGAATTCACGCGACATGAAATCAATGGAACATTTGTGATTCCACCTGGAAAACCGAATTCGTGCTGCCAACGCAACCGCTTCACAATGTGAGGGAACTGCAAGATCAATTGGTCAGTACCTGGTGCTGGATACCCCAGACTACCTATTAGCATTTTGCCGAGTCAATGCTTCACCGGGTGTTGGAGGTGTTAAGAGTGAAAGGAGGTCCTACTTCATATTAAAGAGATGGTGATAATGTAATGGCACTGTATAGAAAGTTATTACATGATGTTAGAACAACATATACACTCATGGACAAAAAAATTAGCGCACCAAGAAATAATTGCGGGATCGTAACGAAACTTGCCATGAAGGTACATGTCGGGGAGATATGCAAATGATTCGAAATGCAGCGTGATTGCGCATTATGTATAGCCGGTAGAGGGTGTTGAACGTCGTACTCTGTGGAGTATAAAACAGGTAACCAAAGCTTGTTTGAGTGTGCTGAATCATTTACAAAGGAAGAGCTGAGGTAGACATGCCATTACGCCGTGTTCTAAGACAATATGAGCAGTTGTCGCAGTTTGAGAGGGGAGAATCGTCGGGATGATGGAAACTGGGTGGTCAGCTAGGCGAGTAGCTCGTCAATTATGTCGTTCTGATTGTGTTGTGAGGAGGTGTTGGGACCAGTGGACCCGAGAGATACCATGTACACGAAGACCAGGCTCAGGACGCCCTCGACAGACCAGTCGTCGAGAAGACCGCCACATCGTAAAAATGCACGCGTACAGCCAACTGCTTCATCGACCGCCATCCAGGCACAGGTAGTACCTTCACTAGTGGCCTCTGTGTCTTCTCGAACCATACGAAGGCGATTGGCTGAAGGACAGTTGGTTCGCGGCGCCCATTACGTGTGCTGCCCTTGATGCCCACCCATCGACGCCTTCGTTTGGAGTGGTGTCGAGCACGAGGAAACTGGACTGCAGCGGAATGGAACCAGGTCGTCTTTAGCGACGAATCCAGATTCAATCTCGGCAGTGATGACAGTCGTGGTCGTGTGTAGAGAGTCCGTGGGGAACGCCTCAATCCTGCCTTTGCTGTACAACGACATATCGCTCCCACAGCTGGTGTGATGGTATAGGATGCCATTGCTTACAATACACGGTCACCCCTAGTATTGTTCCGTGGCACCATGACAGCCCAGCGATATGTTGATGAAATCCTGAAACCATATGTGTTGCCACTCATGCAACGGCTTCCAGGAGCCATTTTTCAACAAGACAATACTCGGCCTCATACGGCAAGGGTGTCACAAGACTGTCTCCGCACTGTTACTACCCTTCCTTGGCCTGCTCGATCCCCAGATTTGTCTCCAATCGAGCATATCCAGGATCATTTGGGACGACGAGTTGGGCATCCCAAGAGTTTGAACGAACTAGAGGCAAGGTTACAGCAAATATGTAACGAAATGTCTCAAGACATCATACAGAACTTGTATGATTCAATGCCCGATCGTATCGAATCGTGCATTCGCGTTAGAGGGCGTCCAACGGAGTATTAACTCCTCCGTTCTTTTGCCTTTTTCTCTGAAATAAATTATCCTTTTTCTTTGATTTTCTTATCATTTACTTATATCAAAGTAGTCATTACGTATGTAAAATTTCGTTTCATTTTGACGACTCCTTCTTGGTGCGCTAATTTTTTTGTCCATGAGTGTATATAGAGAATCGCAATGCGTTAATCGGAAAAACAGAGATACGTAATGCGCTCGATATTGTTAGATATTCTTCTCTACTGCTTGTCAAGATTAAACTATAGTTTGAAAAAAATCACTTGAGACTAAAGTTTCCAGCAATGCCCACAGGTGTAATTATTTATGTAAATTACTTACAACTAAACGCAAGTTTGACTTCTGCTCACAGGCGACTGATAACCTATTACGCAATGGACGCATGTGGGGGTTCACGGGGCTATTTAATGTTAATGTGGCTCTTGAGAGTGATCAGAATTCCTCAGTTATGTCTCAAAAGCACAACTTAAATGAAAGGTAAAGCTTTGGTTTGAACTATCAATATTCAGTAGTCTTAACTACTCAGCCACGAAGGAAACAAAAACAGCCTCGCTGGATGTACTGTTCACTTACGTTTCCAGGTATACCCCTAAGTGATTCTAGATGCGTTTTGGTCTGAAGAGAGAAAGAGAAGAACACAATTTGAATTCCTTTGTTCATGAAAGACTTTGGATCTACAGAAATGATTTCCTGGTTTAGGTTACAAACATCAAATATGATCCCCAACAAGCTGCATACCTTTGGTGGGGGTGTAATCGGTCACAAATATGTGGATGAGATCTTGGAACTTCATTTAAAGCTGATTAAAGGTTCCGTTGAACTCAGAATTATTGCTAATGGATCACACTACTTGTTGGCATTGAGGAGTTCTGATGTCAGAACCCTTGTTTGGTGGCAACAATTTGGAAAGTGGAACAACGCTTTTAGTGAATCAGCGTAAAATGCCAAAACGAAATGAATAGCTCTTCCGGACAAATTGCCCCTTTGGACTAAAAATTACGCGGATTTTTGTCTCGACCCCTAAAGATTTCAAATATTACTCAATAGAATATAAATTGAATGATGAAGTAGATTTGGTATGCCCATTTTATTTCCTTAAAAGCAAAATAAACTAATAAATCTATTTAAATAAAAGACATAATTTTAAGGAAAACTTGGACGTGACGCATGTAAAATCTTTTTACATTAATTGTAGTATACTATTCATATTACTTGAATGTTCTTTGCTGTTTATCAAACTATAAGGTATTTTCTTCTTCCTTTCTGCATACCTTTGTGGTATCACGGTAGCTCACTAGGCGCATATTCTAGAAGTTCTGGTTTGGCGAGGGCGTTTCTCATTTTTCAAGTCTCCCGCATTAGAAAAAAATCAATGACTCTATAGTGGCGTCCGAACTAAAAAAAAGTGTTAGATGATGATTCTTCACCACCAGGATTTGGCGACTGGGTCCCCAGTTGCGCTTTAAAAACGGGAGTATACGAGGAGTATATAACGAATTTCTAAATTCAATCTTCAATCAGATTTTCATTTTAAGGGAACATTCCACTATTAACAGCAAACAGCGCTAGAGGATGATGTTTAATTTGGCAAAATTACTAGGTAATGGGATGCACATTAAATATATATTCAAACTGTCTGTAAGTTTATTGGTTGTCGATGCGGATCATTAATTTTTATTGCTTGTAGATAATCCTGATTTCGCCTATTATTTGCGTATTTCTCATATTATCTGATTAGCAGACGAACACTGTTATCAGTTTGTAAGAAAATCATCACTCGTATTGTTTTTATTCAATAAAACGTATATGTCTTTTTTATGAGACATACGTTTTATTGTGTAAAACAATGTGATCGTAGATTCATCAAGATTTAGATATTTCGAATCAGGATTGGAGGAAAAACTCTAAAATTATTTGTTATACATTCTTAGATAATTTTATTATGCTGTGAAATATTTTTCCTTTGAAAAGGCTTATCTGTTTCAATCGATAGAATTTTTATAGTTGTTTTTAACTACAATAGCCATAAGAATTTAATATAAGTAAAGAGTTATATTATTGAACCCTTTTAAATGCAGTGATAAAATGATTGTTAGCTATCTCTTACTAAAACAGTCACAATCATGTCATGTGGCAAAACCGCTTCTTTTGATCTCTTTCAGGTACAAGGAAATTCAATGATTATGGGAATCTATTGCATAATCATGACCTGAAATACAATATTTAGTGTATAGCGTCATAAATATAGAAATATTTTAATGATAATGAGAAATAATATGTAATAAAAGGTGTTTTATTGTATCAGATAATCTCGAAATAAAATTTCATTTTAATGAAACAAAATCTTAAACTTCAGAAAGTCGTAATGTATGCGTACACGTTCGTGATGTGGTTGCAGTCATGTAATGTTCGCATGCTAATTTTCAGAAAGGAATACAAGGAAAATTTATTGACCCCTGTAATTTGTGCTTTTGCGTTTTTGAGTATACAAAATCTGATGTCAACACCACATGACTTTCTTGTACGGAATATTTAATTATGCTCATTTTCCATGCATTTCATTTAAACCTATTGTATCGAATTAAATCAACTTGGTCGATAGCGCGTAAACAAAAATAGAATAAATGCACTCCTTAAAATTCATTATATTTGTTTACCATACAGACACTATGGCGGTAGGTTCACTTACCAGCGTTACATCTCATTCATTTTATAACTTAGAATGCACAAAAGTTATATCATCTGAACAATTATCTAATCGTTGCCACATGTTCTATTCAAATGCTACAATAAATCTAAAACGACGCAGAAAAAAAATTAAACAAAAAAAATTTTTTTCACAGACGATTCAATACTTCTCATTCAATTAATTCAGTTGTCACTTCAAGACAAGGCAAAAATACATAAAAACTCAAAATATCTATATTAAAAATTAAGACATAGATCTTAAACACTTATTTCCTCGAATAAATTCCAGAATGGATTAAGCATGATTTAATTCGCAATAATGAAAGAAAGCGTTATCTTTGTTGTTGCGAAGCTTAGTTTCTCTAGATTGGCACTATTCGGTTAAGTTTCGAATGTAAACAAATATGACAGCTATGCTAAAAATAATTAGACTTCGCCGCACTTAAACATTTTTTAAATTTCTGATAATTCTACAAATATTGCATGCAAATTTACTAAAGGCATAAAAACCTTAACCGGAAGATAAGAACAACATAACTCAACCCTTTTTAAAGCAAAAAAATCGCAATTTACCAACATATAAAAATAAAAAAACTGAGTTCACTGAGCCAAGTAATAGAGGGGTATATATTTTTGGTATATATTTAAGTAATAGAGCGCTATATATGCAACCAAAAAGCGGGGTGCACATTTACATGTCATAGCAATCCTATATACAAATATTTCGATGTTCTGAGGCTACTCATCTTTGAGTTATGCGAGATACACACAAACATACGTACGTACGCACGTACAGACACCATGAAAAAATATCTTTTGAATACATTAGATATTACTCAAAAATATCGTTAAACTGCATTGGATAACGGTCAAAAGGAATATTTTTGTTGAAATATGGTACCCGGAAGTTTTCAAGATTACAAACTTCCTTTACTTCGTACAAGGAATTAAAAATTACCACACAAATTTATTATGAATGATTGAATGAATTACGATCTTTTTGCGGGCTGAATAAAAGACATGGATATTATCAGCACGAGGAAGGAAGGACCAAGGCATTATTTTGAAAAGTTTAAAGTATCAGACAAAGACTCAAATTCACAGAATGGAACTGCGATGATTTACTATGGGAAGAAATAGTGTTCTCGATCACGATAGTGAAAAAAATAGTCAAACTTTTTTTCTTTGAGTTTATAAGATGATAAGTGATCCGAAATCAAAAACTGCTGCTGTACACATACGGTAGAGCACCATTTGTATTTATACTTTTAGGACGACTAAAGCAAAAGTATTATAGATAAGTGTTTAAAACTGATCGTTAAAAGTGCTTTCTGAATACATATGTTTCCTGCTCATTTTGAAGGGTATTTTCAACAAAAGGCACTCAAGCAATAGTTTTCTTGATTAGAAAATTACACTACATACCTTCTGGGAAAGTTAGAGTCAGGCGTGTGTAAATGGGAGCATGACTTGTTTTTCTCTAGCAACAACTGGAACTGTAAACAAATGATGAATGAATAAGATAAGGCTGATAAAATAAGGCTGTAGTAAAAAGACCATATAAAAAACGAACAAAAAAATTCCGAATTTTGCAGGACAGTTATTATCGAACCTAATTTGGAATTGCGGGGCTTTATTTATTTAATTCTAAAGTTCTAACTTAGAACCCCACGAACACTAACAAGCAAATACTCGCTTAAGTGTGTGAACAAAACACTAAGACTTAAAGAGGGTTTACAACCCGTTATTTTTCCGGATATTTACAATCAGTTCCTACGTGGGACATTACAAAAAGCCTCCACTCGAGCTCGAACTTAAATGGTAATAAATTTAAATTAAACTAAACTAGCTTAACTAAGCTATCTGAAAGGTATAGCCGAAGCTATCAGAGATCTAACTAGTTGGCGATAAACTAGTTGGCGATAAACTAGTTGGCGATCTAACTAGTAGCCGAGTTAAATCGGCGAAGCGTAGCAAGGGCCTAAGGTTGTCACGACTGAGTGTTCTGTGCGTAGCTTTGACAAACATTTTGAAGTAACTCCTTAAAGTCCTGATCTGGAACCGGGAGCTGAAATCAGCTGTGTTCTGGTGTAGATACTGTGCTGAAGAATAACTGCACTTGAAAGGGATTTAAAATCCTCTTTTATTAAATCAATATTATTTACACACTTCCCAACTCGGGAGTGGTACAGAAAGTAAAAGACCACACTTGGGCCTTTTGAACTCCGGATCTTTTTTGAGTTCGGCTATTACTGTTTCACGAGAATCTAATATTTTGGATGTCAGCATGGCTATCTTAATTATACTTCCATTTTCATCTAAGTTATTTCTGCTTAAAGCATCTGCCACAACATTTTCTTTTCCCGGCGTATGTTTAATTATTAGGTTATATTCCTGTAATTTGAGAGCCCACCTTATTAATCTGGGTGATAAATTTTTTCCAGAATAGAGTCTAGTGACCGCCGCGTGGTCGGTATATACAGTTACTGGAGAACTTCCAAAGAACACACGAAATTTCTGTACTGATGCTAACACTGCGAGAGTTTCTCTCTCTGTTGCGGAATAGTTTCTTTGGGTTTCATTTAATGTTCGGCTGAAAAAAGCCACGGGCTGACCATTTTGGGAAAGCACTGCACCAATCGCGAAATCTGAAGCGTCCGCTGAAATCTCTAATCCCTTATCCCCTTCTGGAAATTTTAAGACGGGAGCTTGAGTCAATGCGTCTTTCAATTTTTGAAACGCCAAGTTGGCTTCTGCTGACCACGAAAACCTAGCTTTTTTTCTTTTCAACTTTAGCAGTGGCTCAGCTATTTTTGCAAAGTCTTTAATGAAAGCCCGGTAATATGAACACATCCCGAGAAACGACGATAATTTCTTCGCTGTTTTAGGAACAGGATAATTTCTAATGGCTACTATTTTTGACTGATCCGTTTCGATTCCCTTTTGGGAAATTTTAAATCCTAAATAACGTAACTCTTTTGCGGCAAATTTACATTTAGACGCATTTATCTTTAAACCAGCTTCGTTTAACAATGAAAATACTTTTCTTAAATCTTGTAAGTGTTGTTCTAGAGTACTACTCGTAATTATAATATCGTCTAAATATATGAAAGTGCTTTTACCAAGGACTGGTCTTAAGACGATGTCCATACATCTTTGGAACGTTGCCGGCGCGCCGGATAATCCGAACGGCATTCTAAGAAATGCGTACGTACCAGATTTCGTTATGAACGCGGTTTTGTGTACGTCCTCGGGTTTTACCCCAATCTGAAAATAGCCACTCGTGAGATCTAATGTAGTCATGTATTTTGTAGACGAAATATTTCGAATAATTTCTTCAATTATCGGCAACGGATATACAGGATATTTTGTAACTGAATTTAACTTGCGATAATCTATAGCAAAACGCCACCGCTTCGGGTGCGTAATCGGGTAATCATTATTTTTCTTACACAGGACAACGGGGCTAGCATAACTGCTAGAAATTGGCGTGATGATTTTATTCTTTAACATCTCTTTAATATGATGTTCAATTATTTCCTCTTTTGTCCTATCATATCTATATGGCTTTTGCCTAACTGGCTGAGCGTCCCCCGTGTCAATGTCGTGGTTCACCACCTGCGTAAAGCCTGGTACATCACTAAATAAATTCGCAAAGTGACTTACCAGACCTTGGATTTTCTCTTTTTCCTCTGCTTGTAAATGTTCCAAGTCCAGCTGCGGGGGCTTATCATTCTTCGCTTCAATTGGCTTCATATTTAATGTTAGCTCTCCCCCTTTGAAATCAATTTTTGCTTCTGCCAAACTAAAAAAGTCCACACCTAGAATAATACAAGTCTGCAGGTTACGCACAATATAAAACAGGATTCTTACCTGTTCGTTGTTGATACGCACGAACAACGGTACTTTTCCTAAACAGCTACACTTTTCTCCTTGGGCCGCTATGACATCCGTGTCTCTTGCACTAAAAATTCTGTAACGGCGAAAGTGCTTTTTGAAGAATCTTTCCGATACAAAGCTGCTTTGGGCTCCTGTATCCAAGAGGGCCGTCGCCGGTATGTTGTTAATTAGAACTTCAATCTTCGGTAAACTCAAATTCTTCACGACCACGGTGTTTAAATTGATTTTGGAAGGGTTTTGCGCTGCTTCGGACTTCTTCACCTTCCTTGAAGAAATCCATCTTAGTTTAAATTCTTCTTATTCTGGTTGCCCTCGGAATCTTTGCTTGTTCTTCTATTGAATTCCCTTCGTTCGCCGCTCGATTTAGGAGACACATCTTTCTTCGGCCATTGCTTCGCCTTATTCCCGTAACTTTGATTTTGCTTCTGCTGGGGTCTTGGCGAACTCCACTGACTTCTTCGCTCAAATTGGCGTCGTCGCTCGTTGTCGGCTGTTCTTCGGCTTTCAAATTGTACTGCGAGCTCAAATAATCTGTCTAACGTCGTTGGGTTTCTTAGCTCGATGAAATCTTGAACTTGGGGCAGTAGCCTAGGAAGTATAATTTGAATAATTTCAGGATCCGGGCGACTTCCATACAAAAGCTTGAAAACTTGAATTTTTCTCAAAATAAAATTAGACAAATCTTCTATTTTTTCTTGATATCGACTAAAAAGTTCCGCTTCCAGTCTGGCTCGATCTCGTACTACAGGAAATGCTTTCACCAAGGAATTTTGAAATTTTCGTACGTATGTGTGGGGCTTCCTGGTTCCCCCAAGAGATTCTTTCCAATGCACTTGAACCAACTTAGTGCTTGGCCCTTCAAAGCGCTGGTAGCGAGAGCGACTTTCTGAAATTCGTGAACTGGATATAGCATGAAGTGGGAGTCTAGCTTTTCTAGGAAATTAATTACGGCTGTCTTACCGTCAAAACTTGCCGCTGGCTTCATGGCTGCTTGCATGGTTTGTACGATGTAGGCAAATCCTTCTAAGCCAGGAGGTGCTATCTCAGGATTCTGGACAGGTACAGCAGGTATCTCAGGTTCTTCTTCTTGTCTTTGAGGCCATCCTCTTATTTTTGTTCGGGCGCCACTGTCAGGACTGAGTGTTCCGTGCATGTTCTTTGCAAACATTTTGAAGTAACTCCTTAAAGTCCTGATCTGGAACAAGGAGCTGAAATCAGCTGTGTTCTGGTGTAGATACTGTGCTGAAGAATAACTGCACTTGAAAGGGATTTAAAATCCTCTTTTATTAAATCAATATTATTTACACACTTCAGAACTCGGGAGGGGTACAGAAAGTAGACCACACTTGGGCCTAACCTAACAATCAGATAAATTTAAACTAAGCTAAATATAAATTTAATTAAATCCTTGCTCACAGAGCTAAATCGCGGAGTTGGCCTCTAACTAAATGGTGCGTAGCAAGAGATACTAATACTAGCGCACTTCAATTTATTTCAATAAGCAATTCACGTAGTAAGCACTATGGCTTAGAAATTATCTGCTAGCTGGTCAGACGAACGTCGAATAGAATGACCGGGATCTGAGACTAAAAGCTCTCTCACACTAAGAGGTTTCTACCTCTGGTTTAAATAGTACTTGGCTCTACTTCAAATTAGCATAAGCTGAAAATGCGCGCTTCTTCTGACGGGAAGTTGAAACAGAGAAGAGATAGAAAGATTTAAATTAAAATAAAACTTTGTTAGTTTAACTAAAACCTTATAAGGTATGGCCGAGCGTAGTAACTAAGAGAGAAATTAGCCAAAGGCAAACGTGCGCTAGTCAGACTCTCTCTCTGGAAGCCCATGAAGTATCTACTTAAAGTACCATGAAATACCTCTTTCTCATTTGCATTAACTACGTTTCTGAATTTACATTCTGGCAGGAAATTGTAAGCTGAACTTAGAATAAGATAGGAAAGATACAAAACTTAAAATAACTGTTAATAAACTTAGGATAAACCTTACAGAATGAGCAAGAGTTACTTTAAAATCATATATCGCAATATTTAAATGCTTTCATACAAGAAGAAGGGAAGAAACGTGTTACCTGCGACATCATCGTGTCATGCGTGATTTGTTAATAACTTTATTTTTTACTACGATATTTTCGTCGGCGATGTTTTTAAACTGCAAAGATTTTGAACCTCTTTATTTTTGGCAACGATGTTTTTACCACCTTGTTTTAGAACTGCGATGTTTTCTCTTTGCTTTCTTTTCTCCCACGTTGTTTCTTAAGACGACATTTTCGCCTTGCGTTGTTAACTCCACGAACTTCTCAGGTTTTTGCTTCGATGTTTTCGGCTGTAACCTAAAATCCAATATTATTAGATAATAAAAGGAAAAGTGGAAAGCAAGCAAACATGTAATTCTTTTGAATGATGAAGAATTATTGTATTTCAGATAAGATAAGCGATAAACGCTATATAACAAGATGTGTAAGTGTATGAATACTTTTTCGTTTCCTGGTATATGAATTTCAGATTCAAAATAATTCATTAATTCACTTTTCAAATAAAATTTATGCATCTATAGAATATCAAGTGCATAATTTAAGCATCTATAGAACAACTTTGCATAACAAGCAGTTACGAATTTTGGCTTAATATGATTTTCCAGGATATAAATGTTCTTCGTAAAAATTCATCCATTTAACTTTTACGTCATTGCTAAGTGACGTGTAAAGATTGATAACAAGGAAAGTACCAGGGAGTTGATTATATGTTAGAAAATCAATTTATTTGTTGGGAAGAAAAGGAAGGAAATGCTGTGACACTTCGTCATGAATCCAAGGTTTTTAAAAACGAAAATATACTTTTTAATTTATTCTAAGTATTAGTGTCATTAACTTTTGACAGAGTAAAAACTTGGTTTTCCTCCTTTAGACAGGTCCTAAAATAGTTTTACAATTGTAACGATTCATGAAAATTTCTGATTTAAAAGACTGGATGAAAGAGAACACTTGATTCTTTATTACAGGTTCTTTGTAACATTTATTAAAAATAATTAAAAAAAGATGCAGATAAAACCAATAGAATCAAACTATATCAACCCAACTGTGTTTAACACAGAAACGAAGATCATAAATTCCGTTCTAAAAATACATGATTATTTGCAGTTGAAAATTCGGAATTTCTCAGCTTAGCTAGCTGTAAACTGTAAACTGATTAAACTGACTGTGGATATTTGGATGTTATTGCATTATCCTTAAATTACATTAAACGTGCATTCTAATAAACCTGAAATAATTCCACACAGCTTGACGAAGGTTGTTCTCTATATATTTTGAAATATAAATAAAGACTTGAAATCATTGTCTTTAAGAATTTGGAGGAGCGCAATTGAAAGTGAAGATATAACTTGAAAAATTCGAAAACATAGAGAATCGCTAAGCCCAAAGAAAACGCCTTGGCGATATCAATCGACGAATCATGAACTTGAGATGCTGAGAACCTCTTTGTAAACCAATACAAGGGTAGTTGCTTTTAAAATTATTTTCGTACTTGGTTTCTTGAATTTCAAGATCATGCAGCTAGATGCATGTTTCTCTTAGCAAAAAGGATTGATATTTAAAATTCAAAGGACTGGTGGCGAAGGGTAAGCGTCTATTCGAATATTCTGGGAGAATCGTTCTACTCTTTCTTTTAGAGTCTTAAAAAATTAATTGTTAAAAATTTCTTAAATACCCTCAGACCTCGCCTGCTTTATTTTATATGAATTTTAGATATTACAAAATAATGAACCGACTAAAGGCATACGAGTTGTAAACCGCCAGTTAAAATTTTGGAAGAGTTATAATTATAAATTAAAATGATGTATTAGAATTTATACGAAATATGCAAGAATTGTACTTTAAATTTACACTAAAAAATGACATGAAACAAAAAAATTGCGACAAGATTTTATCTTCTTGTAAAATTGTCAAACCTATAATATTTTAAAATTCCAAAATTTAAATTACACATTAAAAATTAATTAAAAATATAGAGCATAATATATAGTTAAGTAATTGAAACAAATGCAAATAACTGGAAATTAAAAGCGATATATTTCCTTCTTGAAAAATATTGTTATATAACTTTTCTAAAACAGACGCTTGG
>KK115000.1:300308-342906 GCA_000611955.2 Stegodyphus mimosarum | reverse complement strand
TTATAAATATTATCTAAATATATAATAACTTTAACATTGAATTGTAAACATAAATTGAAATCCTGTTGACAAATACGTTTATAAAACTATTTAAGCAAGAATTGTTCGTACTAGAAAGCAATCTGTTAAAAGGTGTGGTAAAGTAAATTCTATGAGGTACGTACTTAAGGAAGTAATAAAGAAGAGTTTTAGAATATGTATTGTTGAAATTAAGGGTAAGAAAATCTGATAAATATAATTGAAAGAATTATTCTCTTGCAGTTTATAGTAACTCAGTTACAAGTTTCAAATAATACTTTAAAAAAAGATCCCTCTTTTTATTCCCTTTCAGAAATATTCAGAGAAAGTTAAGTACATGGAAATGAGCACCAATATTTAACGTATTTCACTATTAAAATAAAAGGTGCTCTAATTTGAAATGGACCGAATAGAGCATTAATTATAAATTGACTTCGATTTAAAAGATGCCTCAGAAACTAAAAAATCATGTCATATTTGAGAAAGTATTTTAGGAAAAACCTCTATAAATAGAAAGGAAATAATGCATAATTTTAATACTAATAATACAATAAACTTTGATCTTAATTTTTGTAATCCTTAACCAAATAAAATCAAATTAGCTTAATTTTTGTTCTAATGTTATTAACGAATGAAATATTGTACAAAAAGAAAACATATACATTTAGATGCATATTTACGACGTAATTACAAAATATTTACATCCAGTCGTGTCAAAACCCATTGATCTTAATGGTAAGTCCCTGAATGTTTTGGTCACCACGAAGGGATCGCCAGGGCTTTAAAGCAGTGTATGGGGAAACCAGTTAGAGCCTCTCCTATTATTTCCTACCTCCATGGATATGTTTTTTCCGGGATTCGAACATCGGCCATTCTCATATTAGCGGAATGTATACGATGATAAACCGTGAAGGAGACGAAAATTCTTTACAAGTATACTCTAGCTATCTCACTGGCTTACATTAAAGTTTTTGGCCGAAGGCAAGCTAGAAGTGAAATCCTAGAGCCTCACAATCCTCTTTCCTTTCTGGAAAACTCTCAGGGGCAAGTAAGTGTGCTTCTTAAATCATTAATAAAACTGTTTTAATATTGCATTAAAAATAATAACTTGAACTTAATTGTTGCACTATTAAGAATCAGAGTACATGTGCCCTTGAAAGTATCAATGAAGTTCTCTTGCTACTCCAAATAATTACTTACAGCTTTCTATTGTGCTTTAAGATTACGAATCAGTGAAGCCTTATTTCTGTTTTATTTTGTAGAACATACCTTAATGATAAGTTAGGGCCGTTTATTTTCAATTGCATGTTGTATTTACAATTTGGGTTTAGTTAATAATAGTCTATGGAAAGAAACATTAAATACTGAAAGATAGATCCTATAGCTAACGTTATAAAATGCCATTTACACTTTAAAAAAAATTTATAAATTATTTTCTTACACAATTTTTCTAACAATGTTAAATATAAAGCATTTCACAAATAACCAATCTCAGAAAAGATTATAACACTCAATTTATACTTAATAAAAATGAGGTGTACTGGGTACGATTAATGCATCCCTTTTACTCTGCCACTAAGTTCACAGATTGTACACTGTAGAACTGTATCAACTACAGCTGACGTATACGATGCAATGGATGTACGGCGTGCTAGCAGAAAGCTAAGGAAATTGTCAAAGCAAACTGTGACGCAGCGAAAAAGAAGAAAATGGTCTTTCACAGACTGGTGCAGTACCATCTAATTATTATGAGTCAATACTTAGGAATACATTAACGTATACTTGTTACCAATTGCGAGTCATCAACTTTAAATCAATTGCAGAATGCGTTAACACAGGTAAAGCTGCAAAACGAATTTTGGTCATATTGATGATCTCAGTCAGTCGAATATTCTACGTCTGCCAAACTCAAGACGTGATATTACCATATTAACATCTTTGATGAAGAGAGCTATGATAGAATTGTGATACTTTTGTCATTTAGATTTGAACAGAGGGAAAAGCATGGAAGCAGTTTAACAGAAACAGTTTTAACATTATTATGACCTAGCTTTTTTCTTGAAATATACCTTCATAACTTTCTAGCCAAAGCGTTAAGAAGAGATCAGGGTGGATACAGGGATTAACAGAAATAATGTGGGCTGGAAATTCTGAACAAGAGTATTTTGTTTCAAAGTACAGCTCTCTGCAATAGATTTTTTATTTGATTTCATGTGATTTATAATTATTACACTGTACTACTTTTATAACAGTAACGCTACGAAACTTCATAACTGTCAAATTTTTTCTGTCTCGCTAATTAATGTATAATATGATTTCTAGCTATATCTTACGTCTCTTATATATAATATATACGATAATATCTTACGATATTATATACGATATACGTATACTACAATATATACGATATCTTAGATCTCTTAAAAGAATATTTAGACTAGATATTTGTTCCGAGAGCCACATGTGGTCCGAAAAGCTATGATATATGGCTCGCGATTTCAAAGTTATTTTTACAATATTTTTCTCTGCTATAAATTAAAATTGGGCAAAAAAGAAAACTTAATTTGGTATCGATTTTGAGTAAATTTTATCGATTTCGAGGAAAAATTTATATAGGTTCCTCTTTCTAAGAGGCAATGGTAGTGTTCGCAGAGACACCGTGCCCAATTTTTTCGTCATATCGAAAATGCCGAGATGGAGCGATAATCTAAGTATGGGCATTTTTAATGCATATGCATCTCGTGAAGTATCATCGGATACTTCACTACCTGAAAATTACGACCATTCTTTACTAATACCTAAATATAACGTGGATGTAACTACTGATCTGAATGAATTTAGTTTTTTGATATTGTAGGAAAAACATAAAAGAAAATTAAATTAGGTTATCGGATTCAAAATATTTATTTTAAGCGTACTTATTTGTGAACTTTCTATAATCAAAAAACAATTAAGTTATATGCTATTCAAATACCCTATGAAATACAGTTTTCAATTAAAAAAATGAGTGAAAGGACAAAAATTTATTTTATTTTGCTGATATAAATTTCGAAAAGCGAGTTTTTACTCATGGCCAGTTACATCTAATAAAATGTAATATAAAATTTTGAAATTTTGTTTCATAGACTTTCCTTTTTATTTAACCCACAAATGATATTTTATTTTCAAGTGATCAGTCGGAAGTATTAAAATAAAAATCGCCGACAGAAGGCATATGAGGCTACTATTAACATGTTAAAATCCGAGGGTGTAGGAAAGTTTAAGCAAAAGATTCATAATTTTCGTTCAGCCTCATACGCAGAAAATGGCCTCAAACGCATCTTGAATAAATATGCTGATTGTGCATTTTGGCATTCGAAAGAAATATTTCAGAGAACTGTACGATTCACCCGTCCCCAGAAACCGAAGCGCTATCTGCGTTTTAATTTTGTTGGCAAAACATCTTGAAAGAAATTTTTTTGGGGGGGGAGGGGGAGTAAGTAGAGTGATCATTTCCAATAAAGTTTCAAATTAACCTTCACCTATTCTGAGGAAGTTTTTGTAACTCTGGATATCCTCACCCAGAAGTTCATTTAAAAGTTGATTTAATGCTCCCAATTCATCACAGCGAAAAACACAGTTACATTTTGATTTTCTTTTCTCTTTCTCCCCCCAGAACAGAAATTAATTCCTTGGAAACTGCTTCGCAAACTTCAAGCACAACAAGCTGCATGTCGGTATCCATTTTGCAAATAAACGGAGGCGAATTGTCAGTCCGCTCTGATTGGTGTAAACGATCTATCAGAGTACAGGTCCGTTTACTCGGTTCGAGACGCTCGGACGAGGGGCTCGTCGAAAGTCACTCGGAGAAGTGTAAACTGGCCTTTACGCTATATATGTTGGAAAATGGGCCACTTGGATCAAAAGTTATCTTCGAACTATTATCTTTTATTGATAATCCAGAGAAATAGAAAGTGCTTTTGATTAACTTTTATACTTCACACAGCCTGCTGACAGATTTATCTAACAAAGGCTTTAAGGCAATCGGCACAGTACAAGATTCTAGAACGGAGCAATGTCCTCTTAAAACAGCAAAAGAAATGTCGAAATTTCAACGTGGAGAATTTGATTACCGATGCGATTGAAAAGTTTATATGTGCCATTGGAACGATAGATTTGTTGTAACTATTGCATGAAATTTTATCACTCACGAACCATCAGGAAAAGAAAAAAGATGCGTCCGAACTCAAAAAAGAAAGTTGATGTGCCCCAACCTTACAATTGTATAATGAAGGAATGGGTGGAGTAGATATGTTGGACCGACTTCTTGGAAGTTATCATCCAAAATTTCGCAGCAAAAAATTTTACTGGAACTTATTTATCAAAGCATTCAATATGGTTATGGCTGCTGGTGGATCTTATAGACTGCTTTACACAACAGCACATTAGAAATGACTCATGGGAAAATTTGTTTGGAGTCAAACCTAAAATTCAAGTTATACCTGGGCCCGTGGCCATCAGTTGACATCTGCAAGAAAATCAGATGCATATTTCATAGTTGCATCATCACAAGGGCGTTGTGTAGTGTGCCAAAAAACACACACACACATGTTTGGAATGCCAAAAAAAGGCTGTTACCTACAATATCATGGACACTAAGAAACTGCTAGAAAGGGTTACAAAAAATTAGTGTTTTAGAATGTTTTATATTTTTTGTGCTACTGGTTTGAAATCCCACTTGCCTTCTAAAGGATAAAATATTTTATTTTTCATTGGTAAGGTATTTTGCATTTTTTAAATTGCATTTATTCATACTATGTATATTGTTAGTCAAGCTTGTGTAAGTGCGAAATTGTTTTTATTGTTTCTGTATACTTTTTGCATTGCATTTCTTATAAAATATTACGATAATTAAAAATTATTTAGATTTTTTTTAATGAGTTTCGTTTCAATTTTAGTAACGTCACATAAAATTGTTCAGTAAACCATTATTACAGCATAAAATTTTAAAAGATTCATCATACAACGCTTTATTTTCATGAAGCGAAAAAAAAAAAGAGAAAAGATAGTATTACATGCCAATGTTCCAAAAATGTAACATCCAAGAAATCCTAGGCAGAAATTTTTTTACGGCAATTTTTTTTTGTATAGTCTTTATGAATGTATTCTAATGCTAATTTGATGAATTAGTTGTGTCTTTTATTCCTGGATCATATTATGTAAAAGATAAACTGCTTCACTTGTACTGGACGGATTGGTGAGGCCCATGGTTCGTGGGTGAGGCGAACATCTGCGTATCCAAAGAGCCAGTGGTGGAAATAACTATACTATGTTGAACTTTCTTTCCTTTATATTCTAATTACCCGCAATGAATTCAATTTCAGTTCTTTTGTTTTTCATAATAATTTTATTTCTTTGTGTTCATCCCCGCGTTAAATCATTGAAAGCTAAACAGAATAAAACAAAACAACAACAACAACAAAAGACGCTTCTTTTTATTCTTATGTATACCATGCTCTCAAAACTTGTTTTCCAGGAACTTTGTTTTCTTACGAACTCAGTTGTTTGAAATCGGTTGCACCGACAAAGGATTTTCTCTCTCTGTTTTTCATAAAAACCTGTAAAACTTTTTATCTTGCGAGCAAAAGACCCTCCTCCCATTAGAAATAACCATGTTATCATTCCTTTCTTCCTTCTATCAATTACAAAAATGTTTGAATCTCCAGAAATTCAACTTTAGCGTCATTTTCTCACCTATCATTAAAATTCTTTATTCGATTCAGAAATATTCAATTTTTGGAATTAATTCTTGAGAATTCAGAGCACAGCTTGTCAGTGTGGTTTGATATATATTGGCCAAACTAAAAGAGAATTAAAGTTTTGCTTCAAGGAATACAAATGGTATGTTTGCAAAGGAGAAATAAACAAATCTTTGACAGTTAATCATAGTAGGGCTCTTAATTGTAATTTTGAATTTGGTTCAGCGGAAATTATCCATAAAGCATCTTGAATTAATGAATTGGATTCTTTCTTCAAAGCTTTACATATTCACAAATATTTAACTTCTTTTGTTCATGACGTCCCTACCAATCCAGGTCTTTTAACACTTTCGGAATTCTAACACTGTAGCTTAGTTTTGACGTTTTATTACCAGCTTCCTCGATATATGGTGCTACGCTTTCTTTCGCTTTGTTCCGTCCATTGTTTTTAATTTAAGTAATTCTCGTTCCTTTCATTTTTACAGAAATTTGTTTTGCTTCTGATTTTTACCTCTCCTGAGGAAGAGGATAAGTCTTAAAAGAGATAAGGAATTTCCTCCTTTTAAAAATTATGGCATAGTTGTGTCGCGTGTGCAAAATTTTGATAAGGTGTTGGCTGACTGAACTACGTAATTTTTGTGAATTTCTTATCGAAGAACAAGATGAGACGATTATACTGAATTACTTATTAAAATGAGGATTATACTGAAAAGTCTTATTATTAGAGATACAATATTTGCCGATGGATTAGTTTTAAGAGTGAAACTTTCTTAGTCGGCTTGTGTCACGAGTGTTGCTTATTCCGAAAATGTATCAAATCCTTTCTTAGGTTTCTTCTTTCACCAACAGTTTTCGACTGGACGTTTACGCGAAAACAGATGGACTCAGATACTTCTATGCGAACGAAAAATAATTAACCTGAAATCAGACCTAGCTCAGCGACGACATGCTAACTACAAGGAATTTGTTTCCCTGAGAGAAATATTCAACGCATAAAATGCAACAGTAACTCGACTATAAATATTTGTCTTTGGAGAACACAAATGTTACTGAAAATGCGAGTGATGTTAATCCCAAACAACCCATGCAAAACTCTTCTAACGTTTCCTCTCCCTTAATGGTTAAAACTACATAATCTTGAGTACTTAATGCGACTCTTTAACGCTCTTTAAGTTTAGCCTATATATCTCGAACCATATTGAAAAGATATGTTATAAATGACTTGAGAATTAAAGTCAGGAAACAAAATTAACTTCTTGGATAATCTATTAAATTTTGTAACCGACATAAGGATGAAACTGAAGAACTATAAGGTTATTAATTTTATTTCTAACTTCGGAATGTCTTCTTTAATGACAAAATGAAAATTTTCTCAGGAGTTTTTATCAATGACCAGGAGAGAAAATCTTTCGTCGGTAACAACTGATTTCAAATATTTGAGTTGATTAAGAAAGCTAAGATTCTGAGGATCAAACTTTAAGAGTGAGAAATACGTAATAGTAAAAAGAAGCCATTTTTTTGCTGAGTGACATGATTTAGCATGGGGAGTTAAACAAGCAGAAAAGTTTTTACGATAAAGCAGTAGTGCTTAAATCACATTCGTTGCGGGTTATAAAAATATCGAGGAAGGGAAGTATACTGTCAGATTCAATTTCAAAAGGGAACTGGATGGCTGGATCAATCAAATTTGTAACTGATCAAATCTGGGATAAACAAGAAACTAAGTATCCGGATTTTCATCAGCTTTCACCGCAGAATCCATAAAGATAATCTCTGGGCCAAATTGCTTGGGTCTTACGATGTAATGAAAGCTGTTGCTGCTATTACAAAAATTTCATGTAAAATTCTGAGCTAAAATCCAAGAGTTCGTAAAAGCAAAGGGAAATCTAGAAGCGGAATTAAAAAGCTATAGAGTAGATGGAGGATTTTGCCTTCCTTAGAAGCGTATCCTCTTTCGAATGAACTCAGCTTGGAACTTCAGTAAAAAAATTCAACTACTGGTGCTCGTTCTGTTTTCTGAGCAGAAAGCGAACAATAAAAACATATTATCATAAAAATAAAGTATTTTTAAAGCTGAGGGCATTTGGAGATCAAATAGAAATACACAGAGGAAGTGTAACTGAATGTTTGCTGCAATTTGGATTTTAATAAAATTCCCTTTATATAACGAGCATTCTGGTGTGCCTCATAGAGTTTTGTTTAGCACACAGAGTAATTAGGTTATTTCGAAGCAGGAGACATGAAAAATGAACAATGCCCTCACCGAGATTCGAACCACGGACCCTCGATTTTACGCGCCGAGCGTGCTGACCACTACACCACGACGGCATGCGAAGAAGGCTGAAGAAATATCTTATATACTTCTCCTTTTTAAACGGCGACTGGTGACTAGGGGACCCAATCGCCAAGTCCCGATGGTGGAGAATCATCATCCACTACCTTTTTTTTTTAGTTCGGGCGCCACTAGTAGTGAGTGACATTAGATATTTTTTTAGCAAGAGACGTGAAATTGAGCAACGCCTTCGCGGGGAGTCGATCCACGGACCTCTGGAATACGCGCCCAACGTGCTGACCACTACACCACGAAGGCGTGCGAAGAAGGTAGGAGAAATACTTTATGTAAATCGCTAAATTCTGTGGTGGAGAATCATCATCCACCACCTTTTTTTGCTCGGGAGCCACTGTAGAGACGTTAGGTATTTTTTTGAAAAGCATGAGAGCTGAAAAAGTGAGCAATATCCTCGCCGGGATTTGAACCACGGACCTCTCGATTTTACGCGTCCAGCGTGCTGACCACTGCACCACGAAGGCATGCGAAGAAGGCGGGAAAAATATCCTGTAATGTAAGAAAGTATTTTCATACTTATAAGCTTTATTATACAGGGTTTTTTTATTATACTTGTGCGTTTTATGCTTTTGTTCAGCACGTAAGTAAGAAAATATTTTCATGCATATAAGCTTTGTTATAAGGGGTGTTTGTAAATGATTATATTTTATTGTACAAACGATTAGAATTTCGTGTTTATTTTATAAAAGCTAAAATTAAATCTGTTAACCATTAAAAATTGTAAATATAATATGATTTTATAAAATGAAATATATTTGTAGCTGTTTCTGGTGAGAAAAATGGTTCTCTTTATTTTGCAACTATTATCTAATTCTGCTTTTGAAATTTGCATACGTAAATTTCGTACTTGATATGTGCAACAGGTAAAGTCATTTCGCTCAAATACGCTGTACGGAAGAGAAACATTTTCTTGTTAGCTTAGTGCCATTTAACATTCTTCGACAGGAGCTGGGAAATTCAATGAAGGTTGTTGAACTAGCAAAGTTCATAGAGCCATCGCGATGCATTTCTCCAAGCTGATCTTGTTACGAAGGTAGTCAAAGATTTGAGTTCATGAATTTCTTGACAAATATTTTATGCAGAAATTAAATATAAGATTTCAGTTAAAAAAAAAAAGCCATTCTTTGATTCTCAGCTTTTAATTCTCGAACTCTCAAGTGTCGAGAGAAGACTTTAAGAATAACTATATTATTATAATATTAAAATTATCAGCATTATAAAGGCGGTTTCAGAAGATAAGAAAGAAAGAAATAGCCGGGGCTAAGCGAAGTCAAGGTCATTACCACTGAACGTGAACTGGAAAAGCACTCAGATTTTAATCGTCAGACAAAAACCCAATAAGGCCTCCATGACATCACCTGTGTCACGCATCTAGAGTGGTCATAATTTACTTCCAGCTTAAAAAATAAAAATAAGGAATAAAAAGTAAAAAAAAATATTGAACCTGTCAGGACCACTCTTCCTTCTAGTTGATTTTGCAAACATAACTGAGTCCTGAGTCAGAACAGGGAGCTCCAAAGCTATGTTCGTGCGTGTGTAGAAAATACAACAAAGATAAGAGGCGTTAAATTTACCCTTTATTTCTCACAGAACGTACAGCCGTTCCCGTACTTCGGGATACAGGGACCAGCACTTATGGTCTAAAACATATAAAATAAGGAATAAACTAACTTAATAAGAACTAAGGTGCTTTACAGAGAGTAGTAACTCGAAGATTGGCCTTTTAATAGTACATAATAGTGAGCGGAATGCAAAGACTACAATACGTCTTCTAATATCAGCGAGAACTAAGTTCTGGTCTTAAAGGTAGACATGAAAAGCACACGAAACAAAGGCAACGAGAAGTCTCTTTTTCTTGGCCATGTCTTAAGTCCTTCTACAGTTTGCAACCTCATTTACATAAACAATTCTCTTTCGCTCTTATTGTGGCCGGAAATGGAAAATAAGAGAAGATTCAAAGTTTTAAAATAAAATAAACGCTAGCAAAACTTAAAATCCTCCCAAACCTTTTTCAGGATTATAATCCTTCTTTTTTGGAATACTGAGCTTTCTAAGTCTTAAAGACAACTTCTTTCCATTAAATGAGGGCTTAATAACAACAAACATGCGAAAATAACTTCGAAGATTTAAAAACAGATAAATAAATAAAATTAACTGCAAACATTTCAATTTCTTGATTTTGAACAGGGTTGCTTTTTAAACTCAGAATTTTTAGAGAAGGTGAAAATATTTTTTCACGTATTCTTTAAAGCTTTATACTCATAACACACATTTAAACATGCATCCCAATATTTTGCTATTGACTTTTATTGTACTACTGGAATGAATATCTCTGTTAACCAATTAGGTAGTTCATAAGAAGATATGTTCAAGCAAAATATTTCAAGTCGGAAGTTTATTAAGTAGAAAGATACTGCTTTAGTATTTGTACGAGTATCATTGGTACAATGTTAATTTGGTGTGCTATATAATTTTCTCCTCCTAAAGAAACTAAAATATACCAAGTACCTAACATGAATTCCCTCGCAAATGCTGGGCAACTAATCTCAGAATAAGTAAAAATTAGCCTCTTGGTAGCTTTGTTTCAGGCTATAATCTCGAAGTCACATAAGCACAGTACTTGGGCTACTTTTGAATAGTAATGGGATTAATTGCCTTTGAAGACATTCTTTTCAACAAAGAGTTTCCGTGTACCACTTTGCAGTAATTTCGGGTACTTACGTATTATCGCAACCAGGTTGGCGCGATTTGTAAGTTTGAGTAAAAAAGTATGAATAGAAAGAAAATGTACATTTATTAATTACAGATAATTTTTAATACAGTTTTTTATATTATTTTGTTTTAATATATGAAATATCAATTAAACCTTTCCGGTTTCGAATTTGAATAAGTTACAGAATTATTTTTTCGGCGGAAATCTTTTGGCTATTGCTTTTAGCACTGATTGAAAACCGTCTTCGCCATTAACAGCTTGAGCTTGGCGCCATATAAATTCGATAAGGTATGAGTCAAGATGATGACGGGCTGTTCCTCGCTGTTTTTTGTTGCGCCATTTGGCTGAACCCCACATGTGCTCTACATGTTGTGTGTGAACGCCCGTGTTGGGATCCACAAAGTTATACTTGTGATTAACACTTCTATGCAGAAATCCAGCATTTTCCAACTCACTTGTCTTGTATCCTTTCCAGCAATCCGAATAAATGATGCTTCCTTCCTTGATATTTTCCCAAATTTTTTCCATGAGGGTAACGGCGCTTCTGTTAGGTACAGTAACCAAAAAAGTCTCTTTCGTTTCTCGCAAATTTCGCCGAAAACCCATTGCTGTGGTAGTACACGCCCATTGTTATTTTTTCTTTTCACAAATAAACTTTCGTCTATTTCCACAATAAGTCCTTCGCCGCCTATTTGCTTTCTTTCTTTTTCATCCATTTCAAAGGCACATATCTCCCGCATGTAATTATTCCAATCTGTAACAGTTTTATCAGCAATTCTGCACAAAATTTAATTGAGATTAACTCTTTACACCAACAATAAATGAAGCGCACCGCTGTCACAAAAGAAATTCGGCTACCTTCAAACCAATTTCCGGTTCTCACACCCAAGTGTTGATTGCACTCTTTGAATTTACATTTCCAGAAGATTTGCTTTCTAAAATACAGTTTCATTTTATGAGAATTTTTACAAGTACGTTCGTTCGGTATGATTCCATATCCCTGCAACAATTCAACGGCATCGTTTTCACACGCAGGCAGATCCAAAATACCTATAGTTAAAGTATTTCAGGGCATTCAATCTAACCAGTAAGCAAAATAATTTCTTTACGAAAAACCACGTATAACACGTAGGGTTGTCATAAGTAGGGTCGCCAAATTTGGCGATTTATGCGAATTTTGGCCTGGTTGCGTTAATACGTAAGTACCTAATTTCGTTTATTGTCTTAGTTAAATTTGAATCTTGTCTTGCCGCCAAGTTGTTAAATATTAGGGTTCTAGGGTACCGGTTTTCCCACGTGTATAATACCAGTACGAACTACTTACTCCAAATGACATGATCTCGAGTGAATGACTACTATACTGCAAGTTAATGGCGAATTGAATTCCCAGTGACTAAGCCAGTGATTGCGCGGAGTTTGGGTGTCTACCCATGTGTTAAAGCGAATACAAGCCTGTTTCCCACTGAAAGCAGCATTCGAGTAATTTACTGTAATAAATAGCACTAACCGCCAACGATGTCATCGAAAGCATTTCATTTTATGCAAATATCCTTCAAAGAACTTCTGGTAACTAACTCTTTTGAAACTAACTGATCGCTTCATGTGTCAGAATGCTTTTATCTGATATTTGTACACGTGCAACCATTGAACAAATTACTTTATTACCTCAATATAGTGATCATAATTTCGGATGTTTCTGTATTTGTTGGCAAAACGCAAAGTAGCGTTACGAATTTTGCACATGGATAGATGATTTTAGTGCAATTATACGTGAAATTGTTTTATTTTCCTGTATAATGTAACATGAAAATCCAGCGAGACGATGTTATGCCGGAAAATTAAGAATACAAGGGCAAATCTATTTAACATTGAGTTTTAGCGAGATATCGCCAAGCTGGGGATGGTTTTGGCGAGTAATTTGGTTTAAGTTTTCTCTTACTAAATAAAATATATTACTTATAAACTAACTAATAATAAATTTGGCGAGAAATCGTCAAAAGTCGTTAAACTTGGCAACATTTTGGTCCGGTTATTGTATGACTGTAGTGGATATTGTAAGTGAATAACTGTAATTGATCTTCTGTGTAACTGTAATCGTATTCGGCTCTCATATGCCTTCCAGTAATTTCGAGAAGCAGAAAGCACTAGAAGTATCTCGGCGGCCGGATGAAAATTATATAAGACGGAAGGAAAGAATCTGCTCTCAGTTGTTAGTTCAGTGTGAGCTCGGAGTATTGAGATATCTTCGGGTTAGCATAGCTCTTAGATTCGTTTCGCATTGCATTGTGTTTAACATTCGTAGTAGTTTGAAGTGTAACTACTGATTATACTTTGTGATACTGTGAAGAGTCGTACGAATTCGAAAACTCTGAAGTATTTCTTTTGATAAAATAAATTTTATCAATCTAGCATCGGATTTGTGTGCATTTAATCTGTTACGGACCCATGAGCACACCACAGTACATTACAGAGCGCAATAATCAAAAGCGAATGCCGTTTAAATAAGCTAGTTCAAGAATAACCTATGCGTGAAATTAGATGTTTTGTGAGAACAAGAGCAACCACTATCTCCACGACCTCCGAGTTCCATCCACTCCAGGCTCCCGATGTTGCAAGAAAGAGCACGTAAAGTTACGTAATTATCCTTTGCGTAAGAACGTCTGGGGTCGTAACCTAATAAACGCGACATCCCAAGTGTTCGAAATTCCAGAGGCCCCTTTGAGCCCTAAATAGAGAGATACATTTAGAGTGTCTTTAAGAATCTATTTTGTTTTTCATTTCAAAATTTAGAATAAAAGCATATAAATGAATGTTACCGAAATGTAGAAGCACTAAAGACAGGAAAAAGACATTAACGTAAAGTAGACTACTACTAAATTACATCGTTTTAATTCGTAGCTTTTTTTTCACCAAACCGTACGGTTGTCAGTTTTGAGTGTCTGCTTACAGCCATCTAGCTACATATTTATTGCTTACAGCTATATATATATATATATAATTTAGAAAAGCAACCGAAATTGCTATTATAAAGCATGAAAGAATAACAAATAGAAAATTAGCGAATTGAAGAAAATTGAGAAAATTGGAAGAAGTAGAAAATTGAATTTTAAGAAATTATCGTTTCATCTTTTGTTGTTCAGATGTAAAATATTCCTTCCTGTATTGCAATGAAATATATTTTTCCTTTAGAAAATTAGATACCATGCTCATTTTTAAAAGACGCAATTTCGTAAAATACAGGGAAATGATAATATCGTATTTTCAGTGGAACATCATTTTTGTAATGTTATTTCACCATACTTTGAGAGCAGTATTGTAAACAATTTCAAATTAAAAGCTAGATTTTATTCATCAAAATCAGATATCTGATATTCTAATTAAAGTTCGAAATTCTTTTTGCGTCCTTAAAAAACATCAAAGAGTATTTTATAATGCTGTTTATTTTATTATACCTTACGAACGTCGTTCGCTTAGTTAAGAGCTTATAGATCACAATACTATCGAAAACCTGAATTATGCGAAAATGAAATTCCTATGTTAGCTGGCAAATATAAAATGGAATTCTATATATCCAGATCACGAAAGGCCCATCCGAATAATTAGGAAAAAAAAAAAAAAAAACTAGCTTGTCTTTTTTACTGCAGACCAAAAACCTGTTTACGATATTCCAAGTGAAGAAATTTTATTTTTTTGTTTACTTTATTCTATCTAAGCAAATTCCAGAACTACCCCGTATAGTTCAGGTAATCGGGTCCGTCAACAGAAAATTTAAAAGTGGACTCATTGAACAACTAAATATATACAAAAAGTGATAATTATAAACAAAAACATTTCTGCCTTTTTTTCAATAATTAAAAGCTCGTTAATAAATTCAAATGCTTTTATCCGAAAAAATTTTTAGAAATGCGTATTTTTCACGATTCTTTTTTTTATTCTAAAAATGCAATATCAGTGTCTGCGTATTTTCTTTTCTTTGGCTCTTTATTCATTTCTTTGTAGCAAAAAACTGCATTTTTTAATCTTCGGCAAATTGTAAGGCTGTGCTCAACTTTAGGAACAATTTCTATAATGTTCTGGGACAAAATTTCAACCATTTCTAACATTTTTATTATTATTCAGCTGCATAGTCTCGCGCAGGCTGTTTAAAACAATCGGCGCCGTTTAAGTCGTCTTCTTGTTCTACATAGACTGCGCGCGAAAATCTATATCTACTGTTCTACTGAGCCGATTGACGAAATTCAAATTGCATTTTTCATGTCTAGAAAGCGCGACTTAGGTTATGTATTATATTAATATATAGCGCTGTTTTAATATAGGTATTTTGACACAAAATCGGATATTTTTTGAAATGACATGCCAAATTCGCGTTGACAGAATCTTATTCAGCGAGACCAAGTTTTTATACAGTTTCCACTATGTTATTAATTACTTTCTAGTGCTCTTAATAAAAGGAGTTTGTAGATTCATCAGGTTTTTTCCAACGAAGGAGGCGTAAAAAATAGGCAATGCCTTTGTCGGGACTCGAACTCTGGCAATCTCGAATACGCGTCGAGTATGCTTCCAATTACACTACGAAGACAGGCGGAAAGGAGGGAGAAATTACCTTCTAAGTTTCAAAACTGCTGAAGATATTTATAAAATGTACAGTGTGGTTCGATATGTTTTTATACTGTTTAATATTAATTCATGCTGTTCAATAACATTGACTCTATGACAAAATTTCAAAAACGTGATTAGAACTTAGATTTTGCAAAATCAAAGTTCTTATATTTATTCCCATTTATATTGAAATACAGAAATTTAACGTGGATTAGAATAATTATGTAATTTACTGAACTCATGTTAATATCAGTTCAAGTTAGCGTGCTTCAGTAAATGTTAAATTTAGTACACCTTTCCTTTCTTGGTACTGTTTCACATGGTTTTCGATATTCCAGTTGTTCCCTTTTGATTGATGGTCATAGGGTCATTTGTTTCTTCCCGAATTGCGATCAATTTAAAATTTGTCCTCTAGTTTGCATTGTAAAACTGCAGCAACTGCCCACAGCATCGACAAGTTGTTGCTTTTGAATTGTTTAAAGAAGTCGAAGTATCCACTCGCAAAAAGTTTGTTTATGTGAAACTGTTTTTCTGGATGAGCAAAATGATTTCTTTAATTACATCCAATCTTGCTACTTTTTTCCTGTCTTTTAATTTGCTATTACTAAATATTTCTTCCAGGGCGACAAAACCAACATTTTCTGATGTCAATACATTCAGTGAACGATATTCACGAGAATGATTTTCTAGGGTGTGTCTAGCACGATGAGAAATAATTTAGCAATACTTTGACTGCAGTGAAAATTTCAGGGAGGCGCACGTCACCGAATTATGCGAATGATGTGAAATGCGCAGCTTTCCACCGCACATTGAAGAAGGTATAAGGGAAGGAAGGAACTTGCAGAATGTTTAATTTTCGTGCCGTTATTTCTGCTACGGAAATCATCGTAGAAAATTTGTTCTTGTGTCAGAGGACGCGTTTAATAGCAGAGAATGTCAAGCCGGCGTCAACGGAGGCACTTCCAGCTGACGGACGATTTTACGAGGAGCATGGTGAATCAGACTTGAGAACGGCAGGTTGTGCCATACGGCATATCTCAGCTGACACACATCTAGACACAGCACAGTGCAGCGGCTGTGACGATAATGGTTGGAAGAAGAAAATGTGACAACTTCGAAGTACATACGTACGTACGTACGCACATACAGACGCCACGAAAAAGAAATCTCTTCTGAATCCATTTTAAATCAGTTTTATAATTCGTTTGGGGAAAAAGAAGACTTTATTCTGTCCTTAAGGACAGATGTCACGCAAAAATATCATTAAATCGCATTCGATAGCTGTCAAAATGAATATTTTCGTTGAAATATGGTACCTGGAATTTTTCCCGATTACAATACTTCCTTTACTTCGTACAAGGAAGTGAAAAGCAAGGATACACTTGTAAGAGAGAAAATATTTTCTGTTTACGTATTATTTATAAGGTAATTCGAATTACAAACTAGACTTTCAAAAGAATACTTATTACAACTGTATACTGTAATGCTTAAAAAATACATCAGTCATTCTGGGAGTTAAGAAAACTCAAAAACGAATAGTCTCAGAACATTGAAATTTTGTATATAGGACTGC
The DNA here is from genome assembly GCA_000611955.2 of Stegodyphus mimosarum. Lineage (NCBI taxonomy): Eukaryota > Metazoa > Arthropoda > Arachnida > Araneae > Eresidae > Stegodyphus > Stegodyphus mimosarum. Next base: position 325,918 of record KK115000.1, on the reverse strand, counting down.
TATAATATGCAGTGTATACAGTATGCAGTACTATAATATGTAACTCCCTTTTTAGTTGCAATCGGCCGCACTAAAAGTATGTAAATATATATATAAATATACACCCACACTGTTACTTGGCTCAGTGAGCTCAGTTTTTTTATTCTTATATGTTGGTAAGTTATGAATTTTTCGCTTTAAATATGATTGAATTATGTTGTTCTTATCTTCCGGTTAAAGTTTTTATGCCTTTAGTTAATCTGCATGCGATAGTTTAACATTATGAACAATTTAAAAGTTGATTAAGTGGGGCTAAGCCTAATTTTTCTATCCATAGCAGCCATATTTGTTTACATTTGAAACTTAGCAGAAACTTTTAGTTTTGTGTATCAAAAAGTTTGTCTTTTTGCCTGCTGGCCGAATTGTTTGTTTTTGCACAGAAACTCTCATTTTAACTGTAAAAATTGTTTTTATAATTATTTTAACTGTATTTGGTGTTTTATGTTTTTCTATATCTCTCAATTTTTAATGACGATATTTTGAGTTTTTATGTATTTTTGCCTTGCCGCAGAGTGAGAACTGAATTAATTGAATAAGAAATGTATCTCTAATAAAATTCGAGAAAATAAGTGCTTTGTATTAGCAGCAAATATTAATGACAGTCTGTCTCGGACAGAGGAGAATGTTTACGAGCAGCGCATGCGCATTAGGTAAGTGGCGCTGAATCGTCTGTGAAAACTGTTTCTTTTTTATTTGTTTAATTTCTTTTATACATCGTTTTAGATTTGCTATAGTGCTAGCAGAAGTACCCGATGCCAGTTAAATTAGATTGAGAGTAATACATCTAACGACAGAGAGAACGATACCGCTGTAATCCTTCACCAATAACGATGAAAAAAATGGGATTCATAGTCATACATTTTTCAGTACAATGCGATATGGAACCCACAGAAAAAAATTTCGATAGAAAAATAAGCTAATTCTCTCTGATTTTATCAGCAACATTTGCGCGCAGTTTTTAATAATTTTTGTCTTTCTAATCAAATAGTTGTAAATGCTAAAGTTCTATCCAATACTTCACCTATATTCAATTTTAGTCGATTAAATAAGGCAAAAAATTGGTCATAATTGATCAGAAATCAAAAAAGCAAATATACAAACAAACACACAAACGGACATTCTTCTTTATATGCAAAGATTTTCTAAAATTTACCAATTTTTGTTTAACAAGCTCTAGGATTTGAAAGCGAGCAGTAGCAACACGTTTCGAATTAAAGCATTTTTATCTCCACCGACTCCCGAGACAGTTTCCACTCGGAAAAATGAGTGCCAAAATTAGCGCTTTCAGACTATCGGCTGAATAAAGTCGTATGAAAATGGAAATAGTCGAAATGGCTTCCACGAATTTTTGGAATCGGGAATAATGTATTTCATGTTTGGCAATGCTATTTTTATTTCATCGTAAAACTTATGAATTTTTTATTAACAAGCTCTAGGATTTGAAAGCGAGCAGTGGCGACAACTTTCGAAATAAAGCAGATTTTCATCTCCAGCTTGCAAGATTGTTGCCACTCTGAAAAATGAGGGCGGAAATTATCGTTTTTTATTAATATCTCTCGTAAACTCCGAGTTTTTTATTAATATCGCTGATTTTATCTAATTTTTATTGGAAAAAAAAAGTGGACGTTGACCTTTTCCAGGACCCAGAAAAGAATTGTAGGAAGTTTGGTAAGGATAGCTATAGTAGTGAATGAGTTATTAGCGAACAAACACACGGACTTTCTTTTTCATATACCATATAGATTTCAATAGAACCTGTAGCAATGATTTGATAATTCTTCAGATGATATAATTTTTGCTTATTCTGAATTATAAAATGAATGAGATGTAACGCTGTTAAGTGAACCTAACGCCAGAGTGTCGCTATGGTAAATAACTATAGTGAATTTTGAAGAGTGCTTTTAGTCTACTGTGGTTTATACGCTATCGACGAAGTTGATTTAATTCAATTCGATAAGTTTAAATGAAATGCAGGAAAAAATGCATATAATTTAATATTATGTACAAGGAAGTCATGTGGTATACACATCAGATTTTTTTTTAACAGTACAAAACACCTCTGCATCGATGCTAGTAGAAAACTAGATTAGTCGTTTAAAATTTCAATAATCGTGCCATTTCGTTACTTCATTGCTTTAAAATGAATCCATGATTAATAAAATTCTTAATTTTTAACAGAAGCCATTAATACAACATTATTATCAGTTATGTAACATAATTTAGGGCTAGTGATTAGCAATACAGAGGTTAGCATTGATGGCTGCCGGATCATTGGGCCATTGCTCAAACGCCTAAGAGACAGGCTTTAATTATTCCAGAAAAAAAGTTTTAATCATTCGAAACGTAGGGGTGCATTTACTTCGCTGCAGCTTGCGTACGAGGTTTACAGCAAGTATTTCCCTTAAGTAGTGATACGCTTTACTTCCTTGTACGAATTTAGGGAAGTATTGTTCTCGCGAAAAATTTCGGGTATCATATTTCAACGAAAATATCCATTTTGACGGCTCTCAAACCCATCTGAATGACGTTTTTGCGTGGCATATGTACGTGCGAACAGAATAAAGGACTCTTTTTTTCCAAAACGGGTTGTAAAATGGATTCAGAAGAGATTTTTTTCGTGATGTCTGTACGTACGTATATATCTCGCATAACTCAAAAACCAATAGCCATAGAATATTTAAATTTTGTATATGAGACTGCTATAAACCTGTAGTTGTACACGTTTTAGGTGCAATCTGTCTTCTTTTTGATTGCAGTCCGCCGCACGAAACGCATATATGTACTCACTCTGTTATCCGGCTGTGTGATCTCAGTACGTTTTAATTCTTTTAAGTTCGCAAATTCTAAATTTTTTGCTTTAAAAGTGATTGGATTATGTTGTTCTTATATTCCGGTTAAGGCACTTAAGTTAATCTGCATGCAATCGTTGTAGAATTATCAACAATTTAAAAGTTTATGAGGCGCTAAGCCTAACATAGCCACCATTTGTTTACAGTTAAAAAATTTAGTAGAATAGGGAATTAAGTCAGTTGGTACACCAACTTCAGTTTCTTTTTGCCCAGTGTGACAGAAAGTTACTTTCAATTTTGTGTACTGAAAATTTTGTCTTCCTGCCCGCTGGGCGAATTAGTTGCTTTTGGGTATATAAACTCTAATTTTAAGTGTAAAAATTGTTTTTTTAATTGTTTTTAACTGTATTTGATATTTTAGGTTTTTCTGTATTTTACAGTTTTCAAAGAAGATTGTATGTTTTTTGCCTTACCACGAATTGAGAACTGAATTTATTGAATTAGAAATACATCTGTAACGAAATTCGAGGAAATACGTTTAAATGAAGTGCAGGAAAAATGCGTATAATTTAATAGGCCGTAGAAGGAAGTCATGTGGTGTCCACATAAAATATTTTATTTTATTAGGCCACCAGATCCGCTTACTGTAAATAATGAAAGCTTCGTAAGAGATTAACTCCGAAATGCTTATAAAGACAAATATAAACGATCGCATAACTTTTGTTTTAATTTACATGTATTTTTCATCTCATTTTACAAGCATTAAGCATTAAGCCTCGCATTACAGCAGACCATTTTTCAGCTAAAGATTTTCTTCTTCTATTTTAAGAAGCTTGAGATTCTTGCAAATTTTTGAAAAAGAACACTGAATCTCAAGAACTAAATTAACCATTAATAAAAAAAAAAAAAAAACAAATAAAAAAAAAAAAAAAAAAAAAAAAAAAAAAAAAAAAAAAAAAAAAAACGCCCCTTTGAACGTAATTTAAAATGTGAACCCTTTCAGTTTTTTTTAAGCGTTTTTTAAAGGAGTTGCCGGAACCCCATCCTAACCGTAGGAAAATATATCTTAAAAAAAATTCTGAAAGATTTCAGATTTTAAATTACGTCCAAAGGCGCGTTTTTTTAACGTTTCGTGTGCTACCTTTTTTTATTAAATATCATGTACTACGTACTCAAACCATAAAATTCAGTTCAAAATCAATATCGCAAAATCATTTTAAAATGAACATATCTTTAGAATTTCTGTAAGTCTCGTGCGCTGGAGATAAAAATGTCTTTTTTTTTTTTTCCGTACAGTGTTGCCATTGCTCGCTTTGAAATCATTTAGTTTGTTAATTAGAAATTCGTTGAAATGTTACAAAACATAAAATCGATAATAAAGCAAATTTCAAATTCAAAATTAGGGCTTCCAGATGCCCATATTCGCAGTAGGATTACGTCATTCAAAATTCGATGGCTCTAGATTTTATCACAATGCGAGAAACATGCATACATTTATGCAGATTTTTCGTTTTTTAATGTTATATGTTATATGTATTTATGTTATATACATTATGTTATATACGAAGTGTTTTAGTTACAGTTGCCAAATAGTTTGTGTTTACTGTGCAACTAATAAATAAATAGAAAAAAAAATACAAGAAGAAAATCTGAAAGGTTTCAGATATTCAATTACGTCCGAAGGGCCGTTTTTTTAGCATTTCGTGTGCTACCTTTATTTATTAAATATCATGTTCTTCGCACTTAAACCATAAAATTCAGTTCAAGAGCAATATCGCAAAATAATTTTAAATTGAGCATATCTTTAAAATTTCCGATACACAGTGTCACGCGCTGGAGACGAAAATGCTTTTTTTCTGTACAACGTTGTCAAGGCTCGCTTTGAAACTCTTGAGTTTGTTAATCAAAAGTTCGTTAAAGTTTTACAAAATATGAAGTTGATAATAAAACAAATTTCAAATTTGGGCTTTCAGATGCCCATATTCGCAGTAGGATGACGTCATTCAAAACTGGATGGCTCTAGGTACCGTTGTTTTAACCCAGTGCGAGAAACATACATACATTTATGCAGATTCTTTCTTATTTAATTTCTTCAAATATAATACAGGGCAATAATATTCGGTGGCGACAGTTTGAGAAGTGATACGCACATTCAGAGTGATTTGACGCAAAATCGCAAAACGAAAACATTAGTCCTTCAGGGTCAAAGCCCCTTTGGACTAATAAAGCATTATTATTTTCCTTTTGGAATACACATTGACGAAAACGTCTTTTCCATCTTTTCTTTTTCGCAAGCTATTCTTTATCATAAAGAAAGTAAACGGCACAGTAATAAATTTAGATCATTTGACTTAAGCTTGAAAACGAAAATAAATGCTGCTCAAAACCTGAAACTGAAATATAAACTTTACAAGCTATATTAAAAAACGTTTCCAAATAATAAATATTTTATCAAATTTATTTTTGTTCCAGGATTCAGATGGAAAAACCAGCAAAAATTCATTTAACGTGTAACACCTCAGAAGAAAACAGAACGCATTTTAACATCATTACGTAAAATTTAGTCTTCGCTGACACTGGCGCTTGCTAAGACGTGGCCAACGACAAAGGAATGGCTCTGCTCATTTCAACAAAGGAATCCATCATATGGAGCCACAAGATGTATTTACAACTTTTAAGAATTAGTTAATGATTTTGGGGCCCTTAAGGAAGCAAGTGGGCACTGGCAGGTTTCCATTACCACGCCAGTATCCACTTGCGAACCTAGCAAATTCCCAAAATATTGTTACAACATCGCAGTCGTGCTAATGACGTCACAGTGGCGCATGACTTCTGCCGGATATGACTTCAATAGGTCGTGACCTTCCTGCTCTCCTCTGCATTGTAACAGACTGAATATTACAGCTGTGTTCAGAGCAGTGATGCGTAAAAGTATTTTAACGGAAATGTTTCATATGATGTCAACATGTAATATGTACATTTGAAGCAGATGGAATATCATTTATGCCGTGTTAATTTTAGCAAAAATGCTTTTGCGATTCTTCGTTGATTTGATCAATTCTTCCTTTTGTTAAATAGTTCAAAATTCATTCTCCATTCATAGGGTTAAATTTTGACACAGAAACTAGTTAACAAAATCCGATAGTATAGGAAACTATGAATGTTGTAAAACATTAGAATTCTCGAAGGAGACGAAACTTGGTTCGGGATTTAAAAACAAACTTAAAACTAAAATATCCTTCAGCATTTTAACTCAAAACTTTGGAAATGTTAGTTTTATTGATTAGTAAAAGAGTTTGTTAAAGACAGAATCCGATTTTCACAATTTCAGTGAATATGGACGACCAGTATAATCTCATGGCGATGTACATTCTTTAATTGTCTAAAGAAAATTTAGCATTATATATTTCACGTTAATCTCTATAGCTGCTGAAATAATTTTCTGCTTACTGTACTTGCTTTAAATTAAAAACGTAATTTTCTCCTCATTACAATTGCTTTAAATTAAAAACATTCTGTAAAAAAGACAAAAACGAGTTTTGTCAGATTATATTTAAAAATGAACTTCAAGATTCAAGAATTTTAATTTTAGCCTTCATTTATTAAATTTCATTTGCTCTGTCCTAATAAGCATATATGTTTTTTTAAAAACTATACTCATAAATTTATTTTGTGTTAAGGAGATTTCAAATTTTGTTTTAACTAATAGTTTTTAATATTAAATCAAAGTTTCTTCTTCTTTCAAACAAAATATTTAACATATCTGAGAATCCATTTTGAGAAAGTTTAAGGTTCATCCCGTCTGTAATGTAATACGTTTGTAAACCCAGCGGTCGAACCGTAAAGTCGCTGAACACTGGTAATTGGATCTGAGTTCGATTCTAGGCAAATGGGCTGGCGGCATGAGCGTTTTCATGGTTTTCGCCAAGTGTAATATGGATACGAGCCAGTTTTCTTAAAGACGACATCTCGCGTTTCGCCGAAAATAAGACCTAATCAAAAATAAGCCTTAGCATGATTTTTCAGCGTATTTCTAATATAAGCCCTAATCCTGAAATAAACCCTAGTTAAGATCGTCAGCCAGACGGACGCCTTATTGCCGAATGACAAAGTGCAAACGCATGACATATGTACCTTAACAAGCAGACGTGGTTGCGGCAAACTGGAATCTTCATTATTCAATACATAGCGTTAGTAATAGAAGTTAAGCATTTAATTTAATAATAAATTTAAAGTGTAATAAATTTTGGTTCTCAGATAAAATGAGTACAAAAAGAAGAGCTACTCCGTCGAACACAAGAAAGAAATTGTGGAAGATTCCAGGGATAAAAATTCTACAGCTTTCTGTAAAGCGAAGTTGTATCGAATGGTCCGATAATGGCGATCAGAGTACAATAACCTCAGGGACGAGGGAAATGCCTAGAAGCATAAATGCGGATCAGGTCGGCCACCATCATTTCATGAATATGAAAACATCATCTGTGAAAGGATTGCTGACAGAAGAGCAAAGTATTTAGCTATTTGGAGGGCTGATATTCAAGCATTTGCTTCTGTTGTGCCAGACGAATTCAAAGCAACACATCATTGCGTGGATGGCTTCCTGCATATCAACTGTCACTAAGAAGATCGACAACATTTTAAATTGAAATATACGGAAGTGATTAAACGTGCGCTTGTATTCAAGAATTTCGTTCATGGTATCGACTTCTTTATCCTTCGAAAGCCTTGGCTTTCGAACATGATTGTTATACATGAAACTGCAGTATTTATGAGTCAAGGGTCTCAAACTACCATTGATCAGAAGGGTGCCTTTGGGATATACATTCTCTCCATTGGTTATGAAAGTTTCTGTATTGCATGTATCTTGGCAATTCGTATCGATCAAATGAAACCCTCTTTCTAATCATCTCTAATGGCAAGATAGAGGAAATCGAACGTGTTTCAGGTATTTATGTTCTTGAGACTGGAAAAGCTTGATGCACACAAACAGCAATAAGAAAGTGAGTTCATTTATTCCTAACACTTGTTCAGAGAGGTGAGGAGGTCAAAGAGGTATGCTAGGGTTACATTTTGCCAGCACTCACCGCGCTAACGCCATGAAGAATTTCCTTGCAGAAAGAATAACTGATTAAATAATGTTTCCCACAGGAATGACCGGATATCTCCGAACTCTTGATATTGCGATAAACAAGCTACTATTTAAAGACCATTTGCGCACGGAAAGCAATGAGTGCATTGAAAATTGAATGGAAAGAAATCAACGAGGAAACTTTGTGAAGTCTAAGCTACAAAAACTCCTTACTTGGGTGAAGGATGCATGAGACAAAATAACTGACAGCTGTGTTGCCAATGCCCAACGAGCAGGCTACATGGATAAGAAGAGTTCATTTTAGGAGCCTCTGTTGCTCAACATGAGAGGCTAGACCAATGGTCTTAGAAGAAATGAAGTCGCAAAAACGGCCAGAATTCGCGATTTGGAGTTTCAAAACTGTATTCCAGAAGATGATAAATAATTTTGTTCCTTTTTAAATATTTCGGGATCGTGAATAAATATATTTCTTGAACCTGAAAAAATGTATTTCATGAACCTGAAGAAATGTGTTTCTTGAACATGAACAAATGTTAATTACTGTGCATGAAAAATAAGGCACCCCCTGATAATAAACCTTTTTGGCAGCAAAAAATAATGTAAGACCGATCTTATTTTCGGGGAAATATGGTAGATAGCCCTCACATATTTTGCCATAAGCAAATAAACCAAATTGATGAAAAACTTTCACTCGTTATAGGAATGATGTTTTAAAAAGAGTTTTCGAGGAAATATAGTTATTAACATCCTTCATTTTGTATTCGTGTTGTATTTACTTTATGCGATGACTGTTAACCGTTTCAAACATGCCAAAAAGAGCATCTAAACCAGGGTTGGTATGCAGTCCTCAAGGGCCCAGCTAAGTAGTTTTCACAAGAGAAAACTAAATAAAGATTCTTATTCATTATTCTGTTTTATATATACAGGGCGTTATCTGTACAAATCGCCTAGGAGGCCAAATATTCTGGAACTAAGAAGTTACAATCCGTAACCGCAGCAGCATATTTGTAACTTTTTTAAAATTGTGTTTGTTCTTTCAAGTCTTTGTTCTTACAGATTATTTAGATACATTTTCTGTGCATTAACTTTGTTTTACATTAAATTGCTTAAGCATTAGAGCTCAAAAAATAAAGATCAGAAAATCATAACGACAAAAAAAGTTAAATTTAATATTGTTTTCCTGATATGTTTTATGCGTGTAGATGGAATATGAATGAAATAATAATTTTTTCTAGCTTTTCACGCTATCATAGTAAGGAAATAGTTGTACAATTTCATAAATCGATATAGGAAAAGTTTAAAAATAGATTTTTTTCAGCTTTGAATTAAACTAAAGCAAGTAATTTCGTTACTGATTTACAAGCGCAGACTGCAATGATTTTTTTAATGTGATTTTTCTCTCCTTCTTAATCTAATTTGTCTTCAATTTTAAATTAAATATGGTAACTTTATGAAGTTAATTCCTTCAACAGCTTGTTTGTTGATTATTATGTTTCATTCAAAACAAGTAAATTTTAAATAGAAAGGAGACACGGCATATCACTTCATTTCATTTCGAGTTCATGCACGGAATCCTTTCCATATTCTGTCGGGTAATTATAATATATAAAATGATAGCTACACATACATTCTTCAAAGACTCCTAACTTTATCAAGAGTTTATGCAGCAGCTTGCAAAATATCGGACATCAGACACGCTCTGGTGGGCATGTTATTTAAATGCCTCTTTTCTTTTCAATATTTATACGCATCAAAAACGTCAGTACAAATGGTTTTATTTCAAATGGAAAAAATATATCATAAGGATTTTATTTGAAGATCATTATGCTACCAAGCAACTCAAAATAACACATATATGCTAACTAGTATTGCATTGCAAGGTTAGGAAGTTTATTTAAAATAGACTACCTCGCTCAAGCTACATTTCAAAGCAACTGTTGAGCAGTCGGAAAACATCTGACCGGAAACAATTGTCATTGTGTCCTTGGTTCGTAATCAGTTATATGCGATAATTTTCCTGTGTAACCTCCTAAAAGGCCATATGTACATGCAACGTGTCACTCACTAGATTGCGTTATTTGTATTTTCAAACGTTACGCAATATCTGTATGTTCGGCAGAGTAGCGTGACTAAAACAAAAATTGAAACTGAATTTTCCAGAATTTCAGTTACTATGGCCGACAGGAAAGCAACTTTCTCTGTTCACAATGAATTGTTACTCTTAGAAAATCCTTTTACTAGTTCAAAGAAGTTTATTATAGTCTCCATATTTTACGTCTGGAAAACACTTCTGAACTGCAAGCAAAACAAAATCTTAAATGAAAAGATTTACTGAGAACAGTGTTCAGTGGACCAGTACAGATCGTAATAGTAATTTGAATTAACAATTACCAATTTGTATCAAATTACAGTGACCATAACATGTCATAAAAGGCAGTTTTTTGAAAAGAACTGGTCTTCTAATTCATGGAAAGTTTAGAAAAAAATGGACCGAACTACAGTAACTTTACTCAAGTTAATTTTTGTTGTGTTTTTAGAAATATCAAAAGCAATAGAAATCTGCATCCTTCGGGAAAATAATATAGTAAAAAAATTCAAAAAAGTAAAAATTTGGAAAATGGCACTATTAATGGTTAACATTGCGCAAGAATTTAATTTTTTTCTTTTATGTAAAAATATTTTTATAATTTTTCAAATATGAAAAGCATATTTAGCATATTTAATATCCATTTGAAAAAAAATTTTTTTGATTTTAAGAAATGACCTTTGTTCGTACTTCGTGCTGTAAACTTAATGTATCACTAAAGGGATTTTAGACTTAAAAAAGTAAAGATAAGGAATAACTTTTCAGACTTTTAGCGCAATGTGATGGACATGAAATTTAGCATTTACGTCCAAAGGTTCGGAAAACTTCTCTTTAATCCCTTTTAAGTCTAAAATGTCTGCCATATGATGCCTAAACAAACGTGGTATATGCAAAAGTATCCCACAAAGATGAAATATATTCCTATGGCAATAAATTCCTTTTGTAGACATATCGTACCAAAAGGAAATTTTAAAGTTTCATTAGTGAAATCATTTGCCTTCTTTTTTATTGTTCATTGAAGGGAATGATTTTTAAGTTTGTTCTGAAATGTTTAATACTGAGTTTTGTTTTGTATTTAAAATTTTCATTAAGAAGGTCTTAATCCCAAAGAAATACATTCCCCGACATTGAAAATGCAGCACCAAAAAGGAGCGGCAAGAAAGTGAAGAAATTTCGCAAACGGAGAGAGACAGCAACGAACAAAAAGTGAACTTTTATTATGAAATGATATGCATAATACAGGGCGAGAACAGCATCGGCTAAGTAGGTTGTAGAACCAGCTAGGACGGCGATACACGAAGCAACACGTGCAAGTACAAAATCAATGAAACTACCGATGGTGCATCTCCATTCCCAGTCAACCATTTGCCGCAGTTCGTCTTCTGAACGCGGTTTGCAAATGCGTCCATCACATCTCAAATGTGTTCATTAGTAAGAAGATTAGGAGAAAACTGTGGCCAGGGAAGCATCCGCACACCTTGCAGAGCATGTTGCCTGATGCAAGCAGTGTGTGGTCGAGCGTTATTCTGCTGATAAAGGGCACTGAGTATTTCCTGAAGGTAGGGGAGTGTCTCTGGCCGCAGCACATTTTCCACGTATCGTTGGGTCTATTCCTGTTTCCGCTGTTAAGCCGCGATTAACATGCGTTTTGTATGTTGTTTTCCGGCTATCATGAGGTGTATGTCGCAGTGGCACTGGAGATAGAGTGAATGCCTGACCCTGGGTGCGAGGACAGTTAAGGAGATGGAAAGGGGGCGTGACCAGTTTGTCACATGAGTCCATGGAGACATTTGATTGGTTGAGAATTACCAGGTCACATAAGGTGGAAAACACATTTCGCCCAAAAAATAATCTAATATAAATGTAAATAATGATGGATATAGTTGCAAACAGTTATCAGAAATGCTATATATATAATTACAGAATTCAGAAATTCATTAAAGGTCCTGGATAATTACATAAATTAGACGTCAGGTGGGTGGTCACCCACCCAAGTGTCGACTCTAAGTAATGCTGCCTGAAATTGCAGTGATTACGCTTCAAATACATATCAAGACGTGATATTAAGTCGGAAAGTCCTGACTTTCGCGGAGCAAAAAAGCAGCAAAGGGTCGTAAGTAGCGATCCTCATTTAAAATTTCGTAATGAAATAGTCCAAATTGGTTTATGTGGTCGCAGTGTCGTTGGGCGTCATAGTGTTTGAATACGAACTAGAGGTGACATGAAATTGTACGCAATTGCGTCCCAAACTATGACGCCGCGTTGTTGCGAGGTGGAGTGTTCCACAGTTTCTGCCGAATTAGACCTGTCTCTACATCGACGCCACACTCGAACGCGGCGGCTATCATTCGAAAAACAAAAGCGTGACTCATCTGAGAGCACGATGCTCTGCCATTCTGTCGTCTACATAGCTCGAACCCGGCACCATTGCGGATGTTGGCTTCTATGGTTTTGGGTCAATGGTAGGCTTCTTAAAGGACACCCCGCATGCAGTCGGCGGATGGATCGATCCAAGCGTGCTTTAAAAGAACTTATTAGTTCTTTTAAAGTAACGAGAAAATGGAAGACGACTGACTATTGAAATTTTAAATGAGTATTCTTCAGCTCTCTAAGAGAATCGATGCAAGGTGATTTCATAGTTTTGAACGGAAAGATGCATTTGTAAGGAAGAAAGAATTTGCGTTCCCTTGTAGTTATGGGATTAACTCAGTTATTAGTTGATCATTAAACCGATACTAAAATTTGCAGTTTTATATAAGCAAAGGGTAGGTGGTGCAAATTGGCGTTTGAAAGGTTTTTCCATTTGTTTTTCGCATCATGGAGCTTTATCAAATTACTGTATTTTCGTACCGTGCAGTTTGGCAAAGAGCAAAATTATTTATTTGAGAGAAATATTTCTGTGGAAAAAAATGATTTTAAACAAATGCTGACATTAAAGTAATTTAGATTGAAGTTTCTATGTTAGAAACAGAGAGTCCAAAATTTCTGAATTCATAATGCTTGGATTGGCATCTTTTGCAATGAAGAGATACTCGTTATGCTATCATAATCTGATTAATGAAGAATAATAACACTAAGATTTTTTTACATCTTTTTAAGATCTCATAATGTATATAATGGGAATGAAAGCTAACTGAACACCTGAGAAATCTGAACGAATAAAAAGTTTTAATTATGTGAGAAATAATATATGAAATCCATTTACATACAAAGGAATTGCAAATTTTATCACGAGGAATGTTTAGAGAATCTAGGGCTTTTTTTGGGGAAGAAACATCAAACATCAATTATACCGTGTCTGAGAATCGAAGCACAGTTTTCCCTACTATTAACTGGACATGTTGTCATTTACAGCTCAGCAGTACTTACGGAGGACTGCGATAATTTTTTGTATTCTTTCCTATTTAAAGGACGACTGGGGAGTAGCTTGAAACCTAGTGGACTAAATGTAGAGAGCGAAAAATTCGCCCACTACATTTAAGGTCATGCGTCGCTGTAGAAACATATAGGTTTTTCACCAAAAGAAAACCCGAAAAATTGACTATGTTCTCGGACAGGATTTGAACCACAGATGTATCTGACTGCTAGCTGGAAGTGTTGCCAAATACGTCATGGAAGCACATAAGAGGAAATGTAATAATTCTTTATAAAAATAAATGTAAATTTCATGCAATAAACTACAGCCCTGTATTTTAATACATATTTAGTATTGCAGCAAATTGCACATTCTAGATGATTGTATCGCGTATATTAAATTAAACAAGGTATTCTGAGAAAATTAGCCATATTGCAGACATTTCATTGATTCAAATGTTTACAAAAATGCTTTCTTGCTCAAACTTCCTTCAATCACAAGGAAAGAAAATTCAAGAAGGAACGATACTGATTCTTTTGATTTCCTCAAAATGTTATTGTTTTACAAATCACGGGATCTTGAATTTCTTCTTAATAATTAAAAAAACACTTTTGCTGTATTCTTGCGATTCAAATTAATGACTCGCATTATATAACTTCAATATTTGCAGGAAAGTTAGAGGTAAAACTTGTTTTCATTTTACAGGAATGACTTAAGAAAATGTATTAAAAGAATTCTGGAGCAGAGTTAGAGAAAGGTTAAAATAGTCTAATTTACTTCGCTGTTTAAAAGCAATGCTGGAATTTTTATACATTTTTTGAAGCTTTAAGTCTCTTAAATATATGATTTGTTTTATAGGCAGCTTGACGTGAAGTTTTCTAAACATCACTGACACAGAACAGAAATTTGAAAGTACGTTGTTTTCATAATTGCTAAAAGAACTCAGGGTATGAAAAGTTTTATGTTATATTCAAAAGGACAGAATAATTAGGTGATGCACAAATTTTAAAATCAGTTACACTATTCTAATTTCTCAGCAAATCTGCCAGTTTAATGAACAGTTTTTCTAAATTCTTGCAAAAGTGACCATACATTGAAATACATGAAGTATTTTTTATACCAAGAAAAACTCCTCAGCCATCAGAATTCTAATAAAAAGCTAGGTGTTTTACTATAATGTTAACGATTTCGTTAAGTGAACAATTTAATTAAAGTACTAATTATAATAAACAGTTTTTTTGTCATATTTCATTTCAGTTTACAACTATTTTTTGAATGAATTTAATCGCAAATGAATTTTCTTCTTCAAAATTCACTAATACACATATTAATTAGTAACCATGTAGAGACATTATGTTTTTTTGAAGCAGCAGACATGAAAAATGAGCAATGCCCTCGCCGGGACTCGAACCACGGGCCTCTCCAATACGCGACGAGTGTGCTGACCATTCATCACGAAGGCATGCTAAGAAGGCGGGAGAAATACCTTATATATTCCCTCCTTTAAAGGGAGAATTGGGATTAGGGAACCTAATCGCCAAATCGTAGTGGTGGAGAATCATCATCCACCACCTTTAAATGAGCAATGCCCTCGCCGGGACTTGAACCATGGACCTCTCGAATACGCGCCGAATGTGCTAACCAATACACCCCAAAGGCATGCTAAGAAGGCGAGAGAAATACCTTATAACTGTACTGTACTAAACATTAACTGCCATGTTTAACCGGTTATTTTACAGTTATTATAATTAGGAACGACTTTTAAATTTTCCAGATTTCAGGTATTATTTTTCCTATAGGAATAATTGATTTATTTCAAGTGACGTAAAACTATTTTTCACAATAACGTTTTTCAAATAGTAAGTTCTCCACAAAAGTATCTCTCCTCATTTAGATAGCTACTGTGTTTTGAATGTGCTTTGACGTAATCGGGTTATCTAAATTCATTTTTAGAAGTACCCAAAGCTCTGGGTGCTAGAAAATAAGCCGGTAGTCCGCATTATATTTCACTCTAAAATAAAAATTCTGCCTTTTTTCTTTTAACTGGGAGGTAGGCATTACTGATGAAATCTTCTGTTATTTCCTTCCATGAATCTAGGGCAAATCTCCTCACAATCGCATCAGCAACATTGGTTAAACATTGTAATTAGGAATTATTTCTAAATTGCTCTCTGTTCCTATGATTAATGATTTTTTATACTTCATTTTAACTAATCGTTTTATATATCGAAATCTGCCCACACCATAACAGATCTACCACCACTGCGCCTACTGAAATAGCTCCGAAGCTCTTGCCAGTAATAAGAATACCCGTCAAGTCCATCTAGATTCTATTTTTTTTTTTTTTCATCACTGAAAATTACAGAGATCCATTCGTTACCATATGTCATGTGGTTACGGACCCATTGCAATCCCATTTGCTTGTGAAGCTTTGAGAACGGTAATGATCTAGCCATTTTTACATGAATCATATAACCAGATTCCTTGATTCGCTTATAAACAATGTTTTTGGATATTTGCAATGCACAAGTCCTTGTAGTTTGGCGAACTGACTTTTTTTGTGTCGAAGCCTTTCTTTGTATTCGCCTATCGCTGCGACTGTCCGTCACTCGGGGTTTTCCTGAACGTGGTTTTGGATGATATGGCGTCTTACTAGAAATTACACGACAAATCATGCTTACAGATCGATTCAGCAGTTTCAAAATTTCTTTAACAGACCTATCATGCAATTCAAAGTTCAGAATCCTATTAATTTCAGAAGCAGAAAGTTGCGTAGCTTTAAGCATCCTTAAACACAGTTCAAATATTCTTTTTACTTTTTTAAATTGGAGGTTTTAGTGAGGGAAGTATCATGTAAAAGGCCCATCAAGATTGTTGCTGACCAATTTTCATAAAACTACATTTGTCTATAAACTTTTGAAACACACATTTTTTCTATTTTATCTTTCTAAAAGACAAAGTGATATTTTTGTTAAATATTTACTCAGATGCAAGGCACATGTGTTTTAAATAAATATATTTCAATTGGGTAATTTTATACATTTCTAATTTTCTTAAACATGTAATTTACTTGAGTCTGTGAAACTTTTGGGGCAGACTGTAATGCTTGTTATACAGTTATCGCTGCGTATGTCATCATTAACCATTAATTTTTAAGTATAGCAACTAATTAAAGCAATGAAGATTTGTGCCAAATGCACGAAACATTATGCATTAAGCAGCCGGAACTATCTATAGTTGATGCGTAAGTTTAATCTTCTAAAATTCAAATAAATAAATTAATTAAATAGGTAAAATATCGAGTTGCTGCGAAACCGTTATTTTCTTCCTTTTCCTTTCCTCTCACGACTGCAAGCAGCAAATTCATCATTGTTTAACCTAAAATTACCTAAAAATGCATTCCTATCAATTCTATCATCTAAAAATGTATTTTTTCTAACTATAAAAGTTAACGCGGATTTTAAAGAAATATAGCAGAAGAGCAAATAGCGATGTGAACGAATATTATCTTCCCTTTTCTTTTCTGGATTAACTGAAAGTAGAACATTATGTAAAGTTCCTAGAAAGTGGAAGAATTTCTTGCAGTTTTTTAATTGCTTTCTTATTTATGTGATATTGGATTAAAATTTGTATAGCGTTGGATGTTGTGGATTATAATTTTCCTCGAGTAGCATCCACAACATTCAACAAAAGTTATCGGGTTAAGAAAATTTTTGTATTGTTGTATTACTGGTACTACTTATGAATTAATAATTTCTTATTTAATTTTATAAACATATAGAAAAGTCATGATTCAATGCTTCATTACGCATGACTCCAACCAGGCAACAATGCTCGAACAGTCTCTCAGATATTTTTCTAATCTCGCAGAAGATATCATAAACTCTACAAGACATACTATGAGATGATAAACAAACCGTTGCACGTCTTTTTGGCAAAATGCTATTCTAAACTTTAAACAAATAAAAAAAGTTTGAAAACCTCTTTGAAAGAGTGACTCTACAGAAATGATTCATTGTCTTTCGGATAAGATGAGAGCATCAAAGGATTAAGAACAGCAAACTCGATTTAATGAATATCCCGGAATCGAAGACAACATTCATCAAAACGATAGGACTACTTGAATTGGAAGATTCTGAAACAAAGAT
Organism: Stegodyphus mimosarum; assembly: GCA_000611955.2. Lineage (NCBI taxonomy): Eukaryota > Metazoa > Arthropoda > Arachnida > Araneae > Eresidae > Stegodyphus > Stegodyphus mimosarum. The sequence goes on along the minus strand of KK115000.1, from coordinate 308,412 downwards.
AAAAATACTTTATGAAACATACAAATAACTCTGTGAAATACATAAATTAACCCGCAGTGAATATGTAAAAAGATAGATTTTTTAGGTTTGGTTTATGTAATTAATTTACTGTTTAGAGATGAAATTTGGTTATTAAAATTTATGTGTTTCTAAAAGATTCATTCTTCAGATTTTTTACTGATATTTTACAAAACATCAAATATTCTGTCTTCTATTTCCTGCTTCGTATTAAAAACATTTTCTAATTTATAGACAAGAAAGAAGGTCTATGAAGTTCAGTTTTTAATATTACCTTCCCATTATGAGCATCTAACCCACTTTCATTATTTCTCCTTTTTTATCATCATATTTTACTCATGAAATCTCAACAAATGAAGAGATAGATAATAGTTTGAGTTTTACTCAAGTACCAGGCCGGTGTCAGAGCATGTGCAACCGGTGCGACCGAACCGAGCGGCAGAATCTTGGGGCGGTAAATTTTTTAGCATTTAAGAAGGAACCGGGCGGTAGAATCTTGGAGTTTGCACCAGAGCAAAATATCTAACGTCGGCCTTGCTCCATGCTCAGTGTGGACAGTTTCGCACGAAGGCCAGATCTTGTGCTGGGTCTCGATTAGTGTAGGTTTCTTAAAATCAGATACTTTCTATTATTGTCGAGAGTTTTAAGTCTGCTCCCATCTTAACCATATAATTACTGATTATCAACTAGTTTGTGACTGAAAGTTTTGATAAAATTTCAGTTATTACCAATCAGAAATTAAACAGGCCGCCAAACAATCCCCCCTTTTATTTGAGAAATGAACATTAAAATCTTAATAGGAATCTGAACACTTAAAATGTTTCCTACAGTTTATGAAAAAAAGAACTATAAGGTTAATATTTAAATTTAACCAGTTACTTATAATTTCAGCCTTTACAACAATGGGAAAGTAGTTAGTGACTCTGACTGCCCGGCTTTGAATCCCAGGCTCGATTTTCGAAAGGCCCGGGTTTGAATCCTAGAAAAGGTATGGATGTAATTTGTCCATCCCTTCATAGCAACATAGGAAGCAGCGGTGGCTTCTACTGCGTGCCTCCATAATAAAGCCACACCTCTTCCGGCCTTGTAGCGGCCAACGGCTATAAACGACTAGAGCCGGCTATTGGAAAAAAAAATTTATTGTCGCCGCCAGTATTCTGACTGGTCACATTCACCTTAATCGTATGTATAACTGGATCATGAACTTGATTGTATTTTATGCGATTCTGGATAACCGAGAACAAGTGGAACGAATAGTTTAGACAGAGCGTAGTTTCGCTAGTATAACGCACGCTAGCTATTTTTTGTCCTCTAGCTGTTAATCATAGTTGCAGTTACACATTCTGGTCGTTTAGTTAGAATGCGTAGACAACTGAGTCAGCCTATTTGTTGAAATTAATTTCTGAACTGTAGCACTACTTCTTACATTTTGAATTTATTGTTAAATTTACCTTGAATTCTTACCGCAAGTTGTCGCTGTTTTTGTGAGCATGAAGTCTGTGCCTTTCTATTAAAGAGCTGTGAGAAATAAAACGGCTATTTACACACTTTCCCTGCTGTATTCGTTTTTACTCTTGAGAGAAAAATCACCAGGTCGCACTCGGAAATCTAGACACTTTGCATGATAGCAAAAAAAAGTTATATCTTATAAGTTCTCGTATCTAAAAATAATACTAAACAGTAGAAAGCAGATTAAATAAGTTTCCAGAAAAATAAACTTTCAGATATAAAAAGTTTCGAAGAAAAGAATAAATTATTAAGTAGCATATTCATAACAAATTTATATTGCATTTTAGTAAACGGCAACTAGTAGAACTTTTACCTCATAAATTACTCCATACAAGACCAGCGGGACTATAATTTGATGCTCTAATCAGAAGAAATATGTAATATCATTTGATACACCAGTGCAAAAAATTATTTTTAGTCTTAAAAAAATTCCTAAAAATTACACAGTTATTACTAAATTTTACTTAGGGGCAAAAAGGACTTGATGATATAACTTTATAGTTAACATTTAATTAAAAATACATGTGAAATTTAAATACAAAATTTATGATTAAATGATGCAAAAATAAAATGAGTGGACATTCCCTAAAATTAAGTGACTTTTTAGCAGGTTAAAAATTTGCATTGAATAGGCTACTTGATACCTCAAAAGAGCAGTTTTTTTAAGTATTTAAAGGTTCTTGGAGAATACTGATGTTCTTCAATAACGGATTAAATCTAAACATTTTAATAATTACATTTTTCGGCTTCAAGGAATCCATTCAAAAGTTTGTTTAACTTTGGATAAACGGACATCCTTATTCATAAAAAGAAAGTCAAAGCTCAACGCACTTCTGGACAGTACTCTTCTGCATATCATTTAGAAGTCATTGTGCCTTTGATTAATAATTGCCAAGAGCACATGTTCCCCTTCATACCTCCACATGCAAAACCTCTACACTATCTAACGATTATGTTGCCTGATGTTAGGCATTAAAGGACGTAAATTATGGGTTTTCTCGCTGAAAGGCATTTCTAGCGAAGCACTCTGCATGCAGTGGCAAAAGATTCAGAGGACATTTGCTTAACAGGCGATTGTTGTCAAATGCTCTTACAGATAAATATCGATTCACCGAAGCAAATGACTTTAGTTTTCGTAAATATAAAAAATCTGATGTGTACACCACATGAATTCCTTGTACGGAATATTAATTTATATATCTTTTTTCTTGCATTTCATTTAAACTTATTGTATTGAATTAAATCAACTTGGTCGATAGCGTGTAAACCACAATAGAATAAATGCACTCTTTAAAAATCACTATGTTTGTTTACCATAGCGACACTCTGGAGCTAGTTTCACTTAAGAGCTTTACATCTCATTCATTTTATAATTCAGAATGCACAAAAATTATATCGTCTGAAGAATTATCTAATCGTTGTCACATGTTCTATGCAAATACTATAATAAATCTAAAACGATGTATAAAAGAAATTAAACAAACAAATGAAAAACAAAAGACGCAGTTTTTCACAATCGAAAGTATTTCACATTCAATTAATTCAGTTCTCACTTCGCAACAAAGCAAAAATGTATAAGAACTCAAAATATCTATGTTAAAATTACGAAGTAAATCTTAAACACTTATTTCCTCAAATAAATCCAGAATTGATTAAGCATGATTTAATTCGCAATAATAAAGGAAGGCGTTATCTTTGTTGTTGCGAAGCATAGTTTCTCTATATTGGCAACAAATCCACTATTCTGCTAAGTTTCAAATGTAAACAAATATGGCTGCTGTGGCCAAAAAATGGGGCTTAGCCGCATTGAAACAACTTCTAAATTGTTGATAATTCTACAACTATAACATGCACGTTAAGTAAAGACATAAAAACCTTAACCGGAAGATAAGAACAACATAATTCAATCATTTTTAAGCCAAAAATGTGCAATTTACCAACATATAAGAATGAAAAAACTGTGCTCATTGAACCGAGAACAGAGTGGATATATATATATATATTGATTGGCCGATTGCAACCAAACAAGGGAGGTGCCCATCTACATGTTATAGCAGTCCTATATACCAACGTTCTGGGGCTACTTGATTCTGAGTTATGCGAGATACATACATACGTACATACGTGCGTAAAGACACCATGAAAAAATCTCTTCTGAATTCTTTTAAAATCAGTTTTATAATTCGTTTGTGGAAATAGAGTCCTTTATTCTGTCCTTACGCACAGATGTTAGGCAAAAACATCGTTAAATTGTATTCTAAACGGTCAAAATGGATATTTTCGTTGAAATATGTTACCCAGAATTTTTCATAATTACAGTAAAAAAGGTATATTTGCCTATATATTTCAGAAAGCGTATTCAAAATGTCAGTGAAATAATGCATTATCAAGTGATATAAAAACAATTTTTTTAAGTCAGTTCCTACTTAGGTTAACAAAGAAAATTTTTCTAAATTACAAATTTAAAGAAATTTGATTATTTAAAAATTTTTATTATTAAAATTATTGAAAAATAATTTTAACATTTTTAATATGTGAAAAAACTGTTTTAACATCAAGTGTCATCCACTACAGGTTTAAAAATATATAATTGAGCTTGAGTGGATGAATAAAAAGCATTTTATCAACAGCTGAAAATTTGAACAAGATATAGGGAGAGCTAATAGTAGGAATTTAAAAATTAGCTTGAAAATTTCATATTTAACAAAACAGTTTCTGGCACCTATGCAGTTTGGCGGCCTATTACATCTAGAACTGAAAGCGGGTGGTGTGTGTAATCCTAATTTTAGGGGGTAAACATTTAAAAGAAATTCACCTGAAATTTCTAAAAATTTCAGGTTACTGTCTAACATTTCGAAGTGCTTGGTATTAAATTTTCAAAAAGTAAATAAAAAGGAAGGTTTAAATTTTTTTTTAAATATAAAAATTTTAAAATGTAGTTGTTAACGTCTAAAAAAGTTGTAAACTAAGCATATGATTAACTGACTAGTTTAAGAATTAATCTTTCAGGAATTCAAGATAGAGAATCTAAAATCGTATATTTAAGCTGTTAAAGAGCTGTTAAAAATAGGAAAAATAGGAGAGTCTGGCAACAAAATTGCTACGGTATATTTTTTCGTCATAAATTGTCACCATACACTTGTACACTTGGGTATTATTTAATAAAAAGAAGTCTTAACTACTCAACATATAGCTGGTATTTATTTCAATGAATCGCTTGTCCACGAGGCTTATATCAAATATTTCCATAAGTAGCTATACTTTTTTATTTTTCTCGGGAGCAAAGAAACAGTAAACTGGTTTTCGAGGTATTTAATCAATTACTATATTGATTAATTCTGTGTTTTCAAAAATAATTTATAAATGTATTTAATATATACATTCATTTTTATTTTATTTATTTATTTTTAATCACTTTCAGATCTTTGTGTATGGGGGCAGAGGGAAGATCAAGAACATTACCTATTCACATGCACCATAACAGCAAATCTGCACCTAACGAGACCAAGACTAGACCAAGATGTGAATCCGTATCTCAGATGCGCACTCAATAATAACCATATGAGGAAGCGCATATCCCAAACAATGGATATTCTGGCATCAAAGGGTGCAACACAGAATGATCCTCCAACTCATTCATTAAAGAATAATCTCCAATGATTAATGTTCGAATCCTTAGCTGACACAACAAATAATGAAAACAATTCAAAATAGTTCAAATCGGCATATAAATGGTAAGAAGCACTTAAACACACCAGCTAGTCAACGAACTTATATGAGTAATTCAATTATTCCAAAAATTCAATGTGCTCATCAACAACCAAATTAAATACATAGATTGAATCTACAAACAATGAACGACTAGGTATGATGAACATACAATAGCAGCCAAAGTAGGCATTGGCATAAGCCAGTGATGCCGCCAGCAGTGGCAGAGCTTGTGACGTCGCTTGCTCCAGACAACAGAAGCACCTCTACATCAAAACGGCATCGTGGGTCCCAGGAAGGCTTTGCTAATCTGGATAACTAGCGTAAGAGGCCTATACCTACTTATCCAGGGTAAATAATAGGTGGCCCCCTACACCTATACCTAACCTAACATAACCTAACGTTTCTGTAATTACACTGCTTGATTGTTTGTAATATGAACGATAATTACGTTTACATTCAACATATTTGAACTTTTTGTTTGTTTGGTTAATAATGGCGAAGCTCAGAAGAATATTTACTATTTAAATTATTACATAAAAAGGAAGAAAAATAGGAAAATTAAAAGAATAAACGAAATGCGGAAATTTATTCATTTTTAATTAAATCGATATTGATTAAGCTAGAAAGCTGTACGAGATACAAAGCTGGACAAGATAAAAATGTACCTAACGAAGATACAAAACTGGACACCAGCGTCTGTATTTATATAGTTAAACATAAATTTTTACCTTCCCTCCGAAGAGTGGGCAACATGTAAGAAATTTTTAAGTATGTTATTGCCGGATAGTAACACTTAAAAAGCATACAAATATTCTCATTATATTCTTTTCATAAAAAAATTATGGTCAAGATCATGAAGGAAAACGATGATTTACGTGAATAAGGTAGAAATAGATTAATTACCTTGAGATCTTAATTTGTTTCATGGAAGTGACATTGAGTTTTGACAGTGAACTTCAAGCACTTTCCTACGTACTTTAAAAATAGCTAACTTTCCTTTCAAGTAATGAGTAAATTTGGGGAATCTTCTACAATCTTTTGTCCTCTAGAATATTTTAAATTTATTTAGCATTTTATCGTGAAATTAACTCCTATACAAATCTGGAAATTAATTCACTATGCTTTGTCCAACAAGAGTGTGAATATACTCATCCAATTTTTGGTATACCCATTCATCCCGAATCCTTCGTTTGTCATTTTCTCCGATACCTGCAAGTCTATCCATTATCAATGCAAATTTACCAGTTTTTCTTTTTAAGGAATAAAAATCAAAACAACTAGAATTATTTGATCTTCCCTAAGATGTGATTCCTACATAACAAATGCAATAAATACGAATGTGCATTTATTGCATTTGTTATACAGAAGAAAAATGTAATAGGACTTATTGACTATTACCTGCAATAGGACCCCTTTGTAATAGGACTTATTGATTATTCCACTTTTCAGTTTTGCTTCCCTTAATTTTTACTTTAAAGGTTCATTAAGTAAATTGGCCTGATATGGCATTCCTTCTAGAAGTCCAACTGAATTTTTTCTTCAAACATATCACAGTTTTTGGATCTCTAAATTTCTTTACTTGATTAAAGTTTTATGAGTCATAAGACAGTTCTGCAGTATTTGCTTCCTAGTTTCTTATATGTATTACTGTTTTTTAAAAAATTATGAAATATGTTGTATATTACTTCTCTTTCTAACTTTTCTTCCACGCGTAGGGAAAAGGAACGCTCAATTGAGACGCTATCGATTAGCATTAAATGATTTGATAGGTATCATGAAATTATTTTCCGCGTTAATTATCTCAATTGGTCGTTTGTTGAAACGCGTGGAGGTAATATTTCAGTAGGAGTTGCATAGCACTTTTCCCCTGACAAAACTGTTGTGTGACTCTCAATGGAATATTGCCATTTTGATCTTTTTGTACATCTCCCATTTTCATACAACTTTTACTTTTTCTTGCAACTTCTACTTTTCCCACATTTTTTAATTTTTCAATTATTAGTCTCATTTATTATTTTTTCTTTTTAGTCATGTTTTATTGTTAATAATGGTATTTTGATTCTATTTGATATGTAATTTTTGGCACAACTGTGCTTTTACAAATAGGATTTTAGAGGTTTCGAATGTACCATAGCTTCTACATTCTTACTTGCTAATAAAAGTGTAATAAAAAATTTACAGCTAGATGCGCAGTTTTTAAAACTTTGAAATACTATCGTTCAAGTTTTAACTTACTAAAAAAAATGCTATATAGAAATTATATATTAAGAAAAGAGAGAGACAATATAATTAACCGGATGTTCCGAGTATATTTTAGATTAGCTGTGGTTCTAATTTGTCTAGATATTTGAACATCTACTTTACATTAGTCTTTTCAAATTATAAATTTTACGTATTTTCCCTAAGTATTTAAACAAAGGTATTAAAGAGGGGGGAACAGGGGAGGAAAAGAATAACAGATATTATAGGGACATGTTATTGTCCACCAGAAGTTATCACCAGAAGTCCAATCTGATGGACATGTTATTGCCCATCAGATTAAAAGCCATTGAACACTAGTACTACGGTCCGGGTTCGAGTCCCGGCAAACGGGCTGGCCACGTAGCATTTTTGTGGTTTTCTGCACGGATACGAGCCACTTTCCCTTAAAAAGACCTCCACGAGACGTTCCTTCCTTTCTGTGTAGAGCCAAATGGCATAATATGTAATAAATAAACCCTGATATATTAGAAAATTCAGTTTTATTTTTGTTTGAAGAGTTTTAATTTTAGAAAAACTGTAGACATCTCTTAATATACTGATAACTCAGTTGTAAGTCTGATATATGAAAAATTTTAACAATTATTTTATATTTAATTATTTTTAA
>KK115000.1:280409-300294 GCA_000611955.2 Stegodyphus mimosarum | reverse complement strand
TTGTTTCTTTTTATTTTCCTCTAATTGCAGAGCCATTTATCACTTTGACATACATTTTAATATCCTACAAAAAAAAAAGTACTTTGAGTTTAAAAAAAAAAAAAAAACTGAAAGGTTTCAGATTTTAAATTACGTCCAAAGGAGCGCTTCTTTTTAACATTTTGTGTGCCCCCTTTATTTTTTAAATATCATGTTCTTTGCACTTAAACCATAAAATTCAGTTCAAGAGCAATATCGCAAAATAATTTTTAAATGAGCCTATCTCTAGAATTTCCGATATACAGTCTCTCTCGCTGGAGATAAAAATTCTTTTTTTTTTATATATATAATGCTGCCATCGCTCACTTTGAAATCCTTGAGTTTGTTAATCAAAAATTCGTTAAGTTTTACAAATTATGAAATCAATAATAAAACAAATTCCAAATTTCAAATTTGGGCTTCCAGATGCTCATATTCGCAGGAGGATTATGTTATTCAAAATTCGATGCTCTAGGTACCGTTGTTTTATCACAATGCGAAAAACATATATGCATTTATGCAGATTCTTCTTTATTTAATTTATTTAAATGTAATACAGAGCGATAATATTCGGTGGCAACAATTTGAAAAGTGAAACAACGCTCGCAGTGAATAAGCGCAAAATGTCAAAACAAAATTAATAGTCCTTCTGGGCAAATTGCGCTTTTGGACTAAAAAGGACTGTTGTATTTCGTTTTAATCAGCTAATCGATGAAATTCAACTGTTTCTCATATCCCGAAGTCGTAACTTAGGATGTATGTAAGACTTATATATATGGCGTAAACGTATTTCAACACTAAATCGGAAATTCTTTGTAATGTCATTCAGAATTTTTTCATATTTCGATTCTGCGACTTAAATTATGGGTAAGTGCAAAGTTTTATATAATCTCAGCAGCAGTTTTTTTAATTAAAATTTAAAATTTTAACTCCGCAATGTTATTTGATTTTGGTATATATTTATTAATATGTCTTTTTCAATTATACTTACTTGATTTCTTCTTTAGTAATTTGAGCTCAATCCAAATAAAATTTACATATTTTTCTGATTTATTTTAAAAATTTGTATTTTTAAATCATTTTTACCATTTAAAATATCAATCTGTAAAATTTTTAACAACATCTTAAAAAATTAGATATTTAAAATATATCCGAAGATATACGTGAATTTATGTATTGAATGGTTTTGGAATTTGACATCTTTATTATGAGCGGTAATAACGTCAAATGTGGTTTGTGCACTTTGCAAAAATCTTCAATAAATTACCAATATTCTTTCTAACCCTAAATTTTCAAACAAATTTTTACAAATAATTATTCATAAGAAAATTATTATCATTTTTACTAATGATACGCTATAAATATTTATTAAGAATATATGGAAAGCGGTTTTTCAAATTATAAGAATATTAATCAAAATTTTAATGTATTTTTTTCTTTCTTATGTTTGTAAAAGTAAATTTCTACCTTCACCATGTTATACACAGCTATTTTTATTTTAATTTCTCTTAGGTCAAAATTTTTAAAACTGAGAAAAATCATAAATTGTAGGTGATTAATTAAAATGATTCAGTATTTTGAAATGCGAACTTACTGTACGAAAGGTATATTAACTTAATAACATATTAGTATTGTTACGAATTTCACATTTATTTAGAATTATAATTAAAATTCCTTTTTATTTCTCCGTGCAACGCAGACGATTTTTGAAGAGAAAGCTACGACGAAAAAAATAAATAAATAAATAAATAAAAGAGCGTGTGCATTTAATGCTTAATAATAAATATCTCGTAATTACTGTTCCCACCCAGAAAAATCTAGAAAAATCGAGATAGCTTATAAAAGCCAAATCGAAACACCTCATCTCAGTTGTTGCTGTTGTAGTAGTTGTAGCTGTAAAAGCGAACTGCTGTTTGTTTACTTAATGCTGTTATTGATTGTAGCGATTTCGATGTGAGATGGAATTATTTTATCTGTTTTGAACTGAGTTTCTGCTAAACGTTTGAGATATTGTGATATTGTGCGAATATCTCTGAAGAAATATTTCAGCATTTTGATTTATTTCTTGTGGAAAGAATAAATTTTTGTTAACTTTTTACGACTAGTGCATTCAATCCATAACGAACCCGTACGCACGTAACAGTACTTTATGAACTGAAATTTTATTGATTAATGATGAGTGAATTAAACTTTTTTTATTGCGTAGTTCATATAATAGCTTTAATGTATAATTAAAATAAACAGTAAATTACTATTGCTGTTTCAAAGCCTTACGTACGGAACAACTCGGGACACTAGGCATTCCGAATTATGTTACATTTATAATATTGGTGTCAGTTTCTAAGTTAATACTCTTAATGAATGTTAAAATGTGCTGTAAATGGATGTCAAAGTATAAATATAGATTCTAGCTCTTCACGTAAGTAATAGTCAGAAACCGGAATATGTGTCTTTTTATGGCTAAATCCAAACAAATACAGGAACTTGATTTATTTGAGTATGGCAAAGCATTCGTGGTCTATCTGCCTAAGGGATGGGATGCCTTCGTGGAGGACTTTCTAAAGGAAACTGACTCGCATACACGTTACACAGCGGAAAAACTAAGAAAACATCCATGCAGTCCCTTTCGCGCGATTTGAGCCTCGGACCGAACTGCAAGCGTTCAGCGACTTTACCGCTCAGCCGCTGGCGGTCAGTACAGCAAGGGAATATTCAAAGAACTAAGATTCTTTATTACACGTGTATAGACATTTAGTAAACGTATAAATTACTGATATTCAAATCTGAAATATTTTAATAATCCAAGCTTTGTTCTTCATTAAAAAATTTGACGTTGCTTTAATTTAAAACTCAACCAAATTAAATTTCTCAAAATTTATGATTCTGTCTTCTTTTCCAAAATCTCATCGCATTTTTTTAGGTTATTTGAATATGGTGAGGCATACAAGAGCTATTGGCCTAAGGGAGGGGATGTTTTTGTGGAGGGACTTTGTAAGGAAAACTCGTTCGAATTCACATTACACATGGAAAAACTACCAAAATGCAGCCAGTGCGTTTACCTGGGTTTGAACCTGGGAAAAACTGTTAGCATTCAATGGTCTTTAACCGACCGGTTATTTTTGGGGCACGCTTAAATTAGGAATGAGGTTATTAGTCGGTAATTTATTATTCGATTTGTAAATATTTAAAATATTATTATATTCTCAGACACAAACAGTTGAGTTTAACTTTCGTTAACGTGTTACTTTGTAAACGACCAAACCGTACTGCAGATTGAATGTTCAGTTACAATTGCTGTTATTATATTCTTTTAGTGGTTTTGGAATCTATGTTAAAGACGAGACGATATTTCCCATGTGTTTTTGGAAAATTAAACAGGGGGTTAGATTTTTAGATCGGTGACATTGGATTTATCTTACAATCTGAGGTATCAAAGCAATTCTGTAATTTTAAGCGTTAGACTAAGTAGTTGATTTAAATAGTCCAGAATTGAGCAGACGACTTTTAATCTTACCTTATTCAATTCGAAACCGTTACTTCAAATGCGATATCTTGTGTGATATTTTATCTTCTCAGCGGTCAATAACGACTTCGTAGAGCTGCTTCTACCCGAATTTTGTGTAGTCAGGCATTCCACATATTCACCGGATTTGTCTTCTTGCGATTATTTTTACATCTTCGAAATTCAGTTGCCTCTCAAATGAATGTATTTTGTGACATGGAAGAGATGAAAGAATGGCGACATCTACTGTTAAAACCATGCCAAAAACAAACTTCTAAAAGCCATTCCTTTAAATACCTGTCGCATTTACATTAAGACAGAAATTTGCATCACTGTAACGTTTCTATTTCTTTAAATGACTTACTGTGACTATAAATTAAAACTCTGATTACTTGAACAAGTCGAAGTTTGAGATAGAATTATTTTCGGAACTAGGAATTCGAAAGTAAGTGAATATTGAAACTTAGTATTCGAAGCTGAAACTAATTCGAAATTTCAGTAGTCTTTTATGGGTGTGTATCTTTAGTTTTGGCTTACTGAAAGACTATACTAATTTACCATAAAAGTGAAGATTCTATGACACTTATCCCTTAGCGCATAGATTCAAAATTAAGTACTTTATAACGTCTTGTATGATTGGCTATCATAGAGCTTGATGTTAGAAGACTGTTTCCTGGATAATCACTAAGTCTCTAAGGTAATAAGAATAACAGACGGATGAATAGAATAGTACTAAGAATAATAGATGGTTAATAGTAGATTAAATTAAGTCTTTAAGGTAAGTCAGGAGAAGGGTGTAAAAGATTTTTTATTAACTCAAATAAAGTTATCATACGGCTACTACTCGTGCTTACAAAAGCCATCACTTTTGACATGACTCAAAAGGTAAAGAATAACTTGATGAAGTTAAGTATAGCCTAAGGGCTTCACAAGTTAACTATCGCGCAAATTGGGTCTGACCCGAAAATCGGCGTAAACAAGCCTAATAACAGGAACAGCTCAGCGCCACTGAATTATAATCGCTTGGGACTCACAAGTTAGGAAAGTGGCCTTCAAGCAGGCAGAACACGCTCTGATTTCATCCAGGTTCCACGTTCAGCTAGTCGCCGTGATTAATATGCTAAATGCATGTTGTTTTCCGGCTATCTTAACGTAATCGCCTCAGCGGGCGCTTGAAATATGGTGATTACTTTATCAATGAATCCAAGAGAACAGCTAGGATGGATGAAGGGTGAGTAATTGATGCATAAAACAGTCTTATAAAAGTCCTAATGGCTATGCAGATTACCTTTGATAACAATAACGATGACGGCATATCAAATCAGAGGTCATGATCGCATATATAACACAGTTTGGACTGTATTCATCCAAAAGTGCAGAACAAAATACTTTACAGTAAAATAAATAATAAATGAAGACATAAGATTATATATAATTAGTTGCAGAAGGCAGTCCATACAAATCATAGGTGTTAAAGTTCAGTAACAGGAGCTACATAGCACAACGAGCAGAGGTCGGGGTCACATGGGGGGTTCACCCACCCCAGCGCGTAACTGAAGAATCTCTCTGGAATCTGCAGAAACTATGAAAATAAAATACATTAATATAAAGTAGTGTCATAAGCTATGCAAGAACCTTCATCAGTTAAGTGGGAAAGTCCTGGTTTTCATTGAGAATGAAGGCTGCATGAGGGCATGCTATCTTCATTGAGCACTTCATAGTGAAAAGTTCGAAAAAAATTCATATGGTCACAATTTTGAGCACTCTCGAAGAATTTTTTGTTAGCTTTCCTGAGAAAGTTATCCAATCTATCCAATTTGAAATTAGCATGTAGAAGTTTATTTCGACAAAATAGTGTGCATTAGTGCTGATTTTTAAAAATATGTTTTCACAACTTGAAGCTTGTGTATGTCTGAAGTAGTAGCAGTAGCCCAAGCTGGCGAAGTATAGGTCATCAAAGATCTAATACTAGAACTCTTTCTTTGAAAGATCAAGTTTTAAGTATCTTCCTATGATGGGAAGGAGGCGCTTCATGACTTTAATGCTTTGCTTCTCACATGATCAATGTGATGTGTCCACGTGATTTTATCCTCCAACACCTTCCTTTAAATAATAATTTATTCCTACCTCATTTTAATACACGCGCTCTTATCAATTTGAATTCTGGCAAGAAAGTGCGAATTGAGAGGAAGAGCGATAGGAAAGTTCCTTAAACATAAAATAACAATTAATTAAATTAAATAAATCCCACAATTTAGAAAAATAAAATAAGCTGTAAGAATGTGAATTTTGACTATATCCCATCTTTTAGTGAAACTATATGAAAAATAGGCCTTCCTGAAAAAAAAAGAAGTAAAATTTCAAATGAATTTGACGGGAATACAAAATGCATGGAATTATAACTGACGAAAAAAACTGAATATTCTTTTGGCAACATTAAAATATAAAAATTTCTGAAAGAACGAAATTAGAAGAAAGGATAACAGTTTGCGGAAAATCCGCTTCAAATAATTTGCTTGTTCATGGCGAAAATCTGGTCGTTGAAACCGCATTTTGCTGAAGTTTTTCATGAGCGCGATGCGTCAAATATTCCAATGACTTCGTGGGTTCATTGCGATCTGAGACGTTATGTTACTCCTCCTCAAATCAGTGGCGTCCTTGGGATATCACTCATTGAGCCTAAGTGGCTAAGGAGAGCCTGAGAGAACTCCCCCTTATTCTCTCAAGGGATATGACCTGAGCACAACCATCTTTAGAAATTTCTAGAACCTTTCACAAGGCGTCCATATCAAGCATGCCTCTGTGCAGGACTATTGTTAAGTCCTACCCTTAAGGTGACAGAAGACAGACTTATCTTTCGAAAGAAAATCATGTAAAGAAGTCGGGCGAGAATCGTACAGTGAGGATCCTAAAACCATTGCTACCTCAGAAAATTAATATATATATATATATATTAACCTAAGGTCGACGAACAGTCATTTTTGAGGCGAACTCGTAGGTCAAAAGAGAACTAAAGCGATGGAAAGTAGTAAAAGTTGTAAGAGAAGGGGAAATGAAGCGGTTGGGGAAAATACGCTTGTAACGTCCGTCAGAGATAATGAGCAGAACCTTGAAAGGAAACTCTCTGGCAGCGCTGGGAGGTAATCCTTTATTTCAGCGCTTACCACATTTGGCTGTTTATTGCACTTTTCGGTTTTGTTCGACTGAATAACACTGCTTCGGAAAAGTTTTGCAAACATACAATTTTGCGAGGAGTATTTTAAAAATCATCAATAAAATTCTCCTAAAAGTTTAAGTCGGGGAACAATAAGCAGCTAATTCTCTAAATCCAAATTACGTTAAAATATTTTTTTTTCCTGTTTATAATTTAATTAGTCAGAGAAGAAATAAACATTATAATTCCTAAAATAAATTACTAAAAGTAAAAATATATTAAAAAAAACTTTTTTTTAAAAGAAGTTTTATCTCAGTTACTTAACATTTGCATTTAGAAACATTTTCTTTAATTACAACAGCACTACGAATACTCATAAAAACCATCAGTTGGCTACACTACAAATTAAATGTATTTTAATTTATATCGATTAGCTACGTAACTAAAAAGTAAAATAGAGTTTTAAATTATTAAAAATCGAGTTTATAATTTTAAATAGGTTAATAACAGAGGGATTAAATTTGAAAGATAAAGATCTCATGCTTTGCTCACTGACAACTCTTCGAGAACAGGCTATGAGTATGGGAAGGTGAATTAAAATTCTTATACTTCGAGCTATGGCAACACTAGTTCAAGATTATTTCCATTCATAGAAGGCCTGATGGTGTCTACGAATTTATTTTGTCAGAAGACTATTTAACTTCTACCGCCACCAGAAATTTCTGGTGACTGCCCCCCCCCCAAAAAAAACGTGTGATTTCATCAGCATTTAATAATATAAATAATATTCCTCATGTAAAGCTATAATTATTATAGCAAACTGCAATTTTCACGAATATTCATATACTTATAGAAATACATTTAAAATAGCCTTCCAGGTGGGAAAGTAGTTACACTTCGCGAACTTGACTGCTGTATAAAGGGCTCGCGTTCGAATCTCGCAAGGATATAAATTATCTGCTCCTTCATAGGAGGCAACAGTGGCTGACCTATTAGATGTCTCCATATTAAAGTGACTACCGCCTATGGCCAACACTTATAATGCCTAGTGTCCGCTATTGGAAAAAAATAAAATAAAATACAGTATATAATCTGAAAGGTTTCAGATTTTAAATCACGCCCAAAGGGAAGTTTTTTCAACAATTTGTGTGTTACCTTTATTTATTAAATATCTTGTTCTTCGCACTTAAACCATAAAATTCAGTTCAAGAGCAATATCGCAAAATAATTTTAAAATGAGTCTATCTTTAGAATTTCCGATACACAGTTACACGCGCTGGAGATAAAAAGTTTTCTTTTTTTTTCCCTACCCGTAGTGCCACTGCTTGCTTTTAAATCGTTGAAGTTTGTTCATAAAAAATTCGTTAAAGTTTTACAAAATATGAGATAGATAATAAAACAAATTCCAAATTCTAAATTTGGGCTCCAAATGCCCATATTCGCAGGAGGATTACGTTATTCAAAATTGGATGGCTCTAGGTACCGTTGTTTTATTACATTTGGAGAAATATACATGCATTTATGCAGATTCTTCATTATTTAATTTCTTTAACAGTTAGTGGCAACAGTTTGAAAACTGATTCCGACTTTTAATGTTTCCAACGCAAAATCGCACAACGAAAGCAACAGTGCTTCAGGGACAAAGCCCCTTTGGACTAAAAGTCCACAAAAGAAATTTAGTTTTGAAAATTAACGCTTTTCTAAATAGGTTTGTAATTATTTAAAAAAAGTTCTGCTGGGTAATGCATTTTTACGCAATCAAATCCCCAAACTGAATTTTTTTATAGTAGTCTATGAAGACATAGGTTAAAAAACGTTTTAGCTAACCAGGATAGATCTTGGAATAAAACTATAAATATGCTGTGTGCATAATATATTGTCATTACTTGAAGTTTACTTTTATTTTCAGTCTTTTGTTAATTTTACGGTCGCTTCCATTAAGAAGCAGTAATTTTTATGAAGTATTTTTTATTTAGTTCGAAGGCATCTGCCTCTTACGATGAGCTCCAAAATTGGCTCTCATTGGCGAACTTGATATTGTCGCCAAACCAGTTCGGACCATCTGCCGCCATCAAAAGCGTGATAGTGTTGTTCTGTTTCAGAAAAGAAGAAAGGGCTGTTCAAGTTGGGTTGCAGTTACAGTTCAGTGTTTATAGTCTTATAAATTTAAAGAAACGGTAAAATTTTTCAAGATTTTAGCTGCTTTAAGATGAAGGCATCGATCTGAATTCCTGGTTAAGAATGGATTATTATTTCATTTAATTACATAAGGTAATTTTTCTGAATGATTTTTCTACTTGGTATATTGCTGTAGGTATTAATTTAAAATAAGGTACAATATTTATCGAAAATAAGACACTATTTTTCGCTGTATATAAATTAAAAAAATTTGGTAATGTTTTATAAATGATTATTTTGATACCTGCATATCTCAGTGTTTGAATATAATCGTAATTCAAGCCGTCCCAAATAAAGATAAGTTAAAATATTTTAATTTATCATTTAGTTTTTATCATTAATTTAATTTAGTTTATCAATTACTTTACGTTTTATTATTTATTAATTTATTCATTGAATTCTGCTTACTTTACCTGACGTCGTTCCATAAGGTTCCGGAGTTGCTAATTTTGAGAAATAAATGCTGATTATAGAGTACAGAATAATTGCATTATTTAACTACTAAATAAAACACACAGTTAATTATCGCATATTTAAAGTGCGTGTCTACCGCTAATTCTAAATTATATAGTTATGCGATTTACCTATTTTTAGATGGTTATTTGTTTATTTTTTTAGACAGCGGCACTAAAATTAGTTGTTTTTTTAATCATTTCTTTTCCCGCCATTTTATCACATGTTCGGATTTAAAAATAGCGTTTGAGTGGCGCCATTCAAAAACGAAATAAATAACTAAAAATGGTAGATCGCATACCGCATGAGTACCACTATGTATATCTTAGCAATTTCAGTTTCAATCATCCACTACATTGATTATAGTATACCTGAAAATAAAGAGGTAACAATGTATCAGTAGTTTTTCCTAATTTTTTTTCCTGTACCATAGCAAAATATTATACTTTATGACCTTTAATTCTAATCAGACACTGTTGCACTTATTGAATATTCACTTATACTTTTATTTCTTAAAATGTAAAAGAATTATAAAGAGGGTCTAATATTCACTGAGACCTTATTTTTGAGTAAGTACAGTATTCAAGTATTTTTATGTATTAAGATCAGAAAATGAAACATTAATAAATATTATTTCTCAATATTATTTCTAAACAAGAAATTTATTAAAGTGCATTAATATTAGCTACCAAAATTTAATCACTCAATCAAAAACTTTTCAAAGTAAAATACATTTTACTCCAAATACTCTTTTCGAAATAAAATACATTTTACTCTGTTTCATATTCCAATTCTTTTTTTCGTACAAAATATATTTGAATGATGAATTGTTTTATACCGGTTTTAGTAGGACTTCTTTATAAACGATGTTCTTTATTTGGATACGCAGTAAAAGTTGAAAACATTTCATAATCTTGATATGATGAAAGTTGGCAATTTAAATTTCGCTGTTAAGAAAATATTATTCAAAATTTGTAAACATGTTATAGATCGTACTTTGGTAGTGTTTATTGTAGGCGGCTTTCTCTTATACAACGGGCTTATGCGTAAAATTTGTATCCGTAAACTTTTTACTTCCGACTCATTTATGCTTGGTTGCTATTTTTCGGGGACTGCTTGTATATAGTTGTTCTGAAAAAAGATGTAAGAAAGGGTAGAGTTTTAGAAGAAAACAATGTTTTTTTTTTCCTCTCTCTCTTTCAGTGGCGAGCCCAAACCGTCCGCAGACGTTGGCCACTACTAAGGACAGAAGCGGTGGTCATTTTGTTATGGAGGCACCTAATAGGTGGGCCGCCTTTGCCTTCTATGAGGGGGATGGACAAATACACCCAGGCCTTCTCCAGGATTCGAACTTGGGCCCTTTGATATTGCAGTCGGGTCCCCTAACCACTATTTAGGCGGCCAAGAAAGCAATGTAATAATTAAAGAGAGCGAAGAAAATATTGTATTTGATATGGTGATTAGAGAAGCCGGCTAGCCTAGCGTTCGGCTCAGGTTCGAATTTCGGAGAACTATGAATGTATTTTAATTGTCTTTCGCCCTCGGGCGACTAGTGGCCGAGATAAACAAAGGTAGTTAAGACACAGGTTCATATCCCGGCGAACAGGCTGGCTGCGTGGGCGTTTTTGTGGCTTCCTCCATGTATTACGTGGATATGTGTCTAGTTTCCCTGAAGACGTCCTTCACGAAAGCATCCTTCTTTTTAGTAAGTTAGCCGTCGCGTGCTTTGCTGTAATCAAATAAATTAAATCTTACGGATATAAAATCGCTGGCATCCCTGTAGATAAAGTTCTCAGCGGTGAGAGACTAAATAAAAAGCGGCTTCAGCCATTTCCGACGAATAGTGAAATAACAAATGTCCGGTAGTTGCATTTAATAGTGAAATAATCAGAAATAAACAAATATAACCATAACAATAATATCAAAAATAAGCATATATAATAATAAAAATAATCACAAAAAAAAAAAAAATCTGAAAGGTTTCAGATTTTAAATTTCGTCCGAAGGGACGTTTTTTTTAACATTTTGTGTATTAGCTTTATTTATTAAATATCATGTTCTTCGAACTTAAATCATAAAATTCAGTTCAAGAGCAATATCGCAAAATAATTTTTAAATGAGCATATCTTTAGAATTTCCGATACACAATCTCCCGCACTGGAGACAATAATGTTTTTTCTGTACAACGTTGCCATTGCTGGCTTTGAAACCCTCGAGTTTGCTAATGAAAAATTCGTTAAAGGTTTATAAAATATGAAACCGATAACAAAACAAATTCCAAATTTGGGCTTCCAGATGCCCATATTCGCAGGAGGATTACGTTATTCAAAATTGGATGGCTCTAGGTACCTACCGTTGTTTTATCACAATGCCAGAAACATACATACATTTATGCAGATTCTTCATTATTTAATTTCTTTAAATATATATAATACCGGCAATAACATTTGGCGGCAACAATTTGAAAAGTGAAACAACGCTTGTAGTGAATCAAGGCAAAATGCCAAAACGAAATTAATAGTCCTTCTGGGCAAATTGCCCCTTTGGACTAGTAAGCATATATAATTGTAACAAATTGATTATTATAAATTAATTTGGAGTTAAAAGTAGATGCTTATAATTACAGTTTAACAAACAAGCATACGTTAGAAATTTTTGCAACTAGCTAAAAATTAACTTCTGACCCACGCGCCAGGAAAGCAGTTAGTTTATGGTTCTTCAATCCCAAATATTCGGGCTCAAGAAGTCTTTTACCTGTTATTTAGACTCGATGCTTACTTTCAATTTCCGTGAGCCAAATCCCATTCCCTGCACTTTTAACATTTATGAAACCAGTTCATCGGTATTAGTAGAAGAGTTAATGAAAATGAGGAAAAATCTCGTTCTTCTTCTTCAAAAACACACTTTATTAAATCACAACAATAGTTATATTATTTTTAAGTACTAAAAAAAGATCTGAAAATCTGAACAAATTATTTTAAGCTTGATTTGTTATTCAACCATCGTAATTCGCTGTCTGTTAAGTTTCTGTCTCTGTCTGTCTGTCTCATTTTATTAACAATTAAAATGCTCCAATCATTCTTTTTATTAAATAGATTTAGAAAAAAAAAAGGTTTAGTGCTATGGCATGAACTATGCATAAATATTTTTCTAATAATTTAAAATTTTAAATATATAATATCAATATACTGAAAAATTAATTGCGAATATCAACCTCTTTTAATATTTGGAACTCCTGGGATTTTCCTTATCTTGTAATACTGAGTCTTTTCCAAATCCTAGTTCTATGCAAATAAAGCTGCAGCCACCTTAAGTTGATGTACACTGCGAAAAAAAAGGAGGGTCAGTTCTATTTCTCCCGTTCTAATGGGATCTTTCAAATAGTTCTAATAGTTCTTTACCTTTATTATTATTAATTGCTATCTGTTAGAATAATGCTAGATATAAATCTAATGTATATCCTAAGTTGCGCAGTGTACCTGTGAAATTACACTAGCTGGGACTGATTGAAATCACTATGTATTTTTCGTTTTTTACAGTATTATTTTAGGCAGCTACCCGCCCAGGCAGCATTTGAGTAAACTACTAATTTAAAAATTATATTTGCACCGAGGATAGTATATTCAAATTGAAACCCAAAAAACTCTTAAAATTTTACGTGAAAAATTTAAATTTTTACCTCTTTCTAAATTTATGTTAATTTATGGCTAGACATTAACTTCTTAAACTATCATCATTTAAAAGTCTCAGAAATCATATGAATTAAGATATTAATAATAACTTAGGGAAAGGTTCATTGATTAATATTTAGAATTAGATCGAAAATCATTTTATTGTTCTAGTCATCGCGTTATATTTACGAAAGCAACAAATGCATGCTCATTGTCATCATTCTCCAAGAGGTCAAAAGTCGTCTGCTCCCGCCGAAATCTAAAATAATAAATTTTCATGAAGCTTAACCCGCAATTATGACAAAGATCTTTATTTAAAAAATTAGCTTATTTAAAAAATTAATATCTTCCCTTATAAGGTCTTAAAAAATTGTATTGTGATACCTCAAACAGATATGCTGCTTAAAAAGTGTGAGCTTATAACTAACAGAAATAGAAGCATTTGGTGCTCCAAATTTATTGGTACTTGTGGTTAAAAGGTATTTGTTTGCAAATATATTTTAAGGTATTTGTAATGAGTAATATTTATTATTTTTTGTAATTTGCAATTACAAGTTAGGCAAGATATTTGTAATTTGCAATATTTAAAGGTATTTGCTGCTAAAAGTACGTATGTATCTACATACTGCAATTATGCTTTTCGTTTTAGGGTTATACATTACGATTTTTGTTTATAATTGTTATCATTTTTCTGGTCCTGATAAATGGCATCAGTATAAACAGAATAGGACAATCAAGTAGCAGACTAGGTACCATGACGATAGAAAAACTAGACATTATTAAGAAAGTGAAATATATAATATTACACATAAATAAAATAAGTACTTTTTGAAAGAATCAAGGAAGTTAAAAGAATAAACTTAATGACAACATTATCTTTAGCGGACTGCAACTGAAATTATTTAGAAAAAACTCATTCAGTCGTTAAATTTCAAAATTAAGAAGCATAGAAAATTCTGCTTAAAGGTTTAATAGATGACATTTTATATGAAGGTTAAAATTAATAGACGGAAGATTTTTTTTTGTACTTTTGTGAGAGCGTCTCTTTTTTGTTTTTATACAAATTGCATTGCTTAGTGGACATATTTTAAGGAAGCTGTTGCTATAAACATGTAAGTTTGCTGTAATTACCTATGGTACTGATTGTCTTGGGTCCGATTCTCTCGTACGAATCCACTGTTTGTGTTTTTACTTTCCCTTGTGAGTACAAACGAAGAACATTCTTTAGTACAAAGTCGATCTACCCCTGCCGTGCATCTGGGAAATATTTACGATGATAAGAATATGACATTTTTGATGGATTAGCCATCTTCAGCGAATGCTTATTTAGCAGGTATTTCGCCTGCTTAGAAGAAGAGTAAAATTTTACATAATATTCGACTTGTTTATGAGACAGGCTTGAGATGAAAAGGTTTTGGGATGATTTCACTTCTTCTTGATACCTTTTTGTCGCTGCATTTAAAAATGACACTAAAAAGTGTCTATCAAGCACCTTTTTTTTCCTTAAAAAACTTGACTTTTTTCATTACATGAAAGATACATCAACACCGTTTGTTTACTATAACTGCAACACACAGTTTTAATTTATTATCAGAGATAGGTGAATATTCAAATAATTAGTATTTAAAGTAGTAGCAAATAAAAAGTATTTAAAAAGCCAAAAAAGTACACCAGCGTAATTTAAAATTTTACATTAATTTTTTTTCTTCCAAAGTGCTAGTTTTCTAAGGCCTTAACACTCGGCCACTAAAAACTGGTCATGTATGCCACTATTCGGTTTCTTCATGATTCAATGTTATGTGATTATTGTTTGATGTATATTTACCCCC
The DNA here is from genome assembly GCA_000611955.2 of Stegodyphus mimosarum. NCBI lineage: Eukaryota > Metazoa > Arthropoda > Arachnida > Araneae > Eresidae > Stegodyphus > Stegodyphus mimosarum. The sequence continues at coordinate 285,489 of KK115000.1, read as the reverse complement.
CCCGGTGTTTTCTAATTTTGGTGGACTTTTTTCCATATTGTTTGGAATCAGCATTATATATTATAATCCCATACCAGTCTTAATCGAATTAGGAATTTCAGTTTCAGAAGCAAAGAAATATTTTAAATACATTAACATTTTTCTTCCAACCTCGAATGCTTGTAATAGCATAAATTAACTCCAGAGTAAATTTAGAACTAAACACCGCAAGTTTTTAAGCAATTCTTGTGGTGTATTTGCGCAATGAATCGTAAAAAATAACGAGGTTCTCCGTCTGAGATGGAAATCCCAACCGGTATTTAAAGTGCGTCACAAATACCAAGGTCTTCATTATTCTTCTGGTTTAGCTTTGGGGGTTAATTAAGGAAACGTGAAAACTAGGACTTTAGTTATTATTATTTTAAAATTAAATTACCTTGCCTTGGTTTTTTTTACACTTGTAAAAGATTAGATGCGACTAATAGATTTTCGATGATAGATTTAGACAGACTAACGAACATGGCCAAATGGGAATATGAGATACGTATTTCATGAAAATCACCTTACTGTGCAGTACAGTTAATTCGGCATTATAGCAGTATGGTGGGGTGCAAATCGTGAGGATCAACAGACTACTTCAGTCCAAGAATATGTATGCTGCTTCGCGCAGTCTAGTGTTCTAAATGAGTGGAACTGTCTAACCTCCCAGATAACACGATCGAAAGACTGGCCTGACATTATATTTGCTACAGTAAACAAAAGTGCAAGATTGGTTCCTGGTATCCCATCTTTCCCAACCACAAGATTATCACCTTCTCAATAGAAACCATATCCTTTTATCGAATAAAATGTCACTTTAAATTTTCTGTGGAGGACATATATAATTCTATAGCTATCTGAGGCCCACTCATTGATACACCTCAGTAACTTCATAATGTCTCAAACAGAGTGTGAAGATGCATTTACATCAGACTTCCTATATACGAGCTTGATTGGATGGCATGAGACGCATTTATAGCCAGATATCTGTAGGCAAACGTAGATATCTACAAGCAAATTGTATCTCTGGTAAACATATTTATGGACAACTTGTATCTGTAGACAAAAGCCTATAGATGCAAGTCACTTGTCCCAATCAAAGGCACTCCGTGGTAGCCCCTGGCTCTCACTGCAAAGCGTGTCGGAGCTGTCAACAAGAAGACACAAGCAACAACAGATGAAAATGCTAAGAAATCTGGCTGGAAATTCATACTGGAATATCGTCGAGCGACAAGCCAGAATAATAAGTACAGCATACAAGCTTCTAAATTAATCTCCTGGCATTCAGTTCTGTTGCCGTACTATTGACACTTGTAAAGCAGTGCTTAAAGCAGCTTGCAACAATGGTTTTCCGGCTCCCTCCTTAAAGTTTCTCTATTGCGAAACGCCCGAACGAGTGCCGAAGTTTCCACTGTGGTTCTGGATTCGATCTTTACAGCCGACATACGTAAATTCTCTGCTCGCCAAAGAGAAGCAAGAAATGCATTCACACAGTACAACTGCGAACACGAGCTATGTTCTGAACTGCCCCCATCGACATCTGAGAAAGACAATATTATAAATTCATTAGCTGCAAAAAACGCGCCTTGTCCATATAGAGATAAAAATTTAATTCTTAAAATAGTACATAGTGTATTTGTTGAGGTTTTGTACGTGTCTTTGTACACTTTCAAGTGTGGGTTCAGAATTTTGAGGTGCAAACATATGACATTTCATTATTCTTTTCCAATAACGGTATAATTTTCTACTAAAATAGATTGTAAGATTGAAAATGATGAAAAATGTCTCTTTTGTACACAACAAACCAGCAAACCAAATTTCCTTTCGAACCCCTTCAGTTTCTCATGGGCTCTCTCATCATTTAGTTTTGAGAATTGAGAGTTTTGCCAGTATAATTAGCCACACATCATCAGCAAATAATAATGTAAAATCTTGTTAATTTCATTTACAAATTTCAGAATAATTTTGCAAATCTAGAAAGATCACAAAGGCAAGTTTCGAGGATCAGTTGTGATTTGCGAACCACAGTTAGAAAAACGCTGCAGTCAACTGCTCGACAAGATCACTGCCTGGGGATAAGGCAGTATAAATTTCTGATAAAAAGGATCGATATTCAGAAAACAAACAAACAAAAATATAACAATTATACTAAAAAAATCATTCTTTATTCTCCCAGCCGTTTGAGAACTGAAGGCAGTTGAAATAAAAAAAAGTTGTGTAATGGATATTCAAGCCATGTTAATTAGCAATTCTTATAATTTCTGATTTTGTGCCTGAAAAAAATTAGAACATATTAACCGTCTTAAAATTGGTAAACTTTACATGCCAGCTATCCCGGTTCAAGTTTATGCTACTTTGAGCAAATTTAAAGAGTTACAAAATGAATTATTTTGCTTGTAATTTCTTAGTTAAAACAGTATTCATTATTAAATTCTCAGCTAGCCCCTTGAAATACATAAGCGTATCTCTATCAAGTTTATACTTAATACAAAATATATTATTTTTAGCTAATCGAAGCTTATTAAATATTTTACTAATAGAAGATTAGCTCTGTTGGAACCACGTAAAGGTATGATTTGTTTTTATAGAGCATTTCCATCCATAGCTTTGAAAGTATTTTTATATAATTCTTTACGTTATTCCAAGAAACGCTTAAATGTATAACTAGAATTAATAGTTAATGAAATAAATTATGCAGTCTCAGATTTCAAATGTTATGTACATCACAATAAAAAGGTTTTTCGCCCCCTTCCCCCCAAAAATTCTGCTAACCATTAGTTTACTGTGATCAGTCTTTAATATTGTTTATAAACGTTTATTTCCTATTATAGGTGGTTTTGAAGATTATCCATTAAATTTGCGTTCGAGAATTCCTTTATTCAAATAGTAAGAGATGGAAGACACGTCGAGTGCTTCATCAGACAGTGATAATGCTCTCTTGTCTCCCAAAGACCGATCACGAATCGGCTGCAGCGTGGCAACACAAACACCCGAAATGCCGCGGCACGAGATGAATCTTCCTGATTCGTCGAAACCAAGTCCTGTTACTAATAACATAGATTCTTCCATTATGGTGTACAAATTAGATCCTCAAAAGTCAATATCAGAACTGGAACGAGAGGCAAAGAATCTCGCCATTCCCGATGTAGTTGTGGAATATATTAAAGATTCTTACCATAGGCAAGAAGATAATGAAAACGGCGTTACAAATCCTGCCTTCGAACCGCAAGATCTCATTGTCGTAAGAACACCCTCTTCTGTTAGTTTAAGAGAGGATATCAATACTGAAAATGCAATGGCATTGTCTCCTCTAAACAAAGACACTCAGAGACTGTACTACAGCCTTCCGAGGACGCCGAAGAAACTAGGGAATGTGTCTGATGCTCCTGTGCACAGTCAACCATCCACTCCAAAACTGACGCCGAGACTTCTGACTGCTGTGGATCCGTCATTATCTGCTTCTTCGTCTTCGTTAGGATATCCTAGGTCTGTTCCTCCTTCTCCTAATTTCGGCTACCGGTCCTTGGAAAGTGAGACATCAGCTGTCTACACCATCATCGCCCCCGTTCGATATACTGTAAATGGGAATGATAAAGAAAGGGAGTTGGAATTACTTGCACAGTTGCAGGCACAACTGGAACGGGAGAAAGCAACGTAAGTAATGATTATTTCATTTTGTTTTATTAATTTTTATCTTCAATTTTGTTTTATTTTTAGTCCACAATCTTTTTCTTATAAAACTTTATTGCTAGGAATATTTTCAAAAATTGGCTGATTTTAACCAAACATGCAATACTTAGTCTTCAGTTCGTGTCTACAATATTCCCTACAGTCAATGCATTGCATATCAAATACAAATGATCTTTATTTCTCAGGTTACAAGAAAAGCATTTACAGGTCGCCTACCATATAATCAGAGGAATGCTGTTATCGGAAAATTTTTCCTTAACATGCTCTTCGTGTGTCATGTCCTCTGTTTTGTTATAGAATAATTCAAACAGTACTGTAAGCTGGCATGTATAATTTACAAATGCACGTTAGTACCGCCACTGAGGGAGGGGGTTCAAAAATGGACCAATGAGCTCCTATTGCTCTTATTGCGCTGAATCTTTGAAACTGTGCATATGAGAGCATATTAATGAAATAATAAAAACAAAATCAGAAGTAATGACGAGCAGGAATTTTGATGGCTTAGAAGTGTTGATCCATAATGAATAAGAAATTGGAGGCAAAGGTCACAATCACAAGTTTGCACATTAAATGTGCGTATATCGAAAAACTTACATTTTAGATTTCATTTTTGGTAAGATAGAAGGAGCAGACAGATAGCAGTACAGCTAGGCCAAAGCGTTGAAAGCAAGTGCGTTATGTTCGGGATGAAATCTTAATTTAGACTGAGTTAGTTTTGTTTGTCAATGCATTTTGATTGGATAGTTAATACTTCTGTAAAATTATTGTTGGCTGTTTGAGTTTTAGTTCCATTTACATCAGCACAATTATGTAAGAGTCATATGGCATGAATTAATCTAGAAATGACGCAGTGTAGAAAGAGGTTACTATTTTTAGAATTGAGAAGGGAAATTTACGTTGCTAATTGAATCTTTTACATATTATATGTTTTTCTTACATTAATATGTGTGTAACTGTGCATATGAGGGTTGCTGTTGAGGTTTTATTTTACATTTGTTTCGCACTTGTAAATGTATGGCGTATAAATGCTGCTATCATTTTAGAAGAAAATCATGTATTGCTTTCATTTTAAACGTTTATTTAATCGCAAACATTTCACTTTCGCGAAACTTATCACGCACTGGCTATTCGAATTATGTTCGTGTATGTTATGAATTATTATCTCAGTGCTTGCATTCCTTTGATTTTGAAAGTGTAAGTTTCAAAATATACACTCACGTTTGTGAAAATTGCAACACCAAGAAGGAATCGTCATAATTGAATGCAATTTAATACACAGTTGAGTGGTAGTGGTACAAATAAATGATTAAATGTTCAAAGCAAACAAACAAGAACAAGATATCAGAATCAGTATTTTGTGTGCCACCACGCG
>KK115000.1:263863-279623 GCA_000611955.2 Stegodyphus mimosarum | reverse complement strand
CAAACGCGCATCACTGTGCTGCTGTTACGCTGCACACGAGAGGCTACTGCACGATACGACAATCCAGCTTCACGAAGGCCGATGATTCTCCCTCGTTCAAACTCTGTAAGTTGTTCAAATCTCGCTCTCTTTCGTCGACGAGGCATAAGTACAGATTGAGTTAACGTTTACCACTAGCAGATAACCACCGATAACCATACACGCCTCGCTACAGCCGTCTATTTATTCGGATCCATCAGCCGTTCAGAGGGCGCTGCTCAGCATACGCATGCGCTACGGATTTGCAATTCTAACCATTTGCATATCATGCGCTACTTTGCATTTCCTGAAAATTTCAGCTCACTCGCGTAAGTCCTTCATGGTGTTGCAATTTTCACAAACGTGAGTGTACATTGTAAATGATCTGATTATAAGTGTTGTTAACATTAAAAGTTATATGTGAATAAATTAAATATATGCGTTGTGAATAAGATAAGTTCATTCTGCTTGAAGAATGTTTCTTGTGCATTTAAGAGCGAACAATTATCGATGTGAAATTTAACACATTAATTGTCTAGGAATGCAAATTAGGAAGGTTCACTTTGAATAACACTGTGCATTGGCTATTATTGTAGAACATCTTTTTCGGACTGCAATAAAAAATGCTAAGACTTCTACTATTTACATACGTAATTAGGCTTACATTTGATGTAACTCCCCAATGAAAATTTTCACAAGAAATGAACGATGCTTTAACTAATTTTTTGCAGGAAATTGCGTATCAAAACATTTTCAGCCATCCTGCTTAAAAGCGCGGGAAATGTTATGTGAAATGACAGAAATATTAACTGAATTGGTCCATTTTAGAAGCCACTTCCTCGGTGGCGATACAGATGTGCACTTACAAAATATGCAGTCGGCATGAGCCTTAGCATTGGGCGGGTCGTAATTTATAATATCGTAAATGAGTGACACAAAGATTGGGATTTCATACTGATCTTACACTTTAATCGTGTATTACGAAACCTAATGATAACCAAAATTGAGATTTTTCGTAAAACTGATTTCGATTTTAAAAAAATCAAAAATTTATCTAAAATTTACGTGACACAAAACTTTTATTGAACACTTTATAAGGTTTATGCTGCCTTGAAACGGTTAGTGTAACAGCATATGACAACAATATTATATTTTTAATTGATTTAGCAGTGCAACTGTTTATTCTGGTATTTTAATATAGCATTAAACATGCTGTATTAAAAACGTTAAAGTTAAACGACGCTTGCATTTAAATATGAAATCGCAGGATATCGGACAAGCAATTTTTTCTAAAAGGAAAGAGAATCTATCCATACTTACATCAAATAATAGCTACATACCGTAATTTGAGTGTTGGAATTCTGAAACTCTTAATATAACTCAAAGCTCAATATTTTCTTTTCTTTCAGAAATTACTTCTGGCTAACGTAACTGCATCTTGCTAAAAAATGGCTATTATGTCATGGATGTAAGATTTGAGCCTAGACACGCATAGCATTGTATGAGGAATGTTACGAATATTTTCAAATGATCTGCAGCACGCAATTTCCTTTTATTTCTTTAGTTAAAAGGGAAGTTTGAAATCAGATATTACCACATTCTGTTTTAACACAAATTTTCATTTGTAATTCAATAATTAGAATATGCGTTTGATGTCAGAGTTAGCTATTTTTATATATTACTACGTTGCAGTCATTTGAAAATTATTCGCCTATTATTCGAAATAAAATACACAAAGGTACTAATCAATGCTTATAAATAACCTTGTATCAACGGTGTGCAGTTAAATATAAAATAAAGTCACAATTTTAAATATAAATAAACTGCAGATTAAGAATTCAGATGAAAGATATAGTAATATAAAATGGTGCCGAAAGTATTTATGCGTGCAACAAATTAAATATGTTGTGAATCTCAAAAAAAGTTATGAAAATAACTAAAAAGCTGTAAAAGGAAATGTATGATGATGCTGATGACGATGACAGTAATAAAACTTCATAAAATAAAAAGAACACAAAACTTGACTTCAGAACATAAAACATGACGAAGAATCTAAAGCTAGTAATAAAAGCCATAAGAATCGACATAGCGTGGATATGTTTCCAGTTAGGGAGGTTAAACAATACATTTCTCTTAGCTGTAGGAGCGAAGAAGGGCGAAAAAGAAACATATTCCTTAGCGGCATTGTATGGAAACATACGAAAGCATTGAAAAATTCGAAAATTCAGCATAGAAAATTCGAAAAACGGTCCTGCAGGTTTATCTAGTGTTATCGTAAATTTACTCTGTTGCTTTCCAAATGTATATATCTAATAGTCGTACAGTCTGTTGTCTTTTAAATTCACTCTGGTTATGCTTATTTCTGCTATTTACTTTTAATTTGAACTGTATAATATTATTAAGAAATTTTGTTATTAACGAGTGCGATCCAGTAGGTTTATACATGATGCGTGGTCTTGGTCAAAACACTTTCTTCTTGGAAAAAAAATGACTCATCTCTCTCTCTCTCTTTACCTGTTTAGAGAAGTTATGCAAAATTCTAAATTAGATCGTAATAATTCCGTAATGCCTGTAGTAAATTTCAGAGAACAGTGAAAATTGTTTTGCAATAATTTAGTTAAAGAATCTGCATAAAGTGGTATGATATCTGATGACAAACTAGATGGTGTATATTTTATATCTTATTTAACGCAGTTTATAGCAATTCTTAAAATGTTTGAGTACATTTGTCATAATAGTTTCCAAATAAAGCTGCTTTTGAGAGATTTGATAAATTTATCAGTTTGTTCCGTATTTACTGGAAAACAAAATTTAGAATCTTGAAAGCTGTAAAAGGAGATATGTAATAATGTTTCAAAATATTGTTATTAATATTTGAAATTATTTTTGCATTCTGAAAGAATCTAAAATGAAGACAGAAGATATGCAGGGTGGTTATAAAAAACTCTCCGATATATGAAGGCTTAGCGGCCTATGCGCACAACCAATCGAAATGAATTTCAGATATTGTTATTTGAAGGCGTGCGCTCGAGATTGTGATGATTTAAAATAATAGCACTCTCTTGATTACGGTTAAAATAAAGAATTTTCGAAATTTTCGAATGCGTAAATTCATCAGTACATTGGAAAATCATAAATGGCGTTGGAACGACACATGTACGATGAAAATTCCTGGCGTAAAACATTTGCAATGGACAGCATTGTAAAGGGCCAATGACAACATAAGAGAGGAGAGGTAAGGGGGAAAACTTTTATTGGCGTTACAAGTTTTCAACATGTACATCGTTTCAAGATAGAGTTATTTCTCGTAAATTTGCAGTTTTGCGGGCCATCGCGATCCCCCGATCTCCGTTTCGATAGATTTTTGTTTCTGGGGTTATTTAAATCTAAGATGCACACATCAAATCAACAACAATCTCTCGCATTCAGTGCGTTATCATCTGCGAAGGTGGGCAAGCTGGAAACTTGTAATGCCAATAAAAGTATTTTTTCGCTTCGTATGTGTCTTGTGGTTTCATTTGTCCTTTACAATGCTGTTCTTTGCAAATATTTTACGCCGGCAATTATCATCTACGTCTGACGTTCTAACGCCATTCATGACTCTCGAATGCGTCGATCAGTTTGCTTAGGAAAAAAAAGAAGTATTGCCATTCGGAAATTTCGAATTATTTTCACTGTAATAACCGTAATGGTGTGAGCTCTATTGTGTTAAATCATCACAATCTCGAAACAAACCTTCAAATAACAATACCTGAAATTTCATTTCATTTGGTTGAGCTAATAGGCCGCTAGGACTTCATATAGCGGGGGCGTTTTTTTACGAATACCCCTGTATACCAATATCATACTGATCATATAATTCTTCCGAAATTTAGGAAACATATTGTTTTGAAAAGTTGTTTTTGCTTATCTTGTAAAATGTAGGTGTTGTTACATTGCTACTTTTTAAAAAAATTTTCGGTATAATAAGTGATTAATTCTTAAATTTTATAATTTTATTGCTACTTTTTAAAAAATTTTTCGGTATAATAAGTGATTAATTCTTAAATTTTATAATTTTCTCACAAAAAACATTCCTATATGTACCAAATACGTACACGAAATGTATACGAAATACGTATACGCAAGAAAGAGGAGTGAGAATACATCTCCTCTTTCTTTCGTATTAATCATCATAAAAGCTTATTCGTTCAAAATAAGATATGATTAACGAAAATGCATCAACAGCTTACTATAAAGGTCTCTTTATAAGTAAACAACATTTATATCAACAGCAAAGTAACAGGATCAAAGTAAAGTAATCGAGCTTAGTATAAATGCATTTCAAGTGACATATTACTTGACACTACAGTTTATAGAGAAAACACAACTGACGGACGTAAGTTACAATGGCTAAAAGCTAGATGACTGCGATTTAAATATCACATTACTCCTATGAAATTTTAAGAATTAATTATTTATTAATTGAGAAAAGTACTTATGGACAATTTTATTATCATTTAATTGTCAATGCTGTCAGGGCAGAGAGCTTTTATTGGAGAGAGATTTTTTGATTTTTGTTATTTCAAACTTTGTAAGTCATCTTTGGTGCATGGAGGTAAATAGATCTTTTTTGTCTCTGTTCTTTGGTGTTTTCTTCTAAGTTACCTTCTAGAAATACTGCTGTTCCATCTTCTGTTTTAGAATAATAAGAAATTACATTTGGAATTATGATTTGGGAACGTTTAATGACTTTGTTTTTAGAAATTGGCTTATAAGGATCTTTTCCATTTGAAGCTAATTTCTTCCAATAGTTGAATTTTGCTGTTCTTTTAAAATTTTTGTATATTGCTCTTTGTTTCGAAAGTATGTGATATGCATTCTTTCTTTCTTCTTCTGTTATGTCTTTTTAATGCCCTTTTTTCTTTTGCTTTTAATATTTTTAGTACGTCAATTAACTTTATTGATATCAGAAGGACTTTGAAAGCTTTTCACAATGATTTTGATGGTGGTAAGTATTTTTGATGCTAAGTCATCTATTTCGAGTTGATTTCTGTGTTTCTTGAATTTCTATTTTTGCATTTATTTCTGGAGTGATTGATGTGAGAAATTTTTTGATTCTACTGCTAGTTGCTTTAAATTTTTGGTTTGTTATTGTTTCTGTTCGTGAGTTTATTTTAAAATATATTATTTTATGATTTGAGATTTCTTCATTTTTTGGAACTTTCCATTCTTTTTAGTTCAAAGGGGCTTTGCCCCTGAAGGGCTATTGTTTTCGTTTTGCGATTTTGCGTTGAATCACTATAAATGGCTGTATCACTTTTCAAATTGTTGCCACCAAAAGTTATCGCCTTGTATTATACTATTTAAAGAAATTAAATAATGAAGAATCTGCATAAATGCATGTATATTTCTATGTCTCCCGTTCTACTGGGCCGATTGACGAAATTCAAATTGCGTTTTTCATGTTTCGAAAGCGCGGTAAGTATTAGATTTATATATAACATTGTCCTAACATAGGTGTTTTCACACAGAATAGGACATTTTCTGAAATAACATACCAATTTTTTTTCCATATTTCGATTTTACGACTCAAATTATGCCTAGATATTAAATTTTGTAATTTTTGCTAAGAAATTTACGGAGAAATTTAAAACTTTATCTTTGCGGATTTTTTTTTCAGTTTGCGCCAACAATAATTCACTTGGCGAACTTCTTAATTTATAACAGCCTATTTTCCTTTCCTTTTTTTCATTGCAGACGAATGGAAAAAAATTCATGGTTCATATTTTCAAATATTTTTAACAGAGTGCATAAACCATATTTTTGTTATTATCACTTATAATAAAAACGCGAAATTTCAAAACACGCCAAAATGTAAATTCACGTATATCGTAGGAAATTTTGAATAAAAAACTGTAAATTTTTGCAGGTATGCTGAGAAATACATGTACTTTAAGATGAAGGCGAAACTTTTACAGGTTATAATTCAAAATGTTTTTCGAAAAATTTATAAAAATTATTTTAAAATATAAATTTTAAAAATACATCACAAAAAATAGCCGAATTTTATTTGAAATGAACCTAAATTTCGAAATATGAAAGAAAGAATCAAATAAATTCAGTAAAAAAAGAGCTATCAACAAATATATACTAAATTCAATTAAGAATGAGGAGCTACAATTTTGAGAGCTAATTTTTTAAAAACTCCTCGTGCGATTTTTTTTAAAAATTGGGAGTTTGGCATAATTTGAGTCGTAGAATCGAAATATGGAAAATTTGGCGTGTCATTTCAGAAAGAGTGCGATTTTGTGTAAAAATATCTATATTAAAACAATGCTATATATAGGCGCTTTCGAGACATGAAAAATGCAAGTTGAATGTCGTCAATCGGCTGAGCAGAACAGGAGATATTTGTTTTCGCAGTGAACATCATATGTGCTGTTCACATATTTGCAGAGTTCATGTGTAATATTTGTTTGTTATAGTAGTCATTTGTATTAACTTATTTACGGTTCGTTTACAATTAACTTATGTATAGTCTGCCTTATAACTGAAGGTGACACTGAGAAATGCAAATCAGTGTGTAGAGTTGGAAATTGGTGTGTTAATTGAAAAACATATGCGTTCCACTTACACACAGAGCACTATTTTATATCTGCTTCGCATTTTGTGCCAGTTACTGGTACAGAACACTTGAAGATGGGACTAGAAAATATTAAGTTCATTGTACCATCACTCAGCCGCTACCACCACTCAGTGTCCAGTCATGCTTTTCTATGTGAAAATGGTTCGTACGGATGTTCTCTACCTTCCCTCAGAATATACATGTAAAGTTATGAGACATCCTATGTGAGATAAACAAAAATGTGTTGGTATATTCATTACATTTTTATATTTTATCGAGAGCATCTTTTCCTCAAAACTATGAAAAATGGATTATTTTTCACCTCGACCTTTTTATATGACATGGTGCGTTTCACAAGATAGACTCAGTTTTCTTTTCCTGAACAGAAAACTAAGACTAGGAAGGATTCCATAGGTCTCAATCTTGTTTCCATTCTATGATTCTAAATTAAACTTTTAAAACTGAATTTTAAAAGTTTAATTTATGTCATCTTACGAACTACCAGGAAATAGGATGTGATAACTAGCTTTTACCTGAATTGTCATAAAGAATACATTCTTCTTTCCTCCAGTGCTCATAGTGAAAAAACTGAAAAATTTTCCTTTCTTTCTATAATGATAATGGGATGTATTGTCACTGCTTCCTTTTGAGTCAGGAAAGATTTTATTAATTAACTATATGCATATTGAAATAGATGTGTTCTTATGAAATGCCAAGAAAAACTTGGTGGATAAATTATTGTCTTTTGTTTGATGGTGTAATGGAAAGGAGAATGAAAACTCCCTTAAAAGCAATTGTCAGTCACGTGGGCATGGGAAAAGCCTTCTGTGAGTGGTTCTTTTTTATGCCGAAAATCTATTAAGATCATGAAAAATATCATTAAGTGTGAAAGATGCAATTTGTCTGAATCTTCAGACAAATAATTGAAATGCAATCTACTATTCAGATGCAATTTGTCTGAAGATTATTCAGACAAATAACTTCAGACAAATAATCTTCAGACAAATTGCATATTATGTGAATTAAACAGAACATTTTAAACTTGTCATTTCGAAATGTCCTCTCGTAAGGTTATAAAATGTTTTTTAACTAGTGATATTTGTTTCACAGCACGAAAATTTTTGTGCAAAGTTGAGCTGGGGACGATTTGTTTCTGATTTTAATGTTCAAATCCGTTGCCATCTGATCCATCACATCCTAGCGTAGCAATTCAATGATTTTGAAATGTTATTCTTGAAATATAAAACCTATGATTCTATCACAGAACCGAAACGGATGTTTTCAGGACTGGAAAGTAAATGGAAATTCGAGAAATTCAGAATTTTAAGGAAAGACTTTTGCTGAAAAAAATGAGCAGAACTTTTCATTTATAAGCGATATATTGTAGGAAATTCATTTATAAAATTTTGTAAAAAATTCCACTTAAAACAAACATTTGTATTTGAAGGAAATTCTTGTGCTATTTTAAATAAGTAAAAATTTTTTTTAATGTAATTTATTTAATACGTAATACAATGCGGTTTTCATGTAAATGAATTGCACCTGATCAATAATCTAACTACGAATTTCCTTTATTTAATAAACGTAATTTAGCAAGTAAATGTTAAAGATATTTTTGAAAAATTGATCGTTTATGCATAAGCGTAAATTGTATTTAATTTTCTTGGTTTTAAAAACTTATTTTTGTACCTTTATACTAGATTTATATATTTGCGGAATCGTTAGGTTTATTAATGCAGGAGACGTGAAAAATGAGTAATACCGTAGCTGAGAATCGAACTCCGGACCTTCCGATTACGTGTCAGCCGTGCTTCTAATTACACCACGACTTAGGCTGATCTCTCGTTAGTAGTTCGGCGATTTATGTCTGAACCTTTTAGAAAATGAAAGTATTAGATTTCTCATCATTTAAAAAAATGTAGTTCCAATTTTATGTTTTATCATTTATTTACATCTCGAATTTTACCTTGTATATTACTTAAACGCAGATCTTTAACTTTAAAGCAAGCTCATTAGATATATACAGAGAGAATAGGGCGTTTGTTAGTAAGCTGTACGTTCAAAATTACTGAGCCTTATATCTGTAAATAATTTATATCTTAGGTTAACACTTTTATATTAAACATTTAACTGAGAATTTTTGGAAGAAATAAAACAAACAAAAAAAATCTGGAAGCTTTCAGATTTTATATTACGCCCAAAACGGGCGATTTTTCTCACTTACAGACGTTTCACACATAGACGTTTCGAAAGCATGTGAACTGACGCCACTTTGGGCTAAAAATACTTAAAAACATATCTCTAGAATTTTCGATAGACAGTCTCGCACGCTGGAGATAAAAATGTTTTTTCCCCTATAGTGCTGCGACTGCTTGTTTTTTTTCCCTTTAGTTTTTCCTATAGTGTTAAAAATGTTTTTTTTCCTATAGTGTTGCGACTGCTTGTTTGAAATTGTTTAACGAATCCAAAATTCTATAAAGTGTTGCGAAATATGAAATAGAGAATAAGACAAATTTCAAATTCAGAGCTTCCAGGTGCCCATGATCGGGTGGAGGACTGTGTTTTCAAAATTCGACGACTAGATACCGTTGTTTTTTCACAATGCCAGAAACATACATACATTCATGCAGATTCTTCATTATTTAGTTTCTTTAAATATAATACAGGGTGATATAATATTTGGTGGCAACACTTTGAAAAGTGATGCATCTCATTTAAGTGATTAAATGCAAAATAGCGTTTCGAGACTAATAGCCCTTCTGGGCTAATAATAAAACAAATTCAATTCGGCCTTTCAGGTACACATGTTCGGGTGGCGGACTGCGTTATACAAAATTTAATGGGTGTAGGTACCGTCGTTTTTTTTACAGTGCGAGAACATACATACATACATGCAGATTTTTCATTATTTGACTTCTTTAAAAATAATACTGGCCGATAATGTTTGGTGGATAGTGGACCGACTCAAAATCTCATTTCGAGACTAATAGCCCCCGTTTTGGGCTTTAAAAAAGTCAGAAAACTTGCTTTAAGCAATCCAACAAATTTCCTAAAACAGATTTTGCACAGGAAGCAAATTTTTGAGCAAACAATTCTTTTTCTCTCGCGATATTAGCATCAGTTAAAGTAAAAATGCAAGAGTCATTTAAAACGTTCTATCTAAATTACGTTCACATTTATTTGCTCAAAAACACACTTTCATAGCGTTTTCTGTTTAGTTTATTTAAGTCTGTCATGTTTCGTTGCATTTGAGTTTTGCTAGAGATAATAGTAAAATAAGTATTTGAAGGGAATTTCGTAGGTTTTTTTTCCACGAGTTACCAAATTGTCTTATTTGTAAAATAATGGAAATTTATCATGCATAGTTGTGGGTACTATAATATTAATTATTTGAGATTGGAAAACTTAATCCGCTTTCCAAAGTTAAAGAACTAACTAATCCATCGAAAGAATAAAGATTCGCTGTTGGCGTTATGTTAGATGAAGCTATCAGTTTCCTAAGCTAAGAATTTATTTTGCGATTTATTAAACTTGGAATGCCCACCGTTATTCTCTTTTAAGATGTTTAATGGCATATTTGAACATTCATTGCCGATTTAGGTTTAATTAAAAAAAATCTGTATTTGCAGTTTATGTATATGAAAAGTACTGAGTTTCAAATTTTGAAATTAATGTAAGAAAAGGAAAAGCAACCTAAGAAAAACTACAAAACTACTTTTATTGACGCTATTAGATCCACTATTTTGTGAGCTTGTAAAGCTATGCATACACAATGTAATTTTTTTTTAATTATTTTTCCATAAAATTTCTTGAAAAATGTATAATTTTTCAAAGCATACTTGTGGTTATAAGATGAATTTTTTGTACTTTCCTATTATTTTTACATGAACTGACATACTATTTTCCATCAGCATTACTACTCACAACTTTTCGATTTTTATCCGCCCTTGAAGGGCTCAATATTTCAGTTATTTCCATGCAAAAATATTCGAAACTTACGAGCGATTTCAGAAATGTAACATAATTCCTTTGCAAATGTGTTAGCGAATAATATTTTCCACGTAATCCTGAAGAGTCACTTTTGACATTTTCCAACAGTCTTTCGTTAAATTAATGAGGTTCTACAAGTGTTTGACCGCTAATTTCGAAAGAAAATATATCCTCGGAGGGCATGTAACACTTATGTAACTTTTAACATAATTATTTTTTTCTTCTTTCAGCAAGCCTTGTTAATGTTCTAAATGTTACAAAACTTTCCCATAAAATAGGTTTGCAACATAAAACACCTTAGGCAGATCGCATGTTTTTGGAAATGGTCAACACCTACTTTTTTCAACGCTATAAATATACACTCACGTTTGTGAAAATTGCAACACCATGAAGGACTTACGCGAGTGAGCTGAAATTTTCAGGAAATGCAAAGTAGCGCATGATATGCAAATGATTAGAATTGCAAATCCGTAGCGCATGCGTATGCTGAGCAGCGCCCTCTGAACGGCTGATGGATCCGAATAAATAGACGGCTGTAGCGAGGCGTGTATGGTTATCGGTGGTTATCTGCTAGTGGTAAACGTTAACTCAATCTGTACTTATGCCTCGTCGACGAAAGAGAGCGAGATTTGAACAACTTACAGAGTTTGAACGAGGGAGAATCATCGGCCTTCGTGAAGCTGGATTGTCGTATCGTGCAGTAGCCTCTCGTGTGCAGCGTAACAGCAGCACAGTGATGCGCGTTTGGAAGCAGTGGACGGACGAGTGTCGGACAACTCGGAAATCCGGGAGTGGACCCCGAAATGTGACGTCAGCTCGCGATGATAGACACCTGGTCCGCATGGCGCGGACGGACCGTACAGCTTCCTCTAGACAATTGGCAGCACTGTGGTCAATAGCTACAGGTGTTTCATTGTGTGCTTCATCAATTCGTAGACGTCTGCTGCAGTGTGGACTGCGCGCACGGACTCCTTTATACAGGATCCCCCTAACGCACGACCATCGCCGCCTGCGGCTACAATGGGCCAATCAGCATAGAGACTGGCGTGCTGATTGGCAGCATGTCGTGTTTTCTGACGAATCCCGCTTTAATTTGTGGTACCATGATGGCCGCATTCGTGTCAGACGCTATGCCGGTGAACGCCACCTTCCGGAGTGCATTATCGAACGCCACAGTGGACGAACACCCGGAGTTATGGTCTGGGGCGCCATAGCATATCATAGACGATCTCAATTGCTACGAATTGTGGGCAATCTGAACAGCAACCGGTATATCCGTGAAGTTCTACAGCCCGAAGCTGTTCCCTTCCTTCAAAGCTTGCCAGGCGCTGTATTTCAACAGGACAATGCCCGCCCTCATACTGCTCGGATTGTTAAATCCTTCTTTGCAGCGCAGCAGGTACAGCTTCTTCCTTGGCCTGCGTGTTCCCCGGATATGTCGCCAATTGAACATGTGTGGGATGTCATTGGTCGGCGTCTTGCTCGTGATCCTCGTCCTGTTGCGTCTGCAGACGAACTTTGGGTACGCGTACAAACGATATGGAATGCTCTTCCTCAGTCAGACATTCAAACTTTGTTTGACTCCATGCCACATCGTGTAGCAGCACTTATTGCGGCGCGTGGTGGCCACACAAAATATTGATTCTAATCTCTTGTTCTTGTTTGTTTGCTTTGAACATTTAATCATTTATTTGTACCACTACCACTCAACTGTGTATTAAATTGCATTCAATTATGACGATTCCTTCTTGGTGTTGCAATTTTCACAAACGTGAGTGTACTTTGTAGCTTGACCTCTTTCTTGTAAGCGTTTATTTACTGTGTGATAGCTTTCTTGTTTAAAGATCAATAACACGCAAATGATATTCAGTGCGGTGCTGAATAGGAAATGAAACTTGTTTTAAAGATACGAATGATTATCGTATACTAATGATGATATGAGCATAAGCATCTTGAAAAGCGAAAGTTTGCTGAAGCCACATAGTTCCCATTACAATAATAAATTTATTTCAAGTTATATTATTTTGTTCCTAATTTATTTTCGTTAATATTTATTTATGAAAAATGAAGGAAACTGGAACAGATCTTCAATTAACAACATATACAATTAACAACATAAAATAACAGGTAGGCAGGGAATCTGTTTGCAACTTTTTCAGTTTAAAGACAGACGTATTAACTGTATCCTTTTTGTAAATTTTTGTAATTTATCTTAAAAGAAATTAAATAATTTTTTTGTTGAAAATAACAATAATACCACTGACTAATTGGTAAATTTGTTCTTCATATTAGTGCTCGCTATGTTCTTATTAGGTGAGATTACATTTTGAGACTTAAGATTTAAAGATATATTTTCTTGTAAAATATATTCCAGATGGTTATTTAATTTCTGCTCTTAATCTTACAACTCCTATCAACGTCGTTTTACCTAGAAAAACATTTTGAAAAGATATTTTAAACGAATACCACAAAGATAATTATTATTCCACGATATATTTCTAAATAATCTCAAAGCGTAATATACTGGATGGCTGGTGACGGGGAGACACAATTTAAATTGGTCCCGTAAGATACAAGTTCACTGCCGCTGGGAAAAAGAATTGCAGTCCTGGGAATACTTATGTGGAAATTGGTCCTGTAAGATACAAGTTCGCTGTCGTTAGGAAATATGATTCATTTTAATCTTGGTGAAATATTATGAGTTGCAGTGATGATAATATTTATGTGGAAGTTCAGCAACAGCTGAGTATTATTCTACTCTTCCTCCATTTCCATAAAGTTCAAGGTAGTCTGGTTTAGAATAATTCAAAAAGAGAAATACCTTTTATTAATAACTTGGCAGAGATAAAATTTCGGCATAATAGGTGAGACAGATGTGAAGGTCTTCTTGTTAATGAAACAATACAGAATTTTGGACGTGTCGGAACATTGTTTACAAAGAATCATAAGAACTTCTGTGTCCATCGTGGGTTATGAGATTCCATTGTAGATGGGCTTGGAAGTTTCTAAATGATTAGATAACATCGTACATTTCTCCACTGTCCACTATACATTTTGAAATGTTCAAAGTTGTAAGGGAAAACGTCCTGTATCTTCTTCAGTGCATTTATCTGTACGATATTTTATATATGTAACATGTTATGCGCCCTTGTAACATTACTTGTTTTTTGTTTCGTTATTCTGTGTATTAATTATTGATCACAAAAATGACTAAAACTGACTATCAAATTACCGACTGTAAAAATATAATTCAGAAAATAATTAAATAGTCAGTAATTTATTTCTTATGCAGGAAAGAAGGGCTTTGAATAATTTTTCTATACTCTTTTTCATGTATAATCAAGACTTTATTTAGCGATCATCAGTAATTAATAATAAAATAATAAATAATAAAATATCTATTTATGCTTACTAATTACCTATCTCTTTTATGTTTTAAGCTCACGTGCTCCAAAATTTTTAATTTTCTAAAATTTATAATTTCTTTGCACGTTTTAAATTTTAAAGCAGCATTAGCCGTTGCGTTTGGTAAAGCAGCAGATAGATTAAAATTATCATTTCAATCTCATTCTCATTCAAGTCAAACATCAAACGTGATTATGACTGTTAAATAGAGAAAATCCTTCGCTAAAGTAGTGATTATATGACATTGGTGTAACACGGTTGGAGCCACACCAATGAAATCAACCTTTAAATGTAGGATATTGGTAATTCGGGGTTGGATTATAAACTAATATTTACTAATATGACCTAGACTTAAAATTTCTATTTCTTGCTTGCAGATGAAAAAAAAAATCTGAATGAAAGTCCCATCACTCCCTAATATTACAAAAACTTCGCGTCCCGTAAATGATCTCTGATGTGGCTCTTAATCATCTTGATGTCCTGAGTATATCTCATTGAGAAACTATTTTTCAGTATATCTTGTTTTCGGTCCGTGTGTAAAATTTGACAGCAGTAGAAATCATTGTGTCCTTAGGCTCCAGATGATATGCCAACCATAACATAATATCCTTCTATTTCTATGCTGTGTACCTTGAAACGGTTGATGAGTTGTTTTTCCTTCCTGCCATTTTCATCTTCTTTCTGTCTGAAAGCAAATCATTTAATTCCAATTTATCTCTATTAGAATGATCATATGCATTGGTCATCAGATACAATAGGCATTTAGCATTTAAAATATGCTTTTACCTATATTTGAAATTTTTGTCCGAGGGCGCTGTCGTTATTTAAATGTTAAAGACTGTAGGAGTACTCACGCCGAAAAGGCGAATCCATGGAATCATATACATCTAGATTCAGATATATTATATGCGTAGCATTGCAGACGAAAATGTATGTTTGATTTATTTTAATGTTTCCTGTAAACAGGAAGATATCATGTTATAGATGAATTATTTAATGCTAAATAAAAGAGAGGAATATTCGATATTTTCCCCTCAAATATCATTCATTATTCATATATATTGCTGATAAGGTAAATCTGACCGCTTTAAATAGAATGCGAAATGTTATGGTATCACCCAATGTAAGACTTATGAAGAGCTTGAGAGTATGATAGGTTGCCCTATAAAGGGCACGAAGGTCAACTTATCGTATAGCTTCAGTTCAAAAGTCAGGAATCAACTTCAGAGAGTGAAGCATCAACTGAGGACGACCTTGCTCCGAAAGGCCTTCAAAACGAACTTCTGAAAATGCGGTCAAAATAAGGGACCTTGTGTGGACAGATCAATGACTTACTATGCGATTAATAGCAGAAAGCTAAGTTTAAATCATACGACTGTTCAAAATTTTTTAACAAATGGCTGCTTCGCGCCTTATCACACAGAACTTTCTTTAATGATGTTTTTGGCTCGAAAAGCAATCCTGACTTTTTTTTTGTACACCCTTTTTTGCCTGACCTTTCCTTCTATCTGACTTATATTCCTTAGACTGAAAACACGAGTTTGGAACCACAGAAAATATTAAAGAGGCTATGATCGATTAATTGAAGGCCATTTCAGTTTTGGAATTCTAGCACTGCTATGAAGTTTTAGGCCACATGTAGCCTTCCAAGGGAATTAACTCCAAGGAGATCGAATGGATTTGTAATTTATCCTAGAAGAAGTATCATTACTTTGTTTACGGACCTTTTAGTTATACATA
>KK115000.1:240041-259147 GCA_000611955.2 Stegodyphus mimosarum | reverse complement strand
TTTTTAAGCAGGAGACATAAAAAATGAGTAATGTCCTCGCCGGCACTCGAACCTGGACCTCTCGAATACGCGCCAAATGTTATACCATTGCACGGCATGTTAGAAGGAGGGGAAAATACCTTATAAAGTGTTCAGTAACTAAGCTTTAAAGGAAGTGGGAGATTGAAACTTTACCTAAATCATTTTTCTGAAGGATTTAAACGAACTTTTTTATATAATCTTTCTACATATTAAGCTGAGACATATTCACATGTTGGGATGAAAGTGTTTCTGACACCTTTTAATATTCTAGCAAAATAAGAAGAAATTATTAACGTTTTGATATATTTGGGGGTCCCATTCTTGTAAATCTCTAGGCATTTGCTCCATAATCTGGCACTGTGTACTGAAAGTTGGGAAAAATATCTTTTCTTAGTTATTAATAATCGCAACTGAACCAGCGTAAGAATCATAGTTATATTTTTATTCGCCAGAAGAAAAATTTCCAGAGTGGGTTTTAATTTATGAATATTTTGATTTGTCAATAACAAATTACAGTTACAACTTAAATTATTCAGTGTATCCAATACATAATGTACATATAAAAGACAACAATCCATGTATTACAAGAAAGACCATGTTTCGTAATTCTACACAGAAACGTGCTTTAGTAGATAACCATAGTGAATTAGCAAATAAAAAGATGCATTAACTTCTTAAGGTTAGAATTTTATTGTTTTCTCCCCAACTTTTATAATCATTTAAAAGAATAATATCCAACTCAAAAGGCACTGAAATAATATTCAATATTGTTTTGTAAATAAAACAATGTTTCTTGCCGGAGATGAAGGTAATGCAGTCATCAGTTTTTCGATCAATATCCGTAACGTCATGCTACGATAGTTCCAATTTTCGCAATGTGCCCGGTTAAAACAAAAGTGTTGTCCTCAAGGCACTTCACCTAAAAATACATCAAGTAAGATACACAGAAGAGAAAATTTAACAAAAGTGGATGTTTACGTTCATACATTCGAATGGCGCCGAAATCGTAGAAGTAATTTCGATTCGAAATAACTTTAATAAATTCAGCTACCCTCAGTTTATGTACATTAAACTGTAAACACATAATGATAAAATATTCATATGGGTAAACATCTAGTAATAACACAGTTAAGTTTTAAAATAAGTATTAGAACAGATATAGATCAGCTACGTTCTAGCGAACGATTTCTATTGACGGCGAAATCAAAAGCGTGTTGCCGACGCAGGGCAACGAAAAAGTGTAAATTAATTCGAGAGGCGTGAAAGTAAACAGTGGAAGAAAGGAGGACATTTTCTCCTAAGTTTGAGAGATCGAACTAGAGTCCTAGTGGAGTGGAATATGAGATTAAGTCATAGTAGTGATAAAAATAAGTACATAGAATACAAACAGTAAATTCAAATAGAGACAGAAAAATAACTCTCTGCAATATATACAAATACAGAGTTTACGTTGGAAAATTTAAATCTCGTAGGAGATGGGCAGTATAAGGATGTAATTCTTTATCCTCTTGTAGAATTTCGTACTGCAACAAGTTAAAATTCATGAGATGGTTACAAGTAGTAGCTTTTTTGTAGAAATGTCTGTTGATTTGGTTGAGAAGCTTATCAATTGTTTCAATACTGAGGTCCTCGTGCGATCTTTGATTGCGCACGTAGAAATGTGCGTTAGTAATGGTGCGCAGATATTTATTTTTGCACTTGTTAGAGTTTGAGGGTTTTATTTTTGGCAAGAGTAGTCGAAGTCTGTGAAGCATAGGTAAGGACTGGGCGCACAATTGAGATGTAAATGAGGCGTTTCTTTCTTAAGTCTAATTTCCAATAATTGGGAAATAGCAGTTGATGACTTTTGTTGATTTATTCTTAACATTTTCGATGTGATCCTTCCAGTTAAGTTTGCTACTGAAAGTTGTAAAGACATTAGGACTTTTTGAAGTAGGAAGACCTGAGAAATGAGCAGTGCCCTCGCCGGGACTCGAACTTCCGACCTCTCGGATACGTGCCGAGTATGCTGGCCATTACACCACGATGGCATGCTAAGAAGGCGCGAGAAATACCTTATATACTCCCTCTTTTAAAGAGCAACTGTGGATTAAGGCACCCAATCGCCAAATCCTGGTGGTAGAGAATCATCATCTACCACTTTTTTTAATCGGGCGTCACTGTAGAGACATTAGAATTTTTTGAAGCAGGAAGACGTGAGTTGAATCTTGGATCTCTCGAATACGCGCCGAGTGTGCTGGCCATTACACCACGAAGGCATGCTAAGGAGGCGGGAAAAAATACCTTATAAAGTAATACCAAAATATTCGGCTTTGCGAACTTTTGGAAGAATTTCATCAAAAAGAGCCAGTTTTTCCTAGGTAAAATATTCATGTGCTTTTTACGAATAATTAAGAACTGAAATTTATGGGATTTGATGGATATTCTCTATTGTGGGCATCAGTTTTGGCACAACTCGTGGAGCTTTCGGATTGCATGGTTTGTGTTACTCATTATCCTTGAATGTTGATATATATAGTATATATTGCTGAACAGCATTTTATTTCTGCCTTTCTACAGTTTAGCACACACGACTTGCGGTATAACGTATAGTTTCTGAATTTTTAAAAACCTCAGATGAAATTTTTATTAGAGAACTTATACATTAAGAAATTTTACACGAATCACCTTTCTGTAGTTTCATACCATACATATTAACTTTGAATTATTTAATTGAGGTTGATATCTGCAAATTAAAAAAAAAAACGTGGAGGGGGAGCGAAACAGATTTTTTTTATATGTAAAAATTATAAAAAGCAACTCATACAGGAGTCAGATGGTTATTATATAGTTTTTTTAGGCGGGGGTGAAGGAAAGTAATATCTCATTCCATTCTACAATATGGTTTACACATTTATCCGAAATCGATAATATCACAAATATAAGTGGTAACAGATGGTAACATTTTACAAAAATATTCCATGATTGAATGACGTTCTTATTACTTCCTTGTACGAAGTAAAGGAAGTATTGTAATCACGAAAAAGTCCGGCTACCATATTTCAACGAAAATATTCATTTTGACCGCTATCAAATGCAGTTTAACGATGTTTTTGCGGGACATCTGTACGTAAGGCAGATAAAGGCCCCTTTTTCCCCAAACGAATTATAAAACTGATTTAAAACGAATTCAGAAGAGATTTTTTTCATGGTGTCTGTACGTACGTTCCTACGTATGTATGTATGTATCTCGCATAACGCCAAACGAGCAGCCTCAGAACGTTGAAATTTTGTATGTAGGACTGTTATAACATGTAGATGTGCACCTCTCTTTTTGGTTGCGATTAGTGGCATTATATATATACCCACTCTGTTACTCCTCTCCGTAAGCTCAGTTTTTTTTATTCTTATATGTTGGTAAATTGCGCATTTTTTTGCTTTAAAAATGATTGAATTATGTTGTTCTTATCTTCCTGTTAAGGTTTTTATGCCTTTAGTAAATCTGCATGTAATATTTGTGGAATTATCAACAATTTAAAAGTTGTTTAAGTGCGGCTAAGTCTAATTATTTTGAACATAGCAGCCATATTTGTTTACATTTAAATCTTAGCAGAATAGTGATTTGTTTCCAATTTAGAGAAACTAAGCTTCGCAACAACAAAGATAAAGCCTTCTTTTATTATTGCGAATTAAATCATGCTTTATCCATTCTGGAATTTATTCGAGGAAATAAGTGTTAAAGGTCTTCGTAAGTTAATCTTCGTAATTTTTAATACAGATATTTTGAGGTTTTATGTATTTTCGCCTTGTCGCGAAGTGAGAACTGAATTAATTGAATGAAAAATACTGAAACGTCTGTGAAAAACTGTTTGTTTTGTTTGTTTGTTTAACTTCTTTTATACATCGCTTTAGATTTATTATAGTATTGATTCGTAATGGATTGGTAATAGTACGGATTCGTAATGGATTGAATGCACAAGTCGTTGAAAATTTAATAAAATTTATTCTTTTCATAAGAAATAAAACAAATTCTGAAATATTTCCTGAGAGATATTCGTACAATATCACAATATCTCACATCAGTTATATTTTAAACTACTTAAACGTTAAACAGAACTCAAATCAAAACAAAGAAATTTAAATCGATCTTACCGCGAATTCGCTACAATCAATAAAAGCACTAAGTACTTACAATTCGCTCAAAACAACTACAACTGAATTGAGATATTTTCCTCCAGCTTTTATAAACTTTTTAATCGAGCACGATATCATTCTGGTAGTTTCTCGATTTTTCTGAATAGCAACAGAGTACAATTACGAGACATCTATTTATCCCAAATGTTAAATGCACGCGCTCTTGGATTTTTACTTTTCCGGCGTAGTTTTCTCTTAAATTTCGTCACGCGCTGCATTGCACAGAAAAATAAAAGAATTTTAATTGCAATTCTACTAAAAGTAGCAAATTAAATACAAAATCCGTAACAGTATTTGAATAGAACATGTGGCAATGATTAGGTAATTCTTCAAATTATAGTGAATTTTAAAATGTGCATTTATTGTATTGTGGTTTATGCGCTATGGACGAAGTAGATTTAATTCAATCCAACAAATTTAAATGAAATGCAAGAACAAAATGCGTTTAATTTAATATTCCGTAGAAGGAAGTCATGTGCTGTATACATCAGATTTTTTTTTATTCATGAGTCGCAATGGATGGTTAGCGGAGATTGATTTCTAGTTCGAATTCCAAGGGACGATTTCGAATCCTCCTAAAGCATGGTTGTTTGTGGATGTTCCTCCTCATTCCATCGAATCTATCACGTCTTCTAATGTACCATGCTGTTGGAGTCGAGAGAGCTAAATGAGCGATGCGTTTGGCTATTCCCGAATGCTTTAATTTGAACTACTACTTAGATATCCATTAACAGGAAAAATTGTTTTGTGTTTCAGCAAAAGCAAAACTTCTGAAGTAAACAAGAGTTCGTCTACACAGGATTCTTGAGTACAGCTAACTATATGCAAAAATTCTAAATAGGAGCAAAAAATTATGAAAGTTGATTTAAAGTTTTATTTTTACATTTTGGTAATAAAACGAGTGATATTTGTAATTAGTAGCAAGAAAGAATAGTGTTAGGTTATATTCCATAAAACGACGTAGGATGACTATTTCGGTTGGGTGACCTCTTTATGAACGTTTGTCATGCAAACATGAGCACGAAAAGAAATGGCGAATTACTCAATCAAATCCCAACTATCTTTGTTGTGCTGTTTTTTCTAGCTCTGAGGGTCAGTGACTTTTGAAATAGAAAATTGAAACGCAGGTTACTAATAGCTGCGTTTAGCTTACTAATCGCTTACATTTATTAAAAAGGCGCTTCTCATTATACTTCCCTAACGACTTTTCTTACTTGGAATATCGTATGAATAACTCAGAGAAGTTTTGAACTTTTTTTGAATATCCACCGGGGTGCGATTAAAAATTTCAAAAAAGAAAAAAAAAACTTCTGAATTAAATTTATGTTTTAATTAATACAAAGACATGCCTTGCTAGAAAATGAGAAATTACTTGGTACTTCCTTTGATATAGTTCTTCGATGATCTTTCTTTTACATTACTTTAATATTTCAACGCGGCGTTTATTGTTGGGTTGTAGTGTCTAGTTGCTAAACTTTCAGTGTGACTGCTGAAGTAAATGGAAGAACCAGACAGGAAATGGGTTAAAAGAACCCTTTATTATATTCCTTAAAATTCACAATGCGTCGATTTGACGCTAACAAACTCCGCCTGGCTCGGGCGGTAACTCAACTAACAAAAACTAAACTTAAAATTCAAATAACCCTGTTACCTAAAACGGCGTCGAAGTCTAGCGGCAGCAGAATAATAGCTGTTACGCCACTTTAACCAGCAATAAATACAAAATCAGAAGCTCACGCTACAGAGGTACAGTACTTGCCCGGTCTTTCTAACTTTCCCTTCTAGAACTCAGAATTTAAACGTTACGTTTTCTGCTGCTGGTAGAAATTGTGTTCCCACACGCGCTACCAAATTTACACGTTCTGACATTGAGAATTAGGGGAATGAAGGCTTATAGGAAAGAAAACATAACTTAACTGGTTAGTCAAAATAATTACAAATCCCTGCAAAGTAAACACAAAAAAATAAAGTTGGGGGAGAGGGAGGAGAAGGAAACTTTATTTATGTGTAGATTTTGAATAATTTTTTTTTATTTAAAAGCGATCAAATGTAACTTCCTCATCCTCAGGAGCAAAACACTTTTGAAAAGAAAAGGCAAAAAATATATTGCTTCTGAAGAAGAAGTACTAGTTTCTGATAGCCTCGGAAATCAACAGAACGTTATTCAAAATCTATGCACACCAAACTAAGTGAGCACATTTTCCATAATTTTAAATTTTACACTGGCCTATTTCTCTTCGAAGTGCACCAGAGTCTATTGGAAGAGATGTTTGCATGATGAACGTTTAAACTATACTAACTAGTATGTACGTTTCACTTGGGGAAGGCGATCTGTTTTGTTGTCAGAATAGAATTAAAGGGGCATACATTAGCAGCCGTCTGTTTTAGCCACTTCCTGCAAAGGCGGTTCCAGTTCGAATCTAGTTATTGTGATGGTGAAAAAGCATATTTTGTTATTAAAATTAGGAGAAATTTGAAAACAAATAACGTTATTGACATTTCCTTTTTGCATACTGAAGTGGCTTGACTTGGCTTCAATTTTATGAAAAGACTAATAACTCGAGTCTTCAAATAAATTTCAGTCATCATAAAATGAAGTAAATAATTAATCTTGTTCATGAGGAAAGAGGTCGAAAAAGTGCGAGTGAAAAAAGATTGGAAAACGTGTTACTCTTGGAGGAAATGTGATCTCAAAGCGCACTTGTTACTCGTCAAGGTTAGTCTACTTTTTGTGCATAGTTATATTAATACTCCTTTTCCTCTTCAACACTAGATGGCGCACTTACTCATTCGCGTCATGCACATTAAGAAAGAGTTCTTTTCGTCGTATTTGATAGATATCGAAAAAAAAAAGAGAATGAGTTAAATGCCAGCTGTCTTCAACTTGCGCAGATTGCCGGATTAATTCGTGATTAGCATGAAGTTGTTTTTCATAGTTACTGAAAGGTAAGATTGGTATCCGGAAAGTAATTAGCCTATGTTACGTAAATTAGAAGAATATTTTAATTCTGATTAATGATATTCATGTACGAAACGTGTAAGCTCCTGATTTGACTATACGAGTAGTCAGTTGCCAAGTGAAAACAAAACATTATTTCAAATGAGTCACAGATGGCTGCTCAGACAAATTCGGAGTACTACTGCCTTCTAAATTAAGCTATGGTTAGAACCAATATTTGTGTCCAATCTGCCACTGACATTATCATCTACTGAAAAGAAAAATATAAGTATTACAGATATGACAGAATTTATATGCATATAGTGAAACCTTAATTTAGGTAGCTAACTCGAACCACAGCCTGTTTGGACAGCGGCTAGAAAGAGTAGGAGGTGCAAAACAAGACATTTGTCTACTTTGTCTGCCTGATGATTTTTTTCTCCTGTAGATCAAATGCATATTTACCGTAAATGAAAAAGAGGGTTTTATGTTTTCATTAATTATACTTTATGTCAGTGAAAGTTTTACGATAGCTCGCTAGATCCTCAATCGCACTCAAACACTCGCATACATATGCAGACACAACATACGAGGGGAGGAAAACGCGATGGATACCAGAAAGATGACAGATGAAGTGATTGTAGTTCTGCTGCATGTTAAAAAAATGTCTTGTTTGAGGGAAGACGGAATTGACATTACATATCCTAGTTTATTTATTCTCTGTTTAGAAGACCTTTTATTATGACCAAGCCATGACCGATGAAATAAACAAAGAACAGAACTTCTACATACAGTTTGTTGTATCTTTTCCATTTATGTTACTAGGTTATATATACTGGATTCTGCGACATGGCATTGATTAAAAGATTACCGTTAAGTGCACAAAGTTTAATAATTGAAAGAGGGCGTGCCCAATAGTCTGAAGTGGTAGCGAGTTTTACTCTGAATTATACTTTAAATTAGAAATAGCCCCTTAATCTCTCTTAACATTTTGGCCACTTCCTCCTTTTCTGTTCTAAAATTAGAATTGCGTTATATCGGAAAATTGATACCGCATTATGTCATCTTAACCTTCTCCATTGCGTATGGTTCTTAGCCAATCAGATTAATGAAACATCTTACTATAAATACCACTGCAATCCAACTATATCCGGATTTTATATTTTTCTCTACTTAATGCCATTAGACACTAGGAAATTTAGACTAGTAAAGGCCTTTACAGGGCGTAAGCCTTTTACATGAAATGATGACCTATGATGACTATACTTTCTCATCATCCTCTGCCTACGCTTGTTAGCTGGGACTTCTTTTGCTTGGCTGCTTCTATTAAAAATGTAATGTGTGGTCATCAAAATTGTGGCGTGCAGCTTGTCTCCATCGTAATGTACCATGCCATAGATTAATCAACAAGTAGTAAAAATATGTCTAGATTATGAAGTGATTTTGTAATTCTTCAAAACCTGACAGCTTCTTCTACTATGTAATCGAAGTTTCGGTGATCTTCTATCCACTGGCGACTGCAAGATAATAACGTATTCTCTAGTCAAGCATTTCTGTCAAATTTCTGCAACGAAAAAAACCACATATATTTCATCACACATATATGATGTATTATTAATTTAAAGAAATAGCGAAGTATTGTGAATGTCTGGAAGTTAAGTAATGTCTTAATATTATATACTGGAATACGTTCCTTTTTTGTATAATGCTTCTGTTGCGGACTTTAAAAAACAGTGTCTTCCACAGAGGAGAGTTTTTACATCATTCATTATGTGAAAACAGACAAATGAAACGGAGCTCAGTGCGCTGTCAAAACGCAATTTCTCAAGAACCCACTACCACGGCATGAAGATGGTTATATACCTTTGAAATTTAAAGATGCGTGTTTAACGGAAAAGCGCTGGCCATGTACGCGAGTGTAAATAAGATATACGGAAAGTGACGACCATTCGAAATCCATCGAAGGACGTGAAAGCCGTAAGTTACAAATGCCAAAAACATCTCGGTATTCACGTTACTTCTAAATGATAACCTAGCAGAAACTACATTCCCACACATTACAACAATTATCACAAAGTTTCGTGTACGTAAAGCTCAACCCTTAACCGTAACTGCACGGAACAGTGTTTTATTTATCGATAACAAAATACTGATTTATAAATCTATTTTGTATCCGATACTCTGTTATGCCTGCCTGATTTCGGATTACTCCTGCAAGACCAAGAGGAAAATATACAGACTGCTCAAAATGTATTCTACGACAGATCACAAGTGTCCTGTTATGTTAGAAATAGCAAGATTCAGGAGGAACTTAAAATTGTTCAAATAAGAAACTATTTTTATCACCTAGCAAAAGATACAGACAGCGCAATTTATTTAATCCTGTAATAAAAATTTATAATTATGACTATAGTGATTCACGCCATTGTAAAAGACCCATGTCTATTCTGAGTAAATAAGTTATATGTGAATAAGTTGTTTTTGTATATTGCATTATATTTTTACATCTTGTTAAACCTGTATATAGTTATTCTACATCACTACTAGCTCATAGTATTCACAATTGTGATCACCGGTTCAACGGCTTTCTAGTTTATACTGTCGTAAATCCTTCTGCTATTTTTTAGGGGAAACAAAAAGTTACCTTAGTAAGAATTTGATTTCTTAGTTTCTTTAAGTTATGGCCTTAATCTATTTCGAAATTTTTAACTCAGTTACAAAAGGGGTAGTACACTATGCACAGGCACCCTGGTGTCTAACACCGTTACTGTGCATCTAAAGAAACTACATTAGAAGATCGGGAGCTCAAGATAAAAAGTTTAGGAAAAGGCTTATTTCCACTCTAGGCCCTTCCCTACTGTGACTTCTTTCATTCAGTCTGTTCGAATACAAAGTATTTGCTCCAGTGATAAATACAGTCACAGAAGCCACTGAAAATAATTAAGAAACATGCTGGCAAGATTATAAATTTTGTGGAAATCGGATTGCATCACGAAAGGAGATCACAATGAATATATTAAAGTGAATAAAATTTTAAAAATTTTTCTCTAAGAAGTATTTTCAGTTACAGTACTAAATTAAAATACTTATTGCGGTGTAAAAAACTGAAAGTATGTCAATTCTTTAGAGATATACTATAGAGTTTGTATATGTAGATGCTGGTTTATTTTATTATTTAAGCCTATAGAATATATAAAAATCTTGCTCAAAGTTTTCATTTCTGATGTTTAGTCCTTATAAATACGTACAATATTTATAACCTTAATGAATACCTACAGTAATAGGTCTTAATAAATACCTACGTTTTTACCAAACACTGGTCATCTGCGTGTAAATAAACAAAGTGAACGTGAGGTAAAGATTTCTTTCAATCGAAGTCCGTCATGCTTGAGACTGATGTGTGTATTGATGGGAAAATTATTTTTTCCTTACAAATGCTGTAGCGTATTGAAAATGTATTATGTTTCTGCAGTAACATTTTTTTTGCTTAAGTTCATTTTATTGTAAAAACTCACTTCATGGTATTATTTATTTATTATTATTTTGTTTATTCATAACTTCATATACAAGTAATATACAATATATGTATTAACTTAAACAATCAATTAGAATATCGACTGTTTACGTTAACGGTAAAGCTTTTAATCAAGAACAAGTTTTTAGCAGTAAATAAAGTTTTCGAGCTTTCGGGAAGTAAAATATTGAGCAGGGCGTCGAAGGCCCTAACATCTACGTTCTTCAGGGTTTTTTTGTGTATCATTTTACTTATTAAATAATCTCCAGAACAAAGTATTATATGCTCATATTTTAATATGAATTCCTCTTTACTTTTTGTAGAGCAAGGAAATTCGAATTTAATCCAGCACCTGTTGAGGTAGAACGTAAACGGCAACGCCTTCAGTGTGCAACAGATGTGTGCTCCACCATGTTCCTGATACCTGGCATCTTAATAGCCATTGTGACACCTATCTCTTTGATCCCCATGTTTCTGCTACCACTTTCTTACTACATTCCTCTCATCGCCGTCTTCATCCTGTCTGGCTGCGCGTCTGTCATCTCCCTGGCTATGTCGGGACTCGTCGGGAATGTTGTCTGGCACTACGATAGCGAGAAAAAGAGACTGCGTCCTAGGCTTCACTGTGGTAAAGGACCGCTTCTTCACTTCTGGGGAAACGGATTCTATCCACCGAAAGAAGACAAAAGACCTTTGACTCAGGATAAGATAGTTTGATACATCATGCATGACATTCTGATGTGCTTGATGGAAAGAAGTGATTTTTATACAGCTGTAAGACAAGAAATTTGTGTAATTACAATCATGCTTCTTTTACTATAATTCGTTATTAATGTTTTTCATTTTTAAATTATAATAAGCATGCACATTGCGTAATAATTAAAGTTTGTTATGAATGTTATAATAAGTTCCGTGTTGAGATCTGATGATCTGAAGGGAGACAGAAAGTAAAGTCCTCTTTACACGACCTAGTTAATCTAATTGATGACAGGAAGTTAGTTTGCATTTCCAGAAACTGCTCAGTATCGTTTGATTTCTTTGACATATACCAATATATGTAATATAATTAGGCATGCAGATAAACAAACAAAACAAAACAAATAGATAATTCCAAATTGAAATTGAAATTATAATTTACATTATTACACCATTTTTGTCATCATATTTCTTTATATTTTATTTTGGATTTAACTCTTGTTAATTTCCTTTGCTTTCTTAAAAATATAAGAATAATTTCGTGTACTCATCAGATGAAATGACTCGATGCCAAGACAACTTGAACTAAGAGCAACTTGGAAGAACAAGAAATGGGACGTGACTGCTGTAAATAAATCTTGGAAGTAACCTCATACTTTGTGTCAAAATGTGCAAGTAATGTTGACTTCTGGATCTCAGTGAGATTTTGGGATCTTAAAAATTACAATCATGAAGCAGGGCATCGAAGGCCCTGCTTCATGATTGTAATTTTTACTCCAATTATTTTCTAAAATTTTTGGTTTAAAATTTGACCAATAAATATTGTGTAAATAGAAACCAAATTATTTTGCGTTATCTTCTTATTAGTTGTCTTGTTATTGGCATTTTTTTAAACTTAGAATATTTTTAGCGAAGTTGTTGACAAGAAAACAAAGTACCAAGTTACAGGAACTAAATCTTTATTTCTTTAAAAAAATCATTTTTTAAAAAAATAAACACTTTTCGCTATTAATTCAAAAAGTGCTCCAAATTAAAGCGTACTTCTTCTCGTTCAGGGTACATATATATATATAAAAGCGTATGTAACATAAACAATAGCATATGTGAAAGGACTTGAATGTCAGTTGAGCATCTCTAATTGAGTCTTTGAGTACAGTTGGTTGAAAGAATGAATTATGAGTTTAGCTAGTTGTTAATAAATAGTACGGTTTATGAATGGAGAGAGCACCAAACCTAATGCCTAGCATCAGTAATGCATCATTTTCAGTGCTGATGAAGCTTCGCTGGACGACAAAATTTTTTTAATTTAAGGATGTATCAGGTGGCAGAATTTATAAGCAGCAGAGATTGCACCGGATGGCAAAATGCTTAGCACCAACTTTGATCTTTTTCTTTACTTTTACATCCCAGAAAATAGCCTGTCGTTAAGACCGTTTGGAGTTCTAGCCAAAGCTCTCTTTCAAATGCCTATGGAACCCACTATCTTTATTTTTCAGAACAGAAAACCAGGGTTACAAAGAATTACAGGACAATTTGGCAAAGTCTCTAAAGTCTGTGGTCCTAAGCTTGCGCTTTTACGTAAGAAGCATCAATTAGGATCTCCTAGAAATGAATGATTACTTGACATTAATAACGCATTCCACCTTCTGGGATAAATTTTGATGTCCAAGAAAAGCAGTTCCTTATCTCATTTAAGTTAGTTTGACTGATTTCTTCCATGAGACTGGATCGTATAATGAGGACTTAAGGAATTTTTATGCCTTTTAAGATATATCAAGTCTAATTGTCTTTTCTACATTTAATTTTAATTACTTAGAATCTCCCCCATCTTTTCTCACTTTTATGTGTTACTATCGTTTCTTTTACTTTCTGCTTTCGTCTTCCATTAGAAATGATGTCATATTTGTATTATTCTGTAAATATTATTAAAAGAGTTGATTGTATTGTTACGTTCTGTTAACCTTTCCTTGCTGAAACAGGAAATTTATGTACATCCAAAGCACATTATTGGTAAAGCTGATCATAAATTATGCCTGGTTTTTCATGTGCTACATCATTCCTAATTTACATCTTAAGATGAGCGTATGAGATGCTAATATCTGAACTTAAACGTGCCTGATTTGTGTCAAATGCTAAACCCAACTAATGTATTTATAATTTAGATAAATGATAATTAATTGCATTGCAAAAGGAAAGAAGACAGATGTGCTTTAATTGGTGAATTCAAATTTTAATTAGTGTCAATCAACTCTTCCCATAAGCAGGTGAAAATCATATAGGAATTTACACGTATTAGATCTGTTCACTGAATAATTTTATTTATGTGACATGTATAAAATTTCTATCATATATCATGTATTAGCATTCTTTCATATTAACGTGTGCAAACATCTTCAGCTTATGACCGCATAAAATAATACATAATTAGCATATCGAATTAATTATTTTATTTTTGTACTACGTAACATTTCTACGAATTTGTAAGGAGTATTTTTGTGTGTATGTATGCATGTGTAAATATAGAAACTGACCGTGATATGATTGTTGTAACAGAAACAAGTTATGTTTATTATTATACACCATATTTTTGTAGCTTATGATATTAAAGTTATATTTCTTTCTGATTGGTCTGTGAGTGTATTAGTTGTGCTTGCTGACTAATTCAATCTCAGCAAACTAATAGATATGAGTTCACCAAACTTTCTCACGAAAGATTAAAATAGTCATTGACAGTTTAAGAAGTTGTTAAAATTTATGAGCATTCCTTCTTCCACGCCTCGTAGCAGTAGAAAACAGAGCTATTCGATGTGCAATTACCCCAAAGTTAGCTGTGCAGGTCATTAAACAAATACAGCCATTCAATGAACAAGCAAATATACGGGGCACCGAGGACGAAGTAACCCAGTGCATATAAAAGGTTCAGTTTACACCCACAATGTATTGTAAATTCATGTTCCAGCCTCGTTATCCGAGTGGCAAGACGTATCGCACCGAGTTTCTATAAGAAGCACTCCAAATGAAAACTAAATCTTGATTTTACTGCTATCGATTCCTTCTGGAATCGGTTCATTTATTATATTATTGGTTCCAAAGTATTTGTATTGTTGGTTCCAGTTTATATCATTGGTGTAATTTCTACGGTTCAGAGATCTTTTGTAATTTTCTGGTCTCTTACAAATATACTGATAGACCGTTCTTAAGGGTTAGGATTAAGCATCTGGAGATCTAGTTCTGGAATAAACAGGGTTTTTGCTTCAGTCTTTGACTGGTCTAGGAATGGAGTAAAATGAAGACCTCTATCAATAAATCAGAAGTATTCACAATGAACTTCAACATTATGACGCTTGAATGACAGAATCGAAGATACATTACTGTAATGGATTTAAATTACCTTTAGAACTTTCAAGCGATGAATTTAAAAATGGTACAATTAATATTCAACTCCAAACTAGCGCTGCTCTACACAGGATTCAGCAAATCAAAATACTGATGAAAATGAGGTTGATCAAATAAATGTCTAACAAAAGTCAAATCGAGGAACTCTAACCTGTATCCAACGATAAATATGATTTTCTCCTTCCTTCAATAGAGGAGACAGGAAATTCCCTAGCAAAAAGTAAAGACCTTTTTATAATTCGAGAAAACTGTAGCCCTTGAAAATCTCACAACACCATTTTAAGTAATACTTCAGTTACGAAAGAAATTTATAGAGACATTAGGTTTCTTTTTAAGTAGAAACTACGTGAAAAATGAGCAATGCCGTCACCGGGAATTGAACCTGGATCTCTCGATTACGCGCCAAGTGTGCTAATCGTTACACCACGAAGACATGCAGAAAGGAGGGAGAAAATACTTTATAAATCGAACAAGATACAAATACTTTATAAATTGAACAACAAAATAAATAAATTTCCCTCAGCAAAAACCTATTCATAGTATGAATAAAGATATTAAAAATAACTTAATAAGAATTGAGAATGGACATCCTTTTTAGAGTAGCCCCATCGTAATTTTTGAAACAAATATAAACTGCAAGACGCTGGAGAAACTGTTTAGTAAAATGTAAAGGGAATAGAAGATGATGTGAAGGAAAAATAAACATCTACAGTCGACTAATTACAGATGTATAAGCTTAAGTCAAAACTGTGAAAAGTTGTTATAGGAAAACTACAGAGATCTCAGATCTGAAAAATGAGTTATAATCTTTTGTCTCCTTTATAATAATAAATTTGATGATCATGGAGAAATTGTTTCCCTTATCCAGTTCACTGCTGATGTTTTACGAAATCAACAGGGCAAACAAATTTACAATATTTACTGTCTACATGGACTTAAAATACATGTCGAAAAGTGCAAACCGTCAGGAAAGCCAAAGTAGCCCTACTCTGGCCATGAAAGCCTTGGCCAGGGCTTTCATGGCCAAATCCTAAATTTCTGCTTTAATCGTGAATTAAGTAGCGGTGTATATTACCGATGCGTTATTTAACTTTAAAAAGAAAAGAAGAAGAAAGAATGCTGTGCAAATTGCCTCAGCGATCGTATATCAAGCTCAAAATCATGTCTCTAATACCCTAAAAAGAAAGAAAACTTAAAAATCATATTGATAAAGGACTATACTGAAGAAGAAAGGATGCCACTGAGAAAAATGCAAAGTCGAATCAAACTTAACTGTCATCCAGTCATAATCTGGAAGCTACCTATTTCAACCATCAAGAAACAGTCTCAAAGTTAGTGAATGATAAGACGAAAAAGAATTCAAAATAATCAATCGAAATGAAAAATTACAACTGGAAGGTATCCAAAAAGGCAACTCAACCCATAAAGAATACTAACTTATAAGTAAGAAATTGCAGTGATGTAATAAGCTGGTTCAAAATGTGTACTGAAACTTCATAGCAGCTTTTAAACGATATTAGCACAGTAAAAACAAACATAGAGAACACTCAAGTTGGCTTGTGCGTCACTGAGTTCTCTACGCCAGAATATAACGTCAGCATACCTTAAACGTGTGCAATCGACGTCTAATAAGATGTAATTGGGCTTAAAACAGCTTTACCACCATTGCATTTTTTAATGTAAATGACGCAAGACGACAAAAACTGTAAACTGAGCGACACCTTAACCAAAATAACATCGACCTTTTCCATATCAACAAAATTCATTTCAAACTCAAAAGGCCAGATTCAAAACTGATAATTGTAATGTCATCAATTAGAATACACAGAACTGTTCTATTATACAACTTTTCAGGAACTGATATCCACACACCGGAGAGCATCTGAGCAGGTGCAGTTCCCTGCGGGCTTTACACAAAGCTTGGGAAAAAGTAACGCACAGACAAATAGAAGTTCGATGACAACCGTTACCGTTTGTTCCAGGGTACCACTCCGATCGCATCTTATACATTCGTAAAGATTACATTCGTCCACTCTGTTAGTCTCCCAGCAGAGGCCCGAATGAGGCCAACCCCCGCCCCAAGGGAAACAAAAATATCTAACAATGTTGCGACCCTACAGCCAAGGAAGGGAAAGACAACACAGTGCCATATGGTCCCGGCCGAGCTATCTTCCGAATGAACGGAGGTTCTAGCCTTATGAAGACTGATTTTATACCCCTGTGGTCGGGAATGCCTAAGTACAGATCCTAGCCAGTGGCTTCACAGAGTTTCCTATTCCCCCCCGGGGTGCAGGTTTCACAATAATGGTGCAGGAACTGCAATTCTCATTAAAAAACAGCTCAAATGCTCTAACTTTTAGCTCTCTAACTTTGCTTGCTTAAAACAATAGCCCTTCTCTAATTGTTTCAATGTGGAGCCCACCTAACAATCACCTAAATAATATTTCCTGGTATCCGATAAAATAATAGCTGATAGAGGTTTCGACTTGAAAACTGTCGCAAGAACTCAAAATTCGAATGTTAATATTCTGCATAATTATATACTAAGTAAAAACCTGACATGCCGCCCAGACGGTATAGTGGTTAGGGAAGACGGCTGCGATACCAGCGGGCCTGGGTTCGAATCCCGGAGAAGGCATGGCTGTAATTGTCCGTACCTTCAAATGGCATTATTATGGAGGCAAAAGTGGCCTCCATAATAAAGTGATCACCACTTCTGGCCTTAGTAGTGGCCAAGCCGAAGTTGGCTGCGGATCCGCCATTGGAAAAAATAATAACGTGACAATACTTGCTTCGGCTGAATAAACACGTCATGTTTCAAGTAGTACATCAGATGTGCTAGATATTATTGCGTGAAAATTTTAGAGAATACCTCAACTATGTTAAATACTAGCTGTACCCGCCCGGCGTTGCCCGTGCATTTAGAAAATGCAGATAAGTGAATAGCGCAGGAATAGTAGTGTAGGACATGTAGACTGTCTCTCTCTCTTCCCCCCCCCCACACACAACATTCCCCGTCGACCTGTGGGTATCGGCAATTCTTCTGATGGTGCCACTCCTTTCTTCTAAAACTATGTCTCTTGCTCCATGCTGTTCTCCAACCATTATTACAGCCACTTCTGATGATGTCGGAGCGTTGAACCGCCTTTCATGCTCACCGCGTGGGGTTTTGTCGGCTAAAATAAGGAGTTTTAATTCAGGACTGATCTTTTCCATGGCCGATTTGAAGCTTTGGACGTAGGAGTTTTCATGATGAAGCATATCTTATAGAAAATGCAGATAATTATTATAGAAAATGCAGATAAGTGAATAGTCGCAAATCAAAATGATAACCATCTTCCCCCTGCCAAAAGAGAAGTGGGTACTGTAGTGCATCGTAAGACCTGTGGGTATCGGCTATTCTTCTGATGGTGCCACTCCTTTCTTCTAAAACTATGTCTCTTGCTCCATGCTGTTCTCCAACCATTATTACAGCCACTTCTGATGATGTCGGAGCGTTGAACCGCCTTTCATGCTCACCGCGTGGGGTTTTGTCGGCTAAAATAAGGAGTTTTAATTCAGGACTGATCTTTTCCATGGCCGATTTGAAGCTTTGGACGTAGGAGTTTTCATGATGAAGCATATCTTGCAACTGAAGTACTATGTCCTCTCTGGTTTCTGGAACATTCCTACAACGTTTCTGCGCCTGTTCTGTTCTGTTGGCAACGAAATAAACTTGCATAAATTTGGGCTCTTCATTTGGTAGGGGCTGTAGACTGCCAATGCGATGATAAACTTGACCCTGAACTTTAAATGTTGGCATGTATCCAGGCTCTCTAATTTCTTTTGTTGTGCCGAAAGAGGTCATTTGGAAACAGGAATTGTAGCGTCTGATATTAGCTTGGAAGTGTTTGTCCTGTGAAGACTGGCCAATGAGGAAAGTGCGTAGGGGCTCAGGAGGATCTATTAACGGTGATAATCGAACTTTTCCTCCACTGCAGCACATACCTGGGGCTTCACCTTTCCATTTCTTCGCCTCACAGTGTTGGCAAGTTTGCGACATTGAGCCGATGAGACACGAAGGATGAGAAGCATAATCAGATGATGGTTCATAATCGAATGCCGCATTTTCTAAATGCCTCCAGAGACGCATTCGAGCAGTAGTTGTTGCAGTTGTAACTCTCTGCAGTCTTGAGTTTCTTTCTGGGGTGTTTTCTTCTTCTCTTCTTCTTTGATTAATTTCTCTCACCTGTTGCTGTCTTGAGTTTCTTTCTGGGGTGGTTTCTTCTTCTCTCCTTCTTCGACTTCTTTCTGCGTCCTCTCGCTGCCTTGATTCTCTTTCTGGGGTGGTTTCTTCTTCTCTCCTTCTTTGACTTCTTTCTGCATCCT